>CM016562.1:18076446-18560632 GCA_003412495.2 Echium plantagineum
TAAAGAATTTCTATCACCAAGGTGATATGGAACTACTATGAAATAGTCCACACCAATACCTTAGATAGCAATAAGACACACTTGGACTAGTGTGTGTTATTGAGGAGTGTGTAGTCTAACTACTATAGCAAACTATAGAACAATTTCTATACTCTAACACTTAGAGTTTTGCTAGAGGGTTGAGGTTGAAGATGAAGTGTGTTTGTTTGTGTTCTTGTGTTCTCTAGCAAGAGATATGCAAGACTTAGATTGATCTCTTCACATTCAATATCATCTTATGATATAGAATGGATGATGAAACATATTGCACACTAAACA
Organism: Echium plantagineum; assembly: GCA_003412495.2. Lineage (NCBI taxonomy): Eukaryota > Viridiplantae > Streptophyta > Magnoliopsida > Boraginales > Boraginaceae > Echium > Echium plantagineum. Next base: position 18,076,765 of record CM016562.1, read on the forward strand.
AACACATTAACCATCCATATGGTTAATGCCTCTTGGTCCATGGAAGATGCTCTTACAAGAGTTCTTCCCAAGGGATACAAAGCCTTCCCAAGGCATAAAGTAGCCACCAAGATGTCAACTCCTCATAATGATGAGATTAGTTAATTAATCTTAATTAATTAATTAAATCATATCTTGTTTAATTAATTCATTAATTAATTAAATCATTTCAATAAATGATAATATATAAATATATATCTCACATATATATATATACATAAACCCTAAATAGTGCGTCCGGAACTAATTCCGGGCGCACCATCGGTTCGGTCGGGACACGATCTCGATCGAACCGAAATTCCTCAATATGGATCAAATCCCTTATTCACTTTCGGGTCACTACTCGAAAGTATCTTCGGTAATTGTTATGTGTGTGACCTCATAGCCCGAGTAACGAAAGCATCGGGATTCAACGTATAAGACCGTATACTCGAATCCCGAAGATCATCGTGAGAGCCTAGTCTGCCATTCGATGACCCCCGGCATTATCTCGGGTGAGACTACTGATAGTTCAGATAACTATCGGTTGTTGAACCGTATATATAGATGATATAGTTCACGGGCACTAATTGAGGAAATTGACACATCAATTTCCAACACTCCCACTTGCCCTTGGACTATTACCAATGTCTTGGATGTACACTTGCATCCTTGTCACATGATTCCCTTTGTCCTCGGTTTTCGTCATAGGCTAAAGCAAGAAAGCGTGTCGCCAACTCCTATGACATAATTTCTCGGAACACGAGATAGTCTCACTCCCGTTCATAACGGGTGAATTCATAAGTAAGACTCACTCTCCGAGTGGCCAGAAAAACCTTCCCTGTATACCAGGGTGGACAAAGACCCTACCAATGCATCACCGATCATCTCACCACTACATTCACATAAGACCCAACGTACCCCATTACCACCAGTAACGGATGGGTCCGGAAGTAGTCAAAGCCTCATGCTCACGTAGCATGAGAATGATATGCATGTAGGTCTCAGAACCTCTATCATATGGCTCGTGTGAAATATAGGACACAAGATCTCTTCTATAATTTCACAACGGTCACTGTCCAGTACCATGTCAAGACTCTCTTGACAATGAACCCATGTAATGATTTGGACCATCCTTTTGACTTAAGAAACAAAGTCAAACGAATCATTACACACTAGTTTGGTTGTGTCCGTTCCCAAAACGCCGGGACATACCACTAGGGACAATGTAATCACCATAGTTCTTGTCTTGAAAAAGGGGTTCCTTAGCCAATACACTTATTGGCTCCTCTTCAAGAACTCGTAATTACGTGGGAATTAAAATATTTATCATACAACTATGATTATATATTTAATTGTTTATTCAAGTGCTATAAAAGAATAGGCAATCAATAAACAAGAAGTAATACTTTTATTCAACAATAAGAGTTTTACAAAAGTATACTTCATACAAATAAATCAAATAAACTGAAATAAAGCTTCCACTAAGACTAAGACCACTCGGACCGAAGTCTAAGTCCAATAGCTGAAGTATGGAACTCATGTTTGGTCTGAGGCAATGGTTTAGTCAAGGGATCAGCTGCGTTGTCGTCTGTATCTACTTTGGATACTTTGATGTCACCTCTCTGGAACATTTCACGGACGAGGTGATACTTCATGAGGACATGCTTGGACTTATGATGTGCCCTGGGTTCCTTAGCCTGTGCTATGGCTCCAGTGTTATCACATAACAACTCAATTGGACCATCAGCGCTAGGAACTACCCCAAGCTCAGTCATAAACTTCTTAAGCCAACATGCCTCCTTGGCTGCTTCAGAAGCTGCCATGTACTCGGCCTCCGTAGTAGAATCTGCAACTGTGTCCTGCTTGGAACTCTTCCAACAGATGGCTCCACCGTTCAGGCAGAATACAAACCCGGTTTGAGAACGAAAATCGTCTCGATCGGTTTGGAAACTGGCATCGGTGAAACCTTTTGCAATCAACTCCTCATATCCGCCATATACCAGAAACATATCCTTAGTCCTTCTCAAGTACTTAACGATAGATTTCACAGCGGTCCAATGGCTGTTGCCTGGATTCGCTTGATATCGGCTGGTCAGACTCAGAGCGTACGATACGTCTGGTCTAGTGCACAACATGGCATACATGATAGATCCTATGGCTGAAGCATACGGGACTCTACTCATGTTCTCCTTCTCGACGTCAGTGGTGGGGCACTGACTTTTGCCGAGAATAGTGCCAGTTGTCATAGGCAGTATTCCCTTTTTGGAATCGATCATATCGAATCGTCTCAGAACCTTATCAATATAAGTGTTCTGTCTCAGGCCAATCAACCTATTGGCTCGATCTCGATATATCTTGATTCCAAGGATATACTGCGCCTCTCCTAAGTCCTTCATTGAGAAACACTTACACAACCATGTCTTGACTGACTCAATGAGTGGTTTGTTGTTTCCAATGATCAGTATGTCATCTACATACAGGACTATAAATGCAATGTGGCTCCCACTTACCTTCTTGTATACACAAGCATCCTCCTCATTTTGAATGAAGCCAAATTCTTTAATTGCTTCATTGAATCGGAGATTCCAACTGCGAGAAGCTTGCTTGAGTCCATAAATGGAACTCTGAAGCTTACATACCTTCTTAGGTCCTTTCGGACATGTAAAGCCTGGAGGTTGTGTCATGTACACATCCTCCTCAAGGTTTCCATTAAGGAAAGCGGTCTTTACATCCATTTGCCATATCTCATAGTCATAATATGCGGCAATGGCTAAAAGAATCCGAATAGACTTGAACATGACTACCGGTGAGTAGGTTTCATCATAGTCAATACCATGAATTTGTTTGAAACCCTTCGCCACTAGTCTAGCCTTGTAAATATGGACATTTCCATCTTTATCAAGCTTTTTCTTAAAGACCCACTTATACTCGATAGGTCTAGCACCTTCGGGTAAGTGAACCAATGTCCAGATATCATTCTGGTACATAGAGTCTATCTCGGATTTCATGGCTTCAAGCCATGACTCGCTATCTGGCCCTTTCATTGCGGCTCCATAAGTATAAGGCTCGTCGTCTTCTATCAAGAAGGATTCCCCATACCATCTATTGGGAACATGACGAGTCCTACTGGATTTCCTAAGGGTCGGTACTTCTTCAGGAGTTTCATCTACCGTGGATCTAGGGTCCAAGATAGGATCCATCATGAATGGAGGATCTACTTCCTGAAGTGAGCCTGCCGAGTTCGTTAACTCGACTTGCTCATTTGATGAGACACTTGGGTTCAATAACCCATCTCTCTCATTCAATGAGTTTCTTGAGTTCGACAACTCAACTTGCTCATTAAACGTGTCGAATGAGTTCATTAACTCATTCGGCTCATCATCTTGAACTTCTTCAAGTTGTACCGTATTTCTGACATTTCCTGATAAGAACTCTTTCTCAAGGAAATGTGCTGTCCTAGCCACGAAAATCTTATTTTCTGGCTTAAGGTAGAAATAATACCCTTTGGTTTCCTTTGGATAACCAATGAAATGGCACAAGTCAGCCTTTGGGCCTAGCTTGTCTACGTTCAATTGATTGACGTAGGCCAAGCAACCCCAAACCCTGAGGAAGCTAATCTTGGGACGTTTCCCAAACCACATCTCATATGGTACTTTCTCAGCTGACTTGGTTGGACAATTATTTAAGGTAAGTGCGGCAGTTTGCAACGCGTAACCCCAGAAGCTGACATGTAGGTCGGTTCGACTCATCATGGATCGCAAAATGTCTAACAGAGTGCGATTCCTCCTTTCGGACACACCATTATGCTGTGGTGTTCCGGCCGGTGTGAGTTGTGAAACAATTCCACAATCTCTAAGATGAGCGTCAAACTCGTGGCTCATATATTCGCCTCCTCGAACGGATCGAAGAGTCTTAATAGTCTTGCCGAGTTGATTCTCTACTTCATTTTGGAATTCTTTGAACTTTTCAAAGGCTTCACTCTTATGCTTCATTAGATAGACATAGCCATAACGGCTAAAGTCATCCGTGAAGGTAATGAAGTAGGGAAAACCACCTCTTGCAGGAGTGTTCATTGGACCACATACATCGGTATGTATTATCTCCAATAAATCACTTGCCCTTTCACTCGTTCCAGTGAAAGGTGATTTGGTCATCTTGCCCAAAAGGCATGATTCGCATTGGTCATATGATTCAAAATCAAGTGACTCAATAATTCCACTTTCGTGGAGTTTCTTGATGCGATTTTCATTTATATGACCAAGTCTGCAATGCCATAGGTAGGTAGGATTCAAGTCGTTAGGCTTGTTCCTTTTAATATTTACGTTATATACCTCGTGGTCCTCATCTAGTATGAAAAGACCATTTTGGTTTGAAGCTTTTGCATAAAGTAAACCATCACGATTAATAGAACATATATTCCTTTCCATAAGGATGGTAAAACCATCATTGTTCAAAACAGATATGGAAATAATATTTCTAGAAATAGTAGGAATACAATATACATTATTTAAAACTAAGACCATCCCGGATGGTAGTTTTAAATCTATCTTGCCCACGGCAACTGCAGCAACCTTTGCTCCATTGCCTACCCGCAAGTCCACCTCTCCCTTCCGAAGGGCTCTACTGTCATGTAGTACCTGCATATTTCGACAAATATGAGAACCACATCCTGAGTCAAGTACCCAAGTAGAGTTATTGGAGGTGATGAAAGCTTCAATAACGAATATACCTGTCGGAAGAGTCCCACTCTTCTTATCTTCGAGGTACTTCTTGCAGTTCCTCTTCCAGTGACCAGGTGTATTACAATAATGACACTGGTCAGTCCCCTTAGGACCTTTACCCGGAGTTTTGGAAGTCTGGGCCTTGACTGTTCCAGTCTTGGCCTTTCCCTTCCATTTCCCTTTGCCTTTCTTAAAGGCCTTCTTGTTCTGAATCATCAGAACAAAGGGAGTAGGGGTAGAGCTCTTCCCACCCTTCAACGCAGTATCAGCCGTGCTGATCATGTTATGCAACTCCGACAACGACTTATCGAAGTCATGCATGTTGAAGTTCATGACAAAGTTACCAAACTTGTCATGAAGGGAACGGAGGATTATGTCAACAGCCAAATCCTTGGAAAACTGAGTTCCCAAAGACTCAAGTCTCTCGATGATCCCAATCATCTTGAGAACATGAGGACTGGCCTGTTGACCATTGGATAGTTTGCAATCCATGAGGGCACAAACAGCTTCGTACCGCTCATTTCTTGCCCGCTTCTGGAACATCTGTTCCAGTCTGCAGTACATGTCATATGCTGCCACATTTTCGAACTGAATCTGAAGATTCGGTTCCATGTTGGCCAGCATGAGACATTGGACATCCAATGCATCGTCCACGTGTACATCATATGCACCACGTTCTAGCTCATCGGCATCCTCATGGGGTGGAGGAGGAAGTTCTTCCTTAAGAACATATTCGACTCTCTCGTGCTTGAGAACGATTCTCAAGTTACGAGACCAGTCGTTGAAGTTATTGCCATTGAGTTTACACTTCTCAAGTGTAGATCGGAGTGAGTTTGAAGTTGATTTCTTAGCAGTTGCCATCTAAAACATGCGAGTATGAAACGACGTTCAGTTTAATTTATATGTAAAACATACGATACAAGTAAAGCATGCTTGAAACAATAATACGAGTACCAACAACCCCTCGAAGTGTACAAGTATACCAAGACCCCACGGACTTGGGTATGAGCGGCACACGCAATCATCCTCATAGTCCAATCCATGGGTAAGTTCTACTAGACTATCATATATCAATCATCCAATGATTATATATGACTCTTGGCGTCTATCACTAGTCGTTTTAAGACACTATAGACTTCCTTTGCCAAACGGGCCGGTTCGATGGGCTAACCTGTAGCCACGTTTTAAGCAACCTTAGTTCACCATAAAGGGATGGATTACATTTGCCGGTTCGATGGGCTAACCTGTAGCGCATGTAATCCCATTGCCTCCTATTCCTATGAATCAAAGTGCCCATCTAGGGATGATCCACCCGAAACGTAGGAAAGTTTGACAACTTTGAACTTAGGTTTGGCAAACACTTAATTATTACGTGGAGGGATTTAGATTAAACATGTAATCCACATTTCATGCATATCACATAAGGTATACATATACTTCAAGAAAATATATGTAAGCATGAAACATGGCATGAATAATAAACACTTTAAAGGGACGTGATATGGCCTAAAAGACAATAAATAAAACTAGTCTAACTAGTTCTAAACTAAGTCCTTGGTCTCCGTCTTCTTGGACATCGCCATGCTCCAAGTCCATCTCTTCATGTCTTGTTACATAATCAACTTTCGCATTAAATGGCACATGCGCCGCGAAAAAGAAATAACAATACAATAATTTAAAACGACACATGCGTCGTATTTCAATATCAAGGACAGTACGCAGACTGTATTTCGAATAAATACTAGGCCATATCAAATCCCCATTCCATTCAGACTACAGTTTATATATGCATAACACATTATACATAAATCACATAAACATGCTAGGAATGGAATAAAACACACAAGCAACACACAACTCACACACATACTCACATTCAAATAATGTGAATCATAGTCATATATGCATATCATAACCTTTAGTTGTCCAACAACTAACATAGCCAATTATCGGAAGTTTTACCATAAGTTCAACATTTTGAACTAATACCCCAATTACATTCAAAGAGACTTAGCATAAGTTTAAGGTTTGAAATTCATAATAACTCAACCACAAACTTCCTTTCGATACTCAATTAAACAATTTAATTAGTACCGATAGGATAAAATCAACACTTTGACATACATGCTAATTTTAAACTATTTTAAACTTCTCAAAGAATGTTTTGAACTTATAAGATTATTTCCAAAACAATCTCTAAATCACCCATAACAAACCGAAAACGTCCATAATCATCAAATGACTTTGGGCTTAATCGATTCGTTTTGTTTTGAAAACATCGGGCGAAGTTATAGTCCATCGTGAGCCATGACTCACGATGGAGCCACGATCAAACGGGGACAGGGGGGTTGCCCAGGCAGTCCGCGCGCGGACAGGTGCTGCGGACAGGGGCTGTCCAGGGAACAAAACGCGCGGACGCGCGGGGGGGGGCTTCCAAGGGCGTCCAAGGACGCGTCCAGAGAAGCCGCTCCCTGCTCCGGGCCAAGGCGTGCCGTGTCCAGGGCATGCCGAGGGTGCGCGTTCCAGTGGAGCCGTGTCCATGGCTTGCCTGGAATCACGCGGAACTTACGTTTTGTCGGGGAGGGTTTTCCGAATACGAAAATCGGCTACGGTTCATATATCGACATATATACTATATGGTACTACTTTAAACACTTCTAGAACATGTTAAACGTGTAATATAGCTCATGATACCATGTTGGAATATCCCGGGGTTGCAAGACACGATGAACTACGATAGTTCATATGTCATACAACCCTAATTCATTGATCGTTAGAACTTACACAATGAAACTAGCTCATAGAAGTATATGTTTAAAGGTAGTGTGAATATGCTACAAATAACATATAAAAGAGTAGTGCTACAAAGTTATACCTTTGAAGCGTGAGCGGAAGCTATGTCAATCTTTAAGCGCTTATCCCCACACCTTGCTCCTTGCTTTCTTCTTGAAGAAATTTCTATCACCAAGGTGATATGGAACTACTATGAAATAGTCCACACCAATACCTTAGATAGCAATAAGACACACTTGGACTAGTGTGTGTTATTGAGGAGTGTGTAGTCTAACTACTATAGCAAACTATAAAACAATTTCTATACTCTAACACTTAGAGTTTTGCTAGAGGGTTGAGGTTGAAGATGAAGTGTGTTTGTTTGTGTTCTTGTGTTCTCTAGCAAGAGATATGCAAGACTTAGATTGATCTCTTCACATTCAATATCATCTTATGATATAGAATGGATGATGAAACATATTGCACACTAAACAAACACATTAACCATCCATATGGTTAATGCCTCTTGGTCCATGGAAGATGCTCTTACAAGAGTTCTTCCCAAGGGATACAAAGCCTTCCCAAGGCATAAAGTAGCCACCAAGATGTCAACTCCTCATAATGATGAGATTAGTTAATTAATCTTAATTAATTAATTAAATCATATCTTGTTTAATTAATTCATTAATTAATTAAATCATTTCAATAAATGATAATATATAAATATATATCTCACATATATATATATACATAAACCCTAAATAGTGCGTCCGGAACTAATTCCGGGCGCACCATCGGTTCGGTCGGGACACGATCTCGATCGAACCGAAATTCCTCAATATGGATCAAATCCCTTATTCACTTTCGGGTCACTACTCGAAAGTATCTTCGGTAATTGTTATGTGTGTGACCTCATAGCCCGAGTAACGAAAGCATCGGGATTCAACGTATAAGACCGTATACTCGAATCCCGAAGATCATCGTGAGAGCCTAGTCTGCCATTCGATGACCCCCGGCATTATCTCGGGTGAGACTACTGATAGTTCAGATAACTATCGGTTGTTGAACCGTATATATAGATGATATAGTTCACGGGCACTAATTGAGGAAATTGACACATCAATTTCCAACACATTCATGATGATGGAATTAATTAATCTTAATTAATTAATTAAATCATATCTTATTTAATTAATTCATTAATTAATTAAATCATTTCAATAAATGATAATATATATATATATATATATATATATCTCACATATATATATATACATAAACCCCAAATGGTGTGTCCGGAACCAATTCCGGGCGCACCATCGGTTCGGTCGGGACACGATCTCGATCGAACCAAAATTCCTCAATATGGATCAAATCCCTTATTCACTTTCGGGTCACTACTCGAAAGTATCTTCGGTAATTGTTACGTGTGTGACCTCATAGCCCGAGTAACGAAGGCATCGGGATTCAACGTATAAGACCGTATACACGAATCCCGAAGATCATCGTGAGAGCCTAGTCTGCCATTCGATGACCCCCGGCATTATCTCGGGTGAGACTACTGATAGTTCAGATAACTATCGGTTGTTGAACCGTATATATAGATGATATAGTTCACGGGCACTAATTGAGGAAATTGACACATCAATTTCCAACATGGTCATCACGTGCGTTGACCGAGCGTCGACTAGCCGGAAAAATGACCGATAAACCAACTGAGACAAATTTTAAAAGGTGAGTGATCAAGTGAGACCCTTTGAAAAATAAATGATCAACTGGTGATATTAGGAAAAGTAAGTGATATTCCCAACTATTAACCCTAAAGAAAATGTTATAGAACTCCGAAGCATATAACGATGGACTAGCACAAAATTAATATTTATGCTACACTAATTAGAAATATTAGATTATATTGGACTAAATAATGTTATACGTAAACAATTAATTATATATATGATTACCTAGTAATCTACAAAAATTAATATTAACTGAAAATGGCAAGATGTTGGCATGGATTGATAGTGAGAGCAGAGTCAGTTCATATATTTTTGGGGTTTGATGTGAAAAATTTGAGATGAAGCTTTCAAATTCTTTCTATATATATATATATATATTAGCTATGAGAGTATGAATATAACAACATTATTTAATAACGAATTCCTAAATTACTACCTAGTAGACTCTTATAATAGGTTCCAACTAATAGACAATTAAAATAGTATATGAGACAAATTGTCCCAAACAAGAATTGAATTGAGTACCTTTTAGTTGAAAGCCTAGTTGAAAACTTGATTAGATATCATCACTTTATTGAGCCATCAAACGAGGCCCTTAATATTAAATAATATATTTTGAATGTCTGATAACTCATTTTTATTAATTGAAATGAAATATAATATTACATGATTGCACAAGACAATATCACTGAACACTATTTGATGTAAAATCGTTTATAATAGAATCACATGTACAATGTTTAACATATCATTTTTAACGCATAAATTTTCAATTCACTCAATCTTTCATGTTATTGGTTAAATTATAGTAAGCGTTACAATGATGGTTAAGTTCATAAATTAATGTGATATTTTTATGTAAGTAGTTCACTATTTCTTTTAGTCCAGTGACTTTTTGGTTCATATAGTACAAAAATTATGAATTTAACATAATATCATTAATTTTAATTATGTTATTAATCATCAATTATGTTATCAAACATCAATTCAATTATGAATGATCTCATCAATAATCAATTTTAATTTTTTTTATCAATACATAATATAAAAAAATACATTTATCAAAATTACGGGGCCTTCCAGATCGGGGGTCTAGTGTCGCCGCGCTGTGCCCTCGCCTGAGGTAAGGACCGACACTGATAAAGTGTTGGGCGGAAAAGAAAAGGTGATAGGAACAACATAGTCATTTCATTTTAAAACATAACTTTAACGATAAATATTAGACTTAAAAACATTTCACAATAAATAAATAGTTGAAAGGGTATATAAAAGAAAATGTCTATAGTTGAGGGGCAAGTAGCCAAAAAGGCAACTAAATTAAAGGACACTGTACATTCCAAAACTGTTTTGCCGAGTAAATTATCTTTTTCTCAATTGTATATTTATAGACGTTAATGCGCACAGCAATCAAGAAAGTAAGCAGACCCCCACATTCTTCTTCTCTTTCTTCAGACATCTAACATCTTCCTATGTCTCTACTCTCTTGTAGTAGTATTTTTTCTTCTCTTTTAACACAAATACCCAATACACTTCACACTAAAATACATCTTAGAATACGCTTTACATTTCAATACTCGACTCATTTCCAATACTACCTCCTCTTTTAACTGGTCCGAATAAAAGGACGTATATTTTCTCATTATTAATAATCCTTGTTAAGTTTGCTTCACTGCAACAGAATAAACTTCATATTATACTCGACTCATTTTCAACACTACCCTTCCTTTTGGCTGGTCCAAGTAAAAGGGCGTTTATTTTTTCATTACTACTAATCTTTGTTAAGTTCACTTCACTTCGCTTCAGTTGACGTAGCATTATTTGCATCTAACCCAATTTGAAACCCCTTCAGCAAAAACAGGCAACTACTGTACTTGCCTTTTGGGGTACCCATCTTGACGGAATTTAACCTCACAATTTGTCTCGTTTGCATGAACCTTGTCATAAATTGTTGGGTTCGAATGTAGCTTAGGGGCAACCATTTAGAGTTAATAAAGAAGCAGCTTCTTGGAGTATCTACAAAAGCTTCAAGTACATGCATTGTATGGGGGTTTTGTTTTTTTTCAGTAAAGACTTGATATTTTGGTTGTTTCTCATCTTGGGATTTCGGGTAGTTTCAGTAAAGACTTGATTTTTTTGGTTGGGGTTTGGTTTCTTTTTCAGTAAAGACCTGATTTTTTTGTTGTTTTTTCGGTTGGGGTTTTGGTTTCTTGACAAAAAAATTAGTAATGGGGTGTAATAAAGGTGTTGGAATAATAAAGTTGGTGCTTTTAAGTTTATTGTTCTGTGTTGGGTGGAGTTGGGGTCAGGAAAGTGATGAAGAGGATGTTACTGCAGTTTATATTGTTACTTTGAAACAGGCTCCTGCTGTTCATAGTAGTGATTATGTCTATGATGAGCTGAGAGTGAAGGGTCACCATTTCAACAAAGGTCACCATATCAAGAAAGGTGTTGTTGGAAGCAAGAAGAAATTGAAGAAACACTTGATTAAACCAAGGTAAGGATAATAATTTGTTTTCTTAGGTTAATTCTGTCTTTTTCTGTTGTAAATTAGCGATGAGGTGAGATTCGAACCTAGGACCTTCTGGTCGCTATTCTGGTCACTAGCGAGATCCTTTTCCACTAGACTATTCAATTACTCAAATTCTGTCTTTTTTTAGTTTGTAATTTTCATTCTTTTTGATAAATTGTGTGGAAGTGGTGGTGGTGGTGGTGGTGGTGGTGTGGGTTTGGGGGGTTGGTGTAGTGGTTACACACTCAAATGCTCGGTTTAATCCTTGGTGGTTCGGTTTCTAAAATGTGTTACTCTTCCGTTCTTTTTTAGTTGTTCTTTTAGGCAAATTAAGCAAAAATAAATGGTAGTCAAAAAATATATTGGAAATGTAAATGACAATCAATTGAAACTGTTCGTAATCAAAAAGTACATTGAAAATGTAACATTACATTTGATTATGCTAAAAAGACAACTATTTATAAATAAACAAAATTAAGGCTAAAAAGATAACTACAAGTAAACAAACGGAGTGTATTGTGTACAAATTTGGATACTTAAGGTAGTACTCAAATGCTCTGTTAATCATGAGCTGTAACTAAGTGATCTCATTGATTTAATTAATCATGTTCATGTTGCAGATTTCCTGTAAGAATAAAGAGCTATCTTAATGGTGGTCCGTTTAAATTGGTTGTTTTGTTCCAATGTTTCTGTCAATCATAGGGTTCTTATTCTTTGTGTTTGCTGCTGTGAATTATTTGATGTTATTTTCTGAGTCTTCATAGACATGTTGGTGATGTAATTTGATTATTTATGTGATAATCAGAAATGCTACCAGAACAGGGAGAAGTTATTTTTCACGTGTTTCTCGGATTCATGATTCTTTATTGAATAAGGTGTTAAGAGGGGAAAAGTACTTGAAGTTGTACAGCTACCATTACTTGATCAATGGATTTGCTGTTCTAGTCACTCCACAACAGGTATGTTGCAGGTCAATTTGATCGTCTATTGTTGATAATTGATTTATTGGGTTATCATGTGATCCCTAACTAACTTGCAACAATAAGTTCTTAGATTTTGTTCTGCAATGTGATGTATTTATGTGAATATAATGAAGGCTGACCGGCTTGCACTGAGGAGAGAAGTTTCAAATGTGGTATTAGACTTTTCTGTAAGAACAGCTACCACCCATACGCCTCAATTTCTGGGCCTTCCTGAAGGTGCATGGCTTCAAGAAGGTGGAGTTCAGATGGCAGGGGAAGGAATTGTCATTGGATTTATTGACACTGGGATTGACCCTACGCATCCTAGCTTTGCTGATAATGCATCTGGAAAGCAGTACCCTGTCCCCAATCACTTTTCTGGCATCTGTGAAGTCACTCGAGATTTTCCCTCTGGTTCTTGCAACAGAAAACTGATTGGGGCTCGCCATTTTGCTGCTTCTGCTATAACTAGGGGTATATTTAATGCATCAGAGGATTATGCCTCACCATTTGATGGCGATGGCCATGGCACGTAAGTCTAATGATTTTAATGTGGCATGATTTGGATATTTAAGTGGTTTCAAATTATATGATGCTGTCAAGATCTCATTTTTTTCATTAACTCTATTTTCTCTACTAAAACTCTACTTCCTGTGCTATGCAAAACATTAAAAGAATAGACCAAACATCAATTGGGCAGGCAAAAATATCCTGGAGATTATTTTTTGAATCTTAACTCAAACCCAATAACCAAACACGTTTCCATTTCTGGTTTTGACAACATAAATAAACGAAAAACATAACATCTTGTTGTTTTTACTTTTGACAACATAAATAAAATATATGAAACAATAAGCTGGTTACAAAAGTGTCCACAGAACTTCACGAGAAACTTGTAATGTTATTTTCACCTCTTAACTTTTTCCAGCTTTAATCAATATAAGATCTGCATGCCCAGTTTGTTAAATTCAACTTATGACTAGAGCAAGATGTACCTGGTGTCCTGCTACAACACTCGACATAGTAAAAATTTGCGAACTTTTGAATTTTTACAGGCACACAGCTTCAGTTGCTGCAGGGAATCACGGGATTCCTGTGGTCGTAGCTGATCATAAATTTGGAAATGCAAGTGGAATGGCCCCTCGTGCACAGTAAGTAGTGTAACAGTCGCAGATCTTGAATTATTAGTTTGACCGAACAACTACAAAACAATCTTGTGTAGTATCATCCTTTGGCATGAGCCCAATCATTCTTTGTGCTCCATTTCCTGAAAAGGCAGTTTGTTATTAATAAATGAAAAAGGCAACTCATTGACTAGAAGAGGATCTTGAACAGGACATAAATAATTAAGAACAAAAGTCTTTTTTTCCCTTCCTATTCTGTGCAAGTGCACATTAAGCTGCATGGGATTTTGATGAGTATCAAGTCTTGTTTCAGTACTGCGAGTCGGATGCTCTTATATAAAGAATAAATCATCTGGGGGTATTCTGTCATTAGGCTGCATAGGCTTTTTCAATTATGGGTATCAAGTCTACTTTTATTATTATGGCTTGGATGTTCTTGAATAAAGGTTAAATCATCCAGTAGACTTTACGCGAAGGTGATGTTATCTCTGAATGATTTGTGTCAAGAGTTAACATTAATATGTCTCATCATTGGTATTAATTGGAGGAACTCCCATTGTCAATAGGGGAATCACCTTAGATTCATCTCCAGTTGTTTTTAAGCTGGGGAACTGTTATGATATAACCCTTAATGTGCTGCCAACCATCTTAAATCTTTACCATACATGCATGACATTCATTGGCCCTCTCTTGGACAAGTCTTTAACACATTAAATTGCAACTTGAGTTTTTGTATATAACTGGATGCGTCAGATAAACGGAGATCTCTCAAACATATGCGTAATTTATCCAGACTCCATAGAACTGGCAATGGATGTTTTTGAAGTTTCCGAAGCCACAGATATCCAAGCTCATAAATCTTAGACTTATCTTTTATAAAACTTGTTTTTGAGCAATTGCAACATAGTACATAATGACTGAATGAGGATAGTCTCTATTCTGTATCTTGAGTAAGCAATAGACCCTCTGCAATTTATTACTCTATGATATTGAATGGAAAGTATGCCTATTTGAAGTTAAATAATTTGTATATGTATTCTTATTATAATTGCATCACTTGCTCATTGAGCACCGATTTCTTTTCTATGTATCTCAGCATTGCTGTTTACAAGGCATTATACAAGAGATTTGGTGGTTTTGCTGCTGATGTTGTTGCTGCAATAGATCAGGTACGTGTAAAGCTTGCTTATATGTAAGCATAATGTTTGTAAAACTAGTATGCATGACAAAATTTACGATAATACATGGGGCTTATTCTTCCAATATCCTATCTTTCGCACTTTTTAGGTATAGTAAGCAACTTTATTTTCACTAATTTTATAAATAGATCTCTTGCTGATAAAATATTGTTGGTCAGCATTGGTACCTGGATTTTTGTTGCCCTTAATTCTGTGTAATGATTGGTGATCCTCGTGTGCTTCTGTTGTGTTTTGACGTTCTATTTTTATGCATTTTGTTGAGTAAATAATTTTGGTTTTATATTCATTTAAGAGCTTGACACAACGATATACTCATATTTGTAGAACATGATGACTCATTCTTATATTTTGTCCACTAGTTAACATATAGAACCCAAACACTGTTGATCGAACACGAGAAACTATTCTGTTAATCTTGTTTGTTACACTAGTGTTTGTATTTTTTTCTTCTCAATTGCTTCTATAGTGCGTAAGGTATTGCTGCTTTCGCAGGCAGCTCAGGATGGAGTGGATATCTTAAGCCTGTCAATCACTCCAAATAGGCGTCCACCTGGTGTAGCAACTTTCTTTAATCCTATAGACATGGCCCTGTTGTCCGCCTTCAAGTCTGGTATATTTGTGATTCAAGCAGCTGGAAATACTGGACCAGCCCCTAGGAGCATGTCCTCATTTAGCCCATGGATTTTTACTGTTGGTGCTGCATCCCATGATAGGGTGTACAGTAATTCCATAGTTCTGGGCAACAATGTCACCCTTCCTGGAGTTGGATTAGCACGTAAGTTTATTTATTATTATTACCATTACAGCGGAAACAATAACATACCCTAATGCCTTAAATAGGTCCTGCCTAAGTAAGCGGGGTAGGATTTAAGTATCAGCCTTACCCCTGCGTGATAACAGAGGAGGTGTTTTTGAGTAGACAAAGAGGAATTGCAAAGACTCTATTTGGTACTTCACAATGGATAAGAAGCAATGTAGTGTAATAAGTATCACGTTGAATCTTTTATTCCCTTGTATTTAAGAGCAGGAGAATATAAAATATTCAACTCTGTAGGAATGGAAGTATCATCATTACTGTATTAATTTTTTTTATAAAAAAGATCAAGGATCGTTATTACCTCCGGCCATGATTCTTGAACTCAAAAGTTAATAATTTGATGAATAGGTAGCTGCATTAATATTGCACTAATGACTGCAAATTTTATTACTCGTACAACGACGTAAAAAAGCATCATGATATTCATAAAGACAAAAGTGATGGATAAGGAACTTCTATCATATCATGAGCGTGCACTCGTGCAAATATGTAAATAACTAAATTTGCGTAACTTTTTACATTTTCCTTGAATAAGCGAAAAGAACCAGTTTCACTGTTTTCGATCTATATTTTCTGACATAATCTGTTTGGTAGTAATTAAATTACCGATCTTTTGAAGTTTTCACTTACCTTTGTTAGATTATATAAGACTAGTTCCTCTGACATATATACACGTTTCCCACCAGATATGCAATTTTGAATTGCCAAGCACTGTCTTTATACATAGTCCTATGAACCGATCTGATAATCTTTCTTATATCTTTGTTCTTTCCAGCTGGTACACAAAATGGTACAACGTATACACTTGTTTCTGGTACTCATGCTCTGAATGATACAATGGCTGCAAATGATATGTATGTGGGAGAATGCCAAGATTCAAGTATGTTTAACCGTGATGTTGTCCAGGGGAACCTTTTGATTTGTAGCTATTCCATTCGTTTTGTGCTTGGGCTATCCACTACAAAACAAGCCTTGGAGACGGCTAACAATCTAAGTGCAGCTGGAGTAGTCTTCTACATGGATCCTTTTGTACTTGGTTTCCAGCTTAATCCAATCCCAATGAGGTTACCAGGAATTATTGTATCATCTCCAGATGATTCTAAGGTCGGTACATTTGATAACATTTCAACTATTGAAATTGTTTATCAAATTTGCTTGCCAAGTTTAGTGTTCCTCTTATTTCCTTTTCTTAGTAGTTCAGGTTTGTGTTTCCATGTCCTCTGTAGTCAAAAGATTTTATATTGTCCGGCTCTTGGTTATGATGGAAGTAACCGAAAAGTGTCATTACACTACATCTGCTTCTTATCTATTTGAAGTAGTAGATAGTGTTTGCGCTTCACTCTTAGATTAATTAGGGGGCTGTTATCACAACCCATTCGCAGGGGGTCTTGCTGCATACTATCTGACCCCCCACCTTCCCTGCTTTGGTGGCAGAATCTTTAGAGGCAGTTGGACATGTTGATGTAATAGTCCATATAAGTGTATCTAAAGTTGAGACGAGGATGAGCGTTGTAGCCCTTTGTTTAATCTTTATTCATTTTGACAGATTCTTCTGCAATACTACAACTCATCTTTAGAGAGAGACAGTGTTTCAAACAAGATTGTCAAATTCGGGGCAGTTGCGTCTATATCAGGTGGGATAAATGCAAATTTCAGTTATTCCGCTCCCAAGGTTATGTATTATTCTGCAAGAGGACCAGATCCAGAAGACATCTCTCTTGATGATGCTGATATTCTGAAACCAAACCTGGTTGCACCTGGGAATTCTATATGGGCAGCTTGGAGTTCTGGTGGCACTGATTCCATAGAATTTCAAGGTTTTACTTCTGCAAAGTAACTACTTTTTTTCCGAAAAAAGAACATTTTGTTGCGTTATGGTAGTTACTGTCTGAAGAACATTTTGTTGCGTTATGGTAGTTACTGTCTGAAACTTTAATCTCAGGAGAGAACTTTGCAATAATGTCTGGAACAAGCATGGCTGCTCCTCATATTGCTGGCCTTGCTGGTTTGATAAAGCAGAAGTTCCCCACTTTCAGTCCTTCAGAAATCGCGTCTGCACTCTCAACTACAGCCTCTCTTTCTGATAAGTATGGGGGGCCGATAATGGCCCAACGTACTTACGCAAAGCCAGAAGTAAACCAATCACCAGCAACACCTTTCGACATGGGAAGTGGATTTGTCAATGCAACTGCAGCACTGGATCCAGGTTTAATATTCGATACAGGTAAGCTCTGCTTCTTTGCCAAAGTGCACTATTTAAAGCCATTAAAATTGTTTCTAAAGCCAAAGAGTATTTCTCTTCTCAACTTACATATGCGGAACTTTTGTGGTGACGACACCAAACCAAAAGTGAGAGAGGACACTCATTGTCATAGGAGAGTAGCAGTAGTAGTAAAGCGCAGTTCGCATCATGTTTACTTCACCTCTCTATCTTTCGTGGCATATTTGATTAGTCGATTTTGCACTGTTATCATGCACACAGTTTGATTTTGCAATTTGATGTGCCTTAGGTTACGACGATTACATCTCATTTCTTTGCGGGATAAATGGATCAAACACTGTGGTGTTAAATTACACTGGAATGAGCTGTTCAGTCTCAAACTTAACTGGCTCAGACTTAAACTTGCCTTCCATCACCATAGCCAGGCTGAACCAGAGTATATCACTTCAAAGAACAGTGACTAACATTGCTGAGGACGAGACGTACAGCATTGGGTGGAGCGCGCCTTATGGAGTTTCAATGAAAGTAGCGCCATCTCACTTTTTCATTGCTAAGGGGGAGAAACAAGTCTTGACTGCCACCTTCAACGCGACAATGAATAGCACATATGCAAGCTTCGGAAGAATCGGACTATTTGGTAATCAAGGTCATGTGATTAACTTTCCTGTGTCGGTCATTGTTAAGGTGGCATATAACACCACTAATTAGTACTAAATAACCTGCTGATAATTATAGACATAGAGTGCTTTTTTGGAGGCGTGATTTGTTGAGTTATTTTTGTTGTAAATGTTTTTCAGTTGTAAATACTGTATTTATTGATCAATGATAACAATTTTCTACTTCTCTCAACCAATGTAACACCCCCGTCCAGAGACGGTATGGGTGTCACATTGCCTACAACAAAGTGATGGAACCGTGATTTATGTTAACTTGGGCTGCGTCCGTACAACCCACATATTTGGGTTCAGCTGGCCAGGCAGAAAGATTGAAACACATTCTCATTTTCACACACCTCAAGTTTCAAGGATTTTTCTTGATGACTTCGACTTGTCTTTGATCCGGCAAGCCAGGCTTTCACTTGTGTTTTCTTTAGCAACCAATGCTGACAAGCGTTGGCACATTTCAATCTTCGACCAACAGGCTTCTCTTCTTCTTTCATCTGTTTGCGATTTTCAGAATGAAGAAATTGATCCCAGTCGAGCAATCGGCTCTTCGTTCATCATTTTGGACAAGACAATCATTGAAACTTTTTTGTTGGGGTTCATTCCGACTATGAATAGACACCCTACATCTTTTCATATGTTTCACTAGAAAGGACAGTACTAGCGTTTGCCGGAGGACAATTTTGTCAACTATTATCACAGATAGTTTCCAGTTCTCCACTTTTTGTAATAGAGTCTCTCATACTTACGTCTTTGATCGAACATCTTATGCTTTTTTTCATAGATATATCCTTCCATTATAACATGTTTACGTTTGCTTCTACATATTAAAAAAAATACATCCACACAGTTTCACATTACTGTTTACTCCTTCAATGGTATGAACCAACATAACAAGACGAAGCAAAACAAATCTGAATGAGAGCTAAAATCTATCTTGAAGTTTATGCCTTGTATATAGATTATAGTATGCCAATTAAAGACATACGATAATTTTTTAGGAAATAAAATTAGCTTTCTTTACAATTGAAGTCAATTACCATGCACCATGCACCGGTACTCAAAATCTTACAATTAAATCGTGGGAAGAAAAATGAGGCGGGGGTGTGGAGGATACTTGAGGAATGCAGGGCATATATCGGAATGGCCTAGTGAATCAGGTCAAACGATAGTAACACGTAATTTACATTGACACCTATGTCTCAGCGAAGCGGTAAATACATGTCTGTACTCACTTACAGCAGAAAACAGGAGTAAGATGTGCAAACCTCCTCGGAGAAAATTGGCCTTTCAACACTGTATACAACAATCAAATACTGGATGTTTTCCGACAGGAACTATTTACGAGTTTCAGGGGCTGAATTTAGTCGTCTAAATCTCTGATTCAGCTCTTCCTTGACGACGGTTTCCTGCTTTTTCCTTTCTTTTGATATTGAATTAGTGGTCATAGAGCCAACTTTATCAAAGGCAACCTGCATTATATGGTTAATGTTTGTTAAAGTTCATGCCATTTGGTACATTGAACAATTGAAAAAATGAAGGGACCATTCGAAAGATAAAAGAGAGGTTTTCATTTGGACATCAAGTTAAAATTCTAATAGAGGAGTTCATTCGGATATTTAACAGATTCAGAAAAGCTTATACAGACTATATTGTGTTTAGAGGACTCCATTGATATATTTTTCTTAATGTAATCTGCAAATAATAAATTCATGCACTTTGATTTCCGAC
Organism: Echium plantagineum; assembly: GCA_003412495.2. Lineage (NCBI taxonomy): Eukaryota > Viridiplantae > Streptophyta > Magnoliopsida > Boraginales > Boraginaceae > Echium > Echium plantagineum. The sequence continues at coordinate 18,097,240 of CM016562.1, forward strand.
TGATAAATGCATGATTAGACATCAAAATACTGAAGTTCAGTTGCCAATTGTAAAATTTTATATCAAGGTCTTACAGTCAATAAGTCATCTGGATCGAAGAGGTGATGTGTGGTTCTATGTATAATATTAATCACATCCCCGAAATGATGCACCATGAGTAACTCCTCTTCATTCATCTGCACTCATCAGAAGCAATTATTTCATTTCTGAACTTCTTCTCATTCACTCAGTTCAATAGACAAAACAAACTGAACACCGAATAGAATGAATTACCTTAAAGATAGCCAACGCCACATTAAATAGCACCTGGACTCCCTCGTAGAAGAGAACATCCCACACCCTCAATGTTGTCTGAACAAAACCATGAATTGAATATATGCCATCAGTTACAATTTTGGTAGTTTTTCTTTCTCTTGTAAAGATAAAAAAGAGTACTGCCTAACAAATAGTTAAGAATGTTTTGACGTAATTTAAAACTAAAAGTTAGATTGACCTCTGATGGCAAGCTTTTGGCGAAGAGACAAAGAAACCACTCGGTGCTGACGAGTGAGACATCAAATTCCAAAGCATCCAAATGAGCAGCGATTCTGCAATATTTATTTTTTGTTGATTATGAAATCCTAAATAATAATCTTGAAAAGTGGTAAGCTGTTCAATTATCTATGTGAAGAGTACCTAGGGCACTTCTTGACAAGCAAATCCTTAAATACTCTTTGTTCAACATGGCATCCGGATAGATTATTCGTATAACAATCGTTAACTAAAACATTTTCAAGGAGGTGGGCAAGCATCCAGAAAGCCTCTTCTTCAGTTTTCATTACAAGCAATAGCAATGCTGCAACATAATTCATACCCTGTTACATTATACAAAAAGGTTGTAAACATGAGAATTTATAAGTGATGAGTACATCTTAAGAGAAGAAACTTGGGCTGATCTGCATTATTTATAGGCTAATGATTTTTACAGTCCAACGAGTAATTACGACACTCCATTTTTAGTATAAAAGTGGATGAAAAATAATGAAGGATGGAGTGCCATAATCAAGAAGCGGAGTGTAAAAACCATTAGCGTATTTATACAATTATAAAACTTCATGGCTGACTAAATAAAACTCGCAGAACTGTACCCAATGTAGGTACACATTACGGACATACATAGAGGAGGATATAGGAATTGAATGATCTAATAATTTATATGGTTGTACCGTGTATGTAATATACACTGTACACAAGATCACTCTGGGCATTGCCACAAACGAGGCATATAAATTAACAATTTTAAACATAAATAACTATGTTTCCTGCAGACTACAGTAACAAACCTCAACAAATAATCAAAACCAGAAGAAGGACTTCACCTGACAGTAACCAACTTCAGAATCACGGAAGGAATAAGCAACAAGAACACGTCTAAGAGCAGCATGACCTGCAGGAGTGTCCAACCATGAATGACCAGGAAATGTCCGGGGCAAGTCCTACACATCAAATACAAAACTAAAACATCAGCTTTTTCAGAGAAAATGCGATGCCAGTAGGAGGTGTCTGTAAGAGGCACATCATAGGTGAACCTTTGGAACCATTTCATTACAGATTCAGAAAAGCTAAAACAACATAATCCAACATAGCTCCCTTAAAAATCAAGCATTTAAATCAATTTTATCACACATTCAAAGAAAAAAACCTGAAAAACAACATAATCTAACATACTTACACCAAAAAATAAACCTTTGAATCAATTTCTTTTTCTAAATCCTGAAAAAACACATAATCACTCACAATACCAATCCAAAATTCATAATTTAATAGTTCAACACACAATTCAGAAACACCCAAAATATAAATCAGAAATACCTAACACATCAGACAAAAAATCAAACCTTTGAATCAATTTCATAACAAATTCACATTAAAAAACCCTTGGAAAAAACATAATCCAACCAAAAATCAAATCTTTGAATCAATTTCATTACACATTTAAACAACAAAAACCGAAACAACAAAATCAACAAATCGAAACCAAAACTCAACATAACCACTCACCTAACAAAACCAATCCAAAATTCAAAATTTAGTGCAATATTCACATAAGAAATCCTGAAGAAAAACATAATCCAACCCCAAAATCAAATCTTCAAATCAGCTTCATAAAAAAAAAACCTGATACAACAAAATCAACAAATCTCCACCAAAACTTAAAATAACCACTCGCCTCACAAAAGCAATCCAAACTTGAAAATTTAATACAAAATTCACATTAAAAAAACCTGGAAAAAAACATAATCCAACCCAAAATCAAATCTTCGAATCAATTCCATTAAAAAACACCCGAAACAACAAAATCAAGAAATCTCCACCAAAACTAAAACATAACCAACCACCTCACAAAACCAATCCAAAATTAAAAATTCAAAAAAATAAAATACCCACATGATCAATCTGCTTGGTTGCAGCGGTGTCCTTATCCAAAACAGCCAAAGTCAAATCATTATAATAGCTTTCAGGCACAGTTGACTTCTTCTTTGCAGCCCCAGAAAGCTGAAACCAAACCTTAGGCCTCAAACTAGGAGGTATCCCTTTCCTAATCAACCTCTTCAATGTAATAGCATTAACCAAAACAGATAGCTTCAAAGAAGACTTAACTTTTGAAGAAATCTGAGTTTCCAGATACCAATTAGCTCCTTTTGTCCCCTCCATGGACCACCAAACCCGACCCTGTTCCCTAACCTTCTCCCTAACCTCATTCAAAACGTTGACGTCATCCACATTACCTTCTACAATAAACCCATAAATGTCTTGGAATTTTACAGTGATATTTGCCCTTCTTGCATGGATGCTTGGCCTCAATATTGGGATTTGAGAATTGTATTCTGTTGGCCAATCTTTTCTGCTTTGGGTTGAAGATGCATACATTTTTTTGTTGATTTGGGGGGAAAATAAATCAAGAACATTTAAGGGGATCAAAATTGTTGAATGATATATAGAGGAGGCTAGAGAGAGAGAGAGATATAGAAATTAATAAAAATAGATATATAGGAAATGAGAGTGTGTGGGCACGTTAAGAGATTGATATATATGCTTTGAATCAATCGAGACTTTTAATCTCAAGCCTCTCATCAAACTTGTGGGTTGAGATGGTAAAACGTTCAAGAAAAAGATGGAACTGTACTTATTTTAAACACCATTTTTTGTCAAATGGCATACTATACACATCCCCAAGTATCGTTTTCGTTCGAAGTGAAATTATTATTTTGTCCTTATTCTGCTGGAGTGTTCGATAAAAAAATTAAGAATTTTCATATTTGCAATTTCTTGATGGTTTATAAGGTAGGACATATTTAAATTGCATAATATGTTTTGGGACTATAATCAACAATGTGTAAAATTTAATATTTATTTATATATATATTTTTTTTTTGTGAATAAGCGATTTTATTAAAAAGTTGGATAAATATATAATAATTTCCAACGGGGTAATAAAGACCATCTAAATAAGCCCAACTAAAATGGATCAATATCAACGATGCAAGTTAAATACGAATCACTAGACATCAGCCCAATTAGTCGAAGTCCAACCTAGAAATCATCTACTATATAATCAACCAATGCCTTCAGAAACCATCATTTTCAGAATTTGTTTTGCTGAAATTTGCGCAGCCAAACAGACGGAAATGGAGTTTGAGAGCTCCGCCTCATGCCGAAGAACATGTCCATTCATAACTTGATTCCGCTGATTCCATATGAACCAAAAACTAACACACCAATACAAGAACTTAAGTGTTTCTTGAGTTGTAGCATCATGTGATTGAGAATTCCACGTCTGATCCCAATCTGTTTGCGTGGAAAGAAGTTTAGGAGAGGATGCAACTCTTAGAACAATTTTGTCTTTGAGAACTTTTGGATCTTGTGAATTGGTATCCTGACCAATTAACTGATTATGTCTATCCGGAACCAGTGTGTCATTTGATGTTGATGCCATGTCTGTAGAATGATGTTCCTCGGGAACGCCTAGATATGAATCGATAAGATATTCACCGCCGCTATTAGCGTAAATATTATTGTATTATTGTACGTCTATGTCATTATCCTTATTACATCGGGCTTCCTTATATCGGGCTTTGCATATATGTAAACCTAGGTCTAACTTTGTGTATAAATAGGCATATATTATTCGTCGTTACATATAATACATGTGCCTATTTATACACAAAGTTAGACCTAGGTTTACATATAGGCAAAGCCCAATATAAGGAAGCCCGATATAATAAGGATAATGACCTGGCCGCACAATAATACAATAATATTTACTCTAATACACCCCGCAGTCGGAGCGGGAGGAAGACAGACGCTGAGACTGTCCCGAAATCAGTGAACAACACATTCGGAAGGCCTTTGGTGAAGATGTCGGCTATCTGATGTCGTGAGGGCATATGAAGCACTCAAACATGGCCTATAGTGACTTTTTCACGAACTAAATGAATATCTATTTCAATGTGTTTAGTTCGCTGATGCTGTACTGGATTCTTCGTAAGATAGGGCACTGATATTATCACAATAGACAATTGTGGCACTGATCAGGGGACGATGCAATTCAAGCAAAAGATTACGAAGCCAACACACTTCAGATACAACATTGGCGACGGCGACGGTATTCAGCCTCTACACTGGAACGGGATATGGTAGCCTGGCGCTTGGATGAGCAGGAAATGAGATTGTCCCCTAGAAATATGCAATATCCAGAAGTGGATCGTTGTGTCTAGACAACTTGCCCAATCTGCATCAGTATATGAAACCAAAGAACACGATGGTGATTTATACATATGTACCCTATAATCAAGTGTGCCTTACAAATAACGTAGCAATCGTTTGAGTGTTTTCATGTGACCAGTCATCGGAGCATGCATATGTCTGCATATGAGATGTCGACTGTGGTGAATGTCAGATACTGCAATACACCTGCTAAGCTACGAAATAAGGTAGGATTGTAACACGGGGAACCAGATGTACTATTGAGTTTAGACTTGGTGTCAACAGGAGTGGAGGAGGCATTGCATCCTATCATGCATGCCTTGCTGATGATAGATTCAACATACTTCTTTTGTGAGAGAAATAAACCACCTGCATTACGAGTAACAGAAATGCCCATAAAGTAACTTAGAGGACTGGATTGGGGTGGGGAAGATGGGAGCAGTTCGGTTAAGGTGGGAGTGTGAAGGGCAGGGTGGGGGGCGTCATTTGGGGAAGGTGGAATGGGACCGGGTGTGGGGGATGGTTGAAAGGGGAAGTGATTTTCGACAAAAACGACATGACGACTGACAAGTATTTTGCGGGTGGTGGGGTTGTAGCATAAGTATCCGCGATGGTTGGTGGGATATCCTAAGAAAATACAAGGGCCAGATGAATGGGCTCGGTCCAGGGGCAGGTGGACGCCTGGTCTGCCAGTTGCGGGCCTGAGGACGTGGGGCTCTTGGGCCAGGCTGACGGGAGGAAGATGGGTAGCGCCTGGGCCTTGGAGCTGACTGGTGGGCCGGGCGGAAAGTGGGCTGCTGCATGGACTGGACAGGGGCAGGTGGGCTGACGTAGGCTGCCTGCTGTAGGCTCTTCTTTGCTAGACTACTTTCTTCTAGTATTATTTTGGACCGAGCCTGATAGAATTCTAGTAGTGGATTAGATTGACGAATGAGTGTTCCAACGCTATTGTAAGCATCGGTGAGACAGGTTCAATAATAGTGTGTAAGAGGTCTTGAGAGATAGTAACATAAATCCATTTAAGCACAATGGCGTCAATGGTGGACCAACTTGCATCGTAATCATCAGATGAATCATCAGGATGGCCAGGTAAAATATGGTATATGACTTGTGTAGATCGACATTGAATTTGGAAGAGTTCAGATCAGGTTGAGTATAATACTTTCTCCATATCCAAAGTAATGGAAATGTGAGACTAGATCGAAGAAATAGCCATTGGAGGGTGAAGCCGTGTGGATTTAGGTGTAAGGGGGGTTGGTCCATCTCCATGTGTGGAAGAAGCAGTGAGAATGGGTGAAACATTAGTAGGTGTGTGTTCGGCCATTAGTAGGCGTGAGGGTCAGAAGGTTTGAAAAAAAAGAACAGAAAGATTGGAGATGGGCACAAGAAATGGGACGGCTAACAATAAAAAAAATTAGGGTAGGATTACTTTGCTCTGATTACCATTAAAGATTATAATATTATTCGTCGTTACATATAATACATGTGCCTATTTATACACAAAGTTAGACCTAGGTTTACATATAGGCAAAGCCCGATATAAGGAAAATATAATGAGGATAATGACCTAGCCGTACAATAATATAATAATATTTACGCTAATAGCCGCCACCGATAGCAATAAAGTGACCCCGGTCACCCAAAAGAGTAAACTCAACCCAAGATTTCACTGATTGTGCCTTAACCCATAAACCATACACAACATGCTTCTTAAAACCTGTTTCATATTTATCAGCCCGTAATTCAATTCAATCATAACCATCAAAAGATGAACCCAATCTAGCGACAACAACACGAGTCATATATTCCTCTTGTAAATCTCGAATTTGACTCCAAAAAGGACATGAATCAAAAGGCAATGAAATGGGGTTAAGACCCCGCTTCCAATGTTCCATAAGTAGTAAATTATTTTTGAAGCACCAAAGCCCTTGATTCATGATTCGTAATTTTTCAAAGACACTAGGGAAAAAGACATGTAAAATGATGTCTGACACACGAAATAATCTTATGCCTCTATCATTCCATGCTTTAGACATTGTGATATAGAAGCCCTGGATATTAACCACACTTTGTTTCAAAGAAAAACTAGAAGATAAAAACTTGCTTTATAATCATCCAAACAAAAATTCTTTTCTAGAACTTCAATTGGTGTTGATTCAATTTCCGTGAGAGAACATTTGAGGAGATCACGTACAATATTAGATTTCATAATGAAGAGAGCATAAAATGAAACAATTTAAGAAGAAGAGAAACTAGAATAAACTCAAAGAAGAATTTTCTCGTTTTAGTTTAATTGAAACTTATTTATTTATAGTTTTTCAAATATTTTTCTGAGAATTTGTCAAAACATATTAAAATTGCGGAATCTTTAGAAATAAATTAATCGTTTTTCTTATTAATAATCGTTTGCACTATACAAAATTTTCTAGATGTAAATTATTGTTCATCTATAAGTTTTTATGTTTTTAAATTTGAAATTAACTATTTTCATATGTTGTACATAATAAAAATAATAGAAGTTGCGATTTTTATTTGGGAATGAAAAATGCAATTACCTACCTGTGATAGATTAGTTTTCTATGTTTTATTTAATATTATATTTTTATTGAATTTAAATTCGTTTTTGAAATAATTTATAATTTCATAATCATTTTTATATCTAATTTTGGAAAGCGAAAGTGAAATACCTAACTAAATTTTAGTTTTTATCTTTGACTTGTTATCAAAGAATTAAACAAATTCAGTATTTAAATTTAGCATTCAGTCATTTACTATTAGACTTCAGACTTTAGAATTCACTTTGTCAGATTTAACAAACAGGCCTAATATTTATCGAGCCAATATTCCAGTATAGTTGAAATAACCTATGCCATATTCTTAGAAAAAGCTCGAAAAAATATAAGCAAAAAGAGTATATATAACCAAAACCGACACAGATGGATAGATACCTCCAGAGCGAGACAACTCTCTTTAAGTAACTCGTCAAAATAGCCTTGTAACTATGGGAGAAGGGGCGTCTCCTCACAAAAAAGTCGCAGTGCATGCAGGGCGACTGATTAACAAAAAAATAGGCATCGACAAAGTCCGAAGATCATATATGGTGATTGACGCCTGCTAACTACCAGAAGCTCAAGAAAGTTGGTTTTTCACTTCTGATAGAATAGACTAATCGACTTTTTAACGAGGGCAATTTTGTCCGTTCATATTTATAGACATTTAATCATCGTTTTTTTTAAGTGGTGGTCAAAATAATTTTGTCCGTTCACATTTATAGACATTTGTGTATAGTTAAAACTTTTAGAGTGTTTGATGTGGTCAAAATTTTTAGAGTGCTCGATTCAAATTCGAACAGCTACACTGAAATTTGTTTTTAAAATTTAATTCGAGTATTGACTTGAAATTTTTTACAGATGTTTAACATGTTGAACAAGGGCATTAGTATCTTTATTGAACTAATGTGCTCCTAAGCTAGATTGTTAACTTAGCTAGATTGCCAACCACTTTGTCTTCTATTATCTCTATCTATGACAAAACCAACAAAACAATACAATATCATTAAAGCTTCAAATGCTCCATCTCAATAAATGGTGAACCATCGTGCAACCTGCTCTTTGCACCATGTAGAAGACAATAAAAACAATGATGGCTTGTTTGGCTTTTATATTAAGTTCTCATACAAGTCTATAATTTGTCAATAATTGTCTCGTATCTATAGTAGTAAATTAGTAATAACAGCTGCCTACGCATGCCGTGGTCGTCAAAGTTACACGCCTGCATCAAGCGATCGTACCATGTTCATAAAAAGTTGTATTCTAGTGCGTTCTACACACGTGTGCATTACAAATTGTACCGAGCGCATCCACTGGCGTACTCATAAAGTCGGGTTAAATGCATTGCATCGCTTGCTTGTACTTTTGCACTTCCACATTAACATTGTACCACATCGAACACTCTAAGAGTTTTGATCATACGTAAAAATTGTTTTTCACTTTTTCTTCTTTCAGTAATCAACCAAGCTCCCCCTTCCACATCCTGACCGATGTCCGCCGGACCTCCCCCTCCCCCTCCGACACCAGTGTTAGTAAACCTTAAACCCCCTCCCCTCCACCCACCAAAAATTCCACCTCCAGCCAGCCCTCTCTATCTTCCATATTCGCCTCCATTACATTTGAATCGAAGCACCACAAACCTTTGTCCTACTCAAACCAACATCGTGACCTTCCGTACTTCACCATCTCTTTTCTTCTCAAAACCTAAATTCATATAATAACAGCAACGCCTCCTTTTCCATCTCCCAACAGAGTCAGTAGCAAGCCCGCTTCCGTGCGTGATGTTAAAAAATCTCAATGGGCTAAGTTGCAAATATTATTTTCACAATTTGCAAAGAAAAAAAGTCCTTAATGAAGGCTCATTAAGAAGGCTCATTAAGATGGCTTAATAGACCGAAACCGGACCCATAATTAACATATTCACCACAATATAATTCCATATTCATTGTATTGTATCCATTATCACCCATTACTATAGTTGCAAACTTGAGATACCCAACAAACAAAATCACACAATCATACCATCTTTTTCATCTTTGAATATATTACAGTTGACATCTTTTCACAAGCAATTTCATGTGTTGTTGTTATGGTAACATACTCACATTGCCCCCCATTTTTCATCGAAAACATAACAACCTCCATTTTTCAGATTATTTCCGACAACAATATAATTCTTGAAAACCCATTTGGCAATTTACATATCACATCAGACGTTGATGTTTTATTTTCATTATCAACAAAGGTAACCCCATCTTAATATTATTCTATATGGTTCCCGATCCTCTATCCTTTATTTTTTGATTATATGTACCTTATTTTAATACCTATATAAACATATTTTGTGTCATCTTACTCGATGCATGATATACAAACATATAATGTGACACGAAAACGTTGATTATCTGCAGCTCTTCGATAGAGATATTATTGTACAGTTGCATTTTGTGGAATTTTTTATGGTTTGCTTCTTGATTTAGGTTCATTCTATTGCATTTTCCTTTATGATATCGATATTTAGATTATTGGTGATGATATTTTTGGGTCCAATTATGTCGTAATCATTCTTTTTTTCTGGATTTGGTAACATTAGAATCCAAAGTCTACAAACTACTGATGAAAACTGTAATATTTGGTTAAGTATCTAATTCATTTGCTTATATGGTTAGCATAAAAATTACAATTGATATTTAAAGCTTGGTTCTTGGGGAGGTGTTAAATGATGGATTATACCCTTTGACTTAGAGGGAAGATGTGTGGGATCTTTGGGTTGGTATGTTTCAGTTGGGGCCAATATAACACCATTAGCTGAATGTTGCAGTTTTTCCCTATAGTATGCTGATGGATATTGTTTTAGATTTTTTCGTGGTTGCGTGGAAGGGGGAGGGAGTTAGGGAGGGTAAAGTGTGAGTTCAGAATACAAAAAATTTCCATGTAATATATTGTGGTTACCGTTGCTGTAGGTGGAAATTGTGCGGATTGGAATCCCAATCGAGTGTTGTTTAAGAGAGCTCAGAGTCATTACTTAAACACATACCAGGTTAAAGAATAGGACGCTTCAATCATATTAATAAGTCTATTTTGATTCTGTCTACCTACTTTCTTTTTTTTATATACTTTGTTTCTGTATAGCTATTTTATCTGTATCAGTATAACCATTTTATTATGAGCCCTGTTATTTCATTGCAGGAGGCTTGACTTGTCAAGGTTTATAATGTATTCTTTGATGTTTTAGAAGCAAATGCAATAATGCGGAAAACATCCTTGGTGGCAGATTCTGCCAATGGTTCTACATCACTCCGGAACTATCATTATCATGCCAAAGTGCTGGTTAAAGAATATGTATTTGCTGATGATTTTCTCCCATACACTTCTATCATAGGCAGCGTCTTTGCTTGCAAAGTGGTATGCTCTCTTTTGTTTTTGGTGTAACTATAAATTTGTCTGAGGTGAAATGAACTGTTTGCTTCTAGTGACAATGAGTCAAAGAAAAAGTAAGACACACACGATCATACTTTCCTGATTTGAATTTGCTACCAATGTAAGTAGGAGAATAGATCAATTGATGGAGGTCTATTTCTTGTCTTCAATAAACTGGTAACCCAGTGAAATAAAGATGTTCACGTAGTTTTATTATTTTCCTTTTTCTCTGATTCCAGGTTTACGATATCACTAAGTGGATTAGCAATAATCACTTCAAGACCTATTCAAGTTTAACAAAAGTTCAAAGGGCAGAGTGGCATAACCGGTAAAAAAAATTCCTTCTCGTTCTTTTATTTTTTTATTTTTTTGGGTTTCTGTTATTAAATGGTTGATTTGTGTAATATCTTTTCTTCTACAGGGGGCTTTCAACTATACATGCCATTTTTATTACATACATGTCTCTTTACTTTGTTTTCTGGTCTGATCTTTTCTCTGATGGTCATAATTCTGAGCTCATCATATTCCGGGCTTCACCCCTTTCAACTTTTACATTAGGGGTGAGTTCTCCTACTATATTCTCAATCCCCAACTTCTTGTCTTGTTTCCTGTATGTGTTTGTGTGACGGAGAACAGCGCTCTTGGTCCGATAGGAATCATCTGCATAAGTAAAAGACAGCCTTAAAAGATTAAAAAAGTGACAAGCTTTTCCTTTTCATCCCCACTTTTTATCTTACTGCTGAATCCATAAATAAACTGGTAGGCTATTGCCATATCGAGTTTCTTTTACTAAGGGAGTTTGTACTAGTCGACTTCAATCTGTGCATTTTCATTTATTTAATGAACTTCCTTGCGTTGGTTAATGTGGATCTCAATTTATAATTATCTTAAGGGTGAGATCCTATTCCAACGTATCTATATTGAAAGATTAACATAGACGAAACAACTTATGTATTCGGCATTTTTTCTACTTGTAATTCTCTCTACTTCAAACAAAAAAAATTCATAGAGAATGTATATTGTCATGGTGTATTTCTATATTTAGAAGAGGAAGATTTGGTTTCTACCTTGATATATGTATAAATTAAAATCATAGTCATGACTTATGAGTCAGTCATGACTATGTTCTTGTGTTGAGAATATTATTGAAAATGTCCTAATACAGATGTAGAGACAATCACTTTTTGATAACTTAGGGTAAGAATTAGTAACATGCAGTTGCATCTACATGAGTTTCTAACTTTCTATGTAAAATTAGTCTTATGGAAAATTATATTAAAAGATAAATAACTTAGGAACCTAGTATCTTGTTCTCAGGATTGTTTAATGTAACTTAGTCCTCGGTAGTAAGTCTTACTAGCGGAGTCTTGTAATAACAATGTCGTATTGTGCCAGGTTTCTGTTGGCTACTTCTTCGTGGACCTTGCACTGATATGCTGGTTGTACCCTACTTTGGGTGGAAAGGAATATGTAAGTATCTCCTGTTTAAGTATCCCTTTTAGTACAATATATGCAACTGAAATATTTTTATGAAAACTCAGATTCTGTCTAGTTTTAGCTCATTACATTACACCTACCCATCTGCTCTCAGATCTACCGACACCATTATCTTCTCCTTTATTTTCTCCCCTGAAACAACCAGTAATGTGTCCTTGCTTTCAGATTCTCCATCACTCTCTTTCAGCTACAGCAGTATCATATTCCATGTTCTCGAGGGAGGGCCAACTTTATACATTCATGGTCCTCATTTCTGAAATGACAACCCCAGCGATCAACCTTAGATGGTATGTCTACTTAACCAGAAAAAAGGCTGATAGGTTGTTTTTTTAACATTAGCAGTACTAACAGGTACATGCACATATGAAATCAGATTTCAAATATTAAATCCGGAAATATTCAATTACAAAAATTTAGATAATTATACAAAGACGTGGAGTGGGAAGGCGATTTACATGATGAAAGTATGAAATACTTCTGCATAAACCTGTTGCATGTGAAGTGGAAACCTGTGCTTATAGCTTATATAAAACACTAACCTCCTCATTTTTTCTTTTCTTATTTAGTTCCAATAACTCAGTGTGAGTCGGCACTCTCAATATCCTAAAGTTCATAGTGCACACTCTTTGTTTTAGATGATACATAATGTGTAGTTACATCTGCCATGAAATGTGTTCTGTTATGTAATTCATGCATACAAGTACAACTCGACTTCTTGATTTTGAAATTACTTTTTTACTCTACTTCTACCCATTATTCATCGTTCTTAGAGAAGTTCTTATCTAACCTTAAGGGAATTAAAGGTGAAAGTTTGTGTATAAAACTTCGTTAGCTGATTTAAATTCTAAGTAATGCATCAAAATGGTGAAGCTAAAAGCGCTCTTGTATGTAGTTGTTATGAATAATGACTATATAATCTTCCAAGATTTATTACTTGGTACTACTTATGATCTGTTTTGGCAGGTATCTTGATGTGGCAGGATTAAAGGATTCCATTGCATATTTGATTAATGGGGTTGTGATATTTTTTTCTTGGCTGGTACATCTACTACTTACATACTTCTTCCTTGTTCAGAGTTGGCTTTGCGTATATGTTGTCCCCCATTATTTGGCAAAAGATTTCCTATTTCAGTGCCGCCAACTACTAATTTTTTTACATGGTCATGAACTGTGTCAAGATATATCTGCTTAGTGATATCAACATGCATGTTTTTGTTATTTGTAAGTGAAATTCCATTGCAACATCTAGCTTATTAGCTAAAGGAATACATGTAAGCATGCGAACTAAAAAAGGATGATAGTTATATACCAGGTCTTTCTGATTCAAGACAGGATATTTTTCTTGTATACCACATGACAAGGTAGGTACATATGTTTATAGAGAAATGAAACCTTAATGACTGATTGATAGTATTTCTTAGTTTAGTTATTATCATGAGATTTAACACTGCTATACTTATTCTTATTTTCAAGATCTCATTATTTTGGAAGTTCATAACAGCCTTCTTTAATATTTGTGTGTACATGCTCACCAAATTCTTGTCAAATGCAGGGAGCCAGAATTTTGTTGTTCGGTTACATGTTTTATCATGTGTATTTACATCACCATCAGGTAACTGCCTCCTTTTTGAAATGATAGATCTTCCTCCTTTTATATTTCAATGACCTAATTGACTTTGTTTAGGTCGTAGTGTCGTACATATATGATTTACCGTTAAAAGTATATTATTTACATGTCTACAACAATATCCTCCCTCCATCCCATAATCTAGGGGAGGTTTGACTATGCACATGCTTTTAATGAGATTTAGAATTTGTTACTCGAAACAAAATTTCAATCCGTGCATTTTATCTCACATTTTGGTCATCAACATAGGAACCTAATTTGGATTACTAAATATGAAAAATATCCCTTAGAAAAAGAGATGGAGGGTGTACATAAATTTGATCCCCTTTAATTATATTCTACAGCTTCCTTCATGTCATTGTTTCATTAGTTTTTCTTCTCGTCTCTTTTTTTTTTTTTTCTGAACCAGAATGATGGTCTGTCTTGATTTCTAGATATGAATCTTGTGTTCTGGAAGTTATCTGATAGAATCACTATACAAATCACTTGTAGGTTGTTAAGATGCATGTCTTCGGTTATATTCTTGTTTTCGGTGTGCCTTTCGTGCTAGCTGTTATGAACTTAATGTGGTTCGGGAAGATTTTGAAAGGTTTAAAGAAGACTATAATGAAACAGAAGTAAATTGATATACAGTAGAGCGTTTCACCTCTTTGGTTAACGGTACATTCTGTCATGACGCCTTTCACACGTCGCGAATGATGTTGCCATAATCACCGGGTAAGGTAGGATCAAGACTAAAACGATGTCACAGCTCCAAAGATTGACGATTAGTCGAGAAGAGAATCCTTCCTATGATATAGAGGCTATGTTGTAAATTAGTGGTGAATAGATGCACAAAGTCATATATTGCTTCATTTGTTGTCAAAGCTTTTATTAAATTAATTGATTAGGTATAGTTGTGTTACTCAAATTCTTATGTAGATATATCACAAACACAAATTATTACAAGTTCATCTTACTTTAGTTATTTTATACTTCCTGCACCAAAATACTAAATAAACAACCTTGAACAGTGTAAATTATTTGTGAGATATAAATATAATAGCACAAAAGCAAAAAAATAAGTGCACTTCCAAATAGCCTCGTGGTATTTTCATTTATTCTCAAATCATGTTGATAAATCATTCTCAGGCAGTCAGGTGAACATATATGAATTTGACTCTTTTTAAAAAAAATCTCACACACTTGAAATTCTGTAAACCTTCGAATCACAACGAAACGATTTCACCTTTCAAATAGTCATTCGGGTATAATTTTTTTGCACACGAGGTTTAAAAGAAATATTTTGGCTCAAATTTTTCCTGCTTCATGAACTTTGATGAACTTAACTACGTAAGTTAAAAAACTGGCCAGGTTGCCCTTTAAACTATCCGAATAGATCATTTTTTAGATTCATTTCACTTTTGATATTAGATTTGATAAAATAAAAGTTTTAGTGAAAGGTAAAGTATGGATAGTATGAATTCTTTCATACTTTTTTAGACTAACTACATTTATGATTTTGTTCAACTTTGGATAAAAATATACTTTCTCCGTCTCTTAATGTAAGATTCATTTTGCTCAAATAGAAATCCTTTTTTTATTCTCATTTTACCTAATTAGTAAGAAAAATTGGAGGAAAAATTATCTTTGTGAGATAAGTGTCCTTTTACTTAAACTTTGTGCGAAAATAAATGAGTCTTAGTCTCTTAGATAAAGGTACATAGGGAGTATAATACTACTATATGCTACTCCCTCCATTTCACAGTACTTGATTGTTTAAAAAAAAAATTATTTTTTCATAATAGTAGATTGTTTACGGAATTCAAATTACTTTTGTACTCATGTTTTCCTTTTTTATTACTCCCTCCAATCCCGAAAAAGTGTCGTTTGATTTTTTAAGTTGAACTTTGACCATCAATTACTAATTATAGTTGGATTCGTCCTCTTTCCAAGTATTTTCATAATATAATTTTTTAGTTTTAAAAATATAAATAAGAATAATTGAAGGTCAAACATTTGTCTCGATATGTGAGAAATACACTTTTTTTGAATTGGAAGGAGTATAGATTTAGAGGTTACTTTTCATTTTGAGAGTATTTTGTATGATACAATAGTAAACTCTATTAAGCTCTTAATAAAGTGTTTTTTAGCTAAACAATTAACTATTCTGAAATGAAGGGAGTATGATAAAAGGCCTTAAGAATTTGCATTGAAACTCCCCCAAGGTATAAAAGTAGCAAAGTGACTGGGTGAAAACACTATAATAATGCATGTTCGATTTTTTATAAAGATTTATTTTGCTGAAATATTGCAGGGCTGCTTTTAGTTTTGTGTCTCGTTTGATCATCTCCTTGTAGAATTGATGGCAGAACACATCTCTCAATTATAATTCGCTTGTCTAGAAAATTTATAACACATGTCGAAGAAATTCAATTTAATAAAAACGAGAAGAAAAAGAAGAAGAAAGAAAAATAGAAAAAAATGAGCATTGAAACAATAGAACGTGTTAGGCTCATTTGATTGTAAGAGGTCTCAAAACTAATTGTGTTGTATTGTCTTGATATGAGGCAGAGGGAGAGCAGGCAAAACTCCAAAGACTAAGAACGATAATGACGAGTCAGAGAGGCGTTGGTGGGCCCCAATTCAACCGTCCTTTTCAGTCAAAGCTTCAGACACTCAGTCAAAGGGACTCTGCATCTCTAATGTCCTACATGGATTGGATTTCAAACAAAAGTGCTCACCGACGTGGCATGGCCTGCCATACAATTTAATGCCCTGCCCCTTCAACTCTTCTTCAATAAATCATGCACCCGATATGGTCATGTCTTCCAAACATAATTCAGTTGATAAAAACATTTAAATGTTATATAATTCAGTTTCTTTGTACGGTATGAGTTCGAGTCTCTAGAGAGACATAATCACGTAACAAGAAAATTCAAATTTTCTTATCCTTTAAAATATATCGTGCGATATTTTTAGTTTTACATGAGTAGAAGTTATAAAAGTTTGTATCAAAACGAATTTAATAGGGCAAACTCAATTTTAATGCTAATGTTTTCAAAGTTTGATTCAAAAAATCAAAATACCCTATCATTCATAAATGAAGAAATACTAATGATGGGTTCTAGACCACTGACATAATGTATTTGCTCAAATGTCATTTTTTACGTCAGACTATGCATTCACCATATCATCAAATATCTTCAATTATTTTGCTACTTCACAGCTGGGAATATTTACAAATAATTCAATTTTTATTTTTCCTTCATATCACCAACATACACCCCACATACATATTATTTCTCTTTATTTAATTTGCAAATATCTCAAAATGGGCTCGTTTAAAAATCATCAAAAAATATAAGAATATTTGTAAAGAAAATTAATTCCAAAAATTTCGGTCAAAATAGACTTATTTCTTGTTAACAAGAAGATTGTTGGTGACACGTGGCACATGTTGGTGGCTCCTTCTCCTTGTCATTTGAGAATTATCCTAAAACAACAGCCTTCTTTATTGTAACTTGACATTACACTTGAATTATTTCTTATGGTAAAATTTATGGGGACATTGTTCTTGTTAATCTCTATTGTGAGTAGTTTAATGAGCGAAATTTGTATTGAAGTGGTTAAAATGTAAGCTTTAGGACCTTAAACAATTAAGAAACATCAGAGTAGAGATAATGTAGAATTTTATTAATCGGGACCGGATCACACCCATATGAGGAGAGAGAGAGCACACTTCATAACCCAAGGAGTCATCGATTTAAAACCAACTGGGCCACACCCATATGAGGAGAGAGAGCACACTTCATAACCCAAGGAGGCACCAAGTGAAGTGTAAAAAAAATGTAAAAATGAAGTTAGAGAGGCTTGACCCCATAAACTCAACCCTTTAAAAGGAAAATATAACTAACTAAACTATGCTTTCACTTAGTTTATTTACACTTTTTATTATATATATGAGAAAATTGCTGAAATGGCCTCCGATAGTATGATCTAGTTGCATTTGGGTTCCCAATAGTTACACGGTTGAATGCTAGTCCCCGCAAGTGGCTAAAAAGTTGCACTTTAGTCCCCACGTCAAGTTTTTCATTAGCATTTCAGGTTTAGGCGTTAAAATTGAGGTAAAAATACATTTTTTTAAGACGTAAAGTTGATTTTTTGCCCCAATTAGTGCTAAAATGAAACTCCACAACCTAATTGAGGTAAAGAAAAAAGGGAGTTTTGGCGGGAGGGGGTCGTGGAGTTTCATTTTGGCACCAATTGGGAAAAAAAATCAACTTTAAGTCTTTAAAATTACTCCCTCCGTCCCTAAAAAATTGTCACATTTTGACTTTTGGTGGTCAACAAAACACGATTTAAAACATAAATATCTATTATTCTACATGTGAAAAAATTCTAAAAAGTTAATATTTCAAAAATATATATTGAGACGAATCTAACAAGATCTCACAAGACTATATTATTTCTTATTGTTTAATGGAAATTCATGATTTAATTTTGTAATATTTGACTAACAAAAGTCAAAATGTGACAATCTTTTAGGGACGGAGGGAATATATTTTTACCCCAATTTAAACGGCTAAACCTGAAATATTAACGTAAAACTTGACTTGGGGACTAAAGTGCAACTTTTGACCACTTTCGGGGACTAACCTGCCCCCCTCCGGGTCCGTTCTTGGGTGGAGAAATAGAAGAAAAGATGGATGGAGAAATATAATCTAATAAAGAAGAGGATTCATTAATGGCAATTTAAAATCATTCAAATGGAGAGGATATTCCTCAAAATTACTTTGGTGCTTACCATCATAACCAAATCCATGAACATTATATTTATGCAGTTGACAGAATCATCATCGGTTTTGTTAGTTGCTTTTTCATGTCTTTGTGAGTCATCATTGTTACTTCAGAACGTAACGAGGGAATTCCATGCATCATATTCAATGTTTTCAGCCATTAATATTAGGCATCAGCCTCTTTTTATATAGTCTCAAGAACGATTCTCATAAAGGAGTATTTAATTTTTTTTCTTTTGTTTTTGGAAGTATCTTTGTAACGTTTGTATGTGGGTTTGCATTTGTCGTGTTTTAGTACCCATTATATGAGATTTTCGTGCGTGGGCGATTTTCAACACCTATAATGTGAGATTTCAGATCATTTCAAAACAATTTAGAAGATTGAAGCCCATTAATTCAGGAAGCGAGGTTCAGACATTATGTAGATTGAAGCTACATCCAAGAAGCGAAAGTTTATTGAAACAGCTGTTAGAAAAGGCAAAACTGTTTATTTGGATCTTAGACCCGCTCATGTACTTGGACCAACCAATAAACACTGAACGTAATCTCGAACTTCGAATTCATCACTTGAATATGAATTATGAAGTCATCCATGCATGCATGGTAGAACAATAATCACGGTGATAAAGTATAATAATTATTCCTCGTTTGCAAAACATTTTTCAGGTTAAAATCAGTGCTTTATATCACGATTCTTTCGAGTGGTATTCTTGTTAGCTATTGGACTCTCGTACTTAGAGAAATAATGAGGTCACGGAACCTTCACTTATGTGTTTAAAAGGATTGTTTAAGCGTCGAGTCAATCGAATAGTCTAGTGGAAAAGGCTTAGTGACCAGAAGGTCCTGCGTTCGATACTCACCTCATCGCTAATTTACAAAAAAAAATATTCTTTAAGCGTCATGTTTAATAGATGATGTGCTCATTTTAGGCGTCCCATTTGGCTAGTCCATCACTCAATAGAGGAGGTTATCATGGATGTGCCTCTAGCGGTTCGGTACTCCATCTCAAGAGTGTCCAGACTCTGGGTAACCACTAACCACCCACAAGCATGTCATTTCTTGAACAAATGCAAAGTTACTCATACTCTTGCCATGAATCAAACTCACACATTTATGAAAAAGTACGCTCTTATAATTAATCTCATGACCATTCAAATTATATCGGTGGGCTAAGCGTCATGTTTAATGAACTAATGAGCCGTTGAATTGAGGAAATCTTTTAATTTAATGATCTAATGCTTGGAAACGGTTAGAGGCATTTTAGTCAACTCAATATTTATTTGGACTGAAAACTTAATATTACACAAAACTTACTTTGAATTGAAGTGAGTAGTTAATAAATTAATATAATTCATTTATTTTATGAAAAATTTAGAGCATTTACGCTAGATCATTTATGCATTTCCCTTAAATCAATTCTTTAAATTATTTTATTAAATTTAGGAACTAATTTTTAATTAGTGCACATAATCTGATACTTTATTTAAGACTCCTTAAACTAACTTTCACCATTGAAAATAGTAATAAAGATGATTAAAGATAATATTTGAATGAAGGAAAGTAGAATAGGAAGTTCCTTTTTTAGACTTTGCTAGAATGAGTCCCTTAATTTAGGATTAGATAACTTAGAGCATTCACATTAAAAGCTTCAAAAGATTTTTTTAGCTCTATAATAGAGGGGGAAGTAATAAAAATCAATTTTTTTAGCATCCTCATTTTTACATGGCCCACCAAAAAAAATTAGGGTGATGGTTGGGATGGTGTATTTTTACACTCCTCAGAGCACTCACACTAGCTTCCCTATTAAAATCTTTAAAATCTACTCTAAATATCAACTTCATTATTTTAAGGCTTAAGTTTTAGTTTTTGACCAAAACTAGATTCCCTACTTTTTACTCAATATGTTAATAAAATGAAGAAGCACAAAAATCAAGACAATAAATTATATTGGGAACCGTGAATAGGGAATCCCAACTTTTACACTTCAAAATAGGAGTTACTTAAATTTTAGGGTGGGCCAGGGAATGATAAGGAATCTGAAAAATTTGATTTTTAATAACTCCTTACCTATTTTAGAGTTAAGAGGCTATTTGGGGTGTTTGGTGTGAATGGTCTCAGCATTCACAACAGATTGCTTAAAATTTTTCCCTAAAATCAATTTCTTATCCTACTTTATTAAATTTAGGAAGTATATTTTAACTTTTGCACAAATTCAGATTCCTTATTTATTACTTATAACACTTGATATGAAGAACAAAAATGGTTTGAGGAAGGTGTAAATATAAGACACTCCCTATAATATTTGATAAAGTTTTTAGAGATAGTGAATCTGCTATTTGGTACCTTTTTACTTTTCTTTACCTTTTCTTATTCTAAATATGAAATAGGAATTGTTTTAGGACATCTGTTGCGAATGCTCTTAATTCACTTTCCTTACATAAATCATACTTTTTCTCTCTCTTCCATCACCCTCCCTCTTTCTTCTTAATAAAATAAAGAATAAATTAGGAAATCTGATTTTATATGAAAATTAAATAGTAGCACCTAAAATTGATAAAGTGATATATGAAATTGATTTTAGAGAAATTTTATAAGACATCTAGTGTGAATGCTATTGTGATAAAAAAAACTGAAAAAAATATGTTAATTATTAATTCTCATCCCATTTCAGAGTTGAGAAGGATAGAGGGAGTTTATTATTTTTTTGTCAAGTGATATCATACTTGAAGTAAATTCGATATTATTGGGAAGATAAAATTTACATTACAACAACACAGATGTATTAATTTTTATTAAGATATTTTGGTAGGACTCGAATTCAAGATCTTCAATTGTGAAAATAGTGTCGATAACCAGTAGGCGTAGACACCAGTTATATGGAGCAAACATTGTTTTGACAATTGCAATTAATGTAGTACTACCATTTTATGTGATGATGATTGTTTGTTGACCACTAATCCACGTGTAGTCAAACTCATCATCTTACCCTTGTGAAGACAAAAGTGCACTTCCCTTAATCTCCTTCTTCTTTCCTCCCTCCAATTCGTTTTGGTTGAGAGAAATTAATGCATTTGCCTACCTTTTACCATTCCCCCCCCCCCCCTCCCATTGTAACATAGCTAGTATAATTTTCAGTATAAACATTTGAAAGAAGTATTTTCAAATATATCTAAGCAAATGCCCTTTAGGAAAAAGAGTGAGAACAAGTAAAAAGGGAAACATACATAGCATTTAGCACAGTGGTTTATTAATAGAATAATTATTGCATGGTTTGAGAAGATGATGGGTAGTGAAGGAGAGGGAGGTCATATTTTGAGGGACTACAGAAAAGGGAACTGGACAATTGAAGAAACCATGGTCTTAATCGAGGCGAAGAAGATGGATGATGAGAGGCGGATGAAAAGTGAAAGGGGCAAACCAACTGAGCAAAGGTGGAAATGGGTTGAAGATTATTGTTGGAGAAAAGGTTGTTACAGAAGCCAGAATCAATGCAATGATAAATGGGACAATCTGATGAGAGATTTCAAGAAAGTAAGAGAGTTTGAGAAAAGTGAAGCAGAGGTTAACAAAGGATCTTATTGGAGAATGGACAAGAATCAAAGGAAAGACAAGAGTTTGCCTCCTAATATGTTGTCTCAAATATATGATGCTTTGCTTGAGGTTGTGGAGAGAAAAGGAGCTAGTAGTAGTAGTGGTGGTGTTGGTGTTGAGATTAGGACACTATTTTTGGGACAGCCCCCACCATTACTGCCTCCTGCATTGCAGCATTCCACCCAAACTCCAACAACTACTACACTTTCTGCATTACCAATCTCATCACCACATTCACACCCACAGCCTCACCCATTGCCAACACTTGGTACTTTCATCTCTTCCATCGCTATATCGTTTTTTTATAGTTAATATTATAATAATCGTTAATCTCCTTTTTCGAGTTTCAAATCTCGACCTCATGAATCAAGGTACTGGCTCAATTGCTAGATCATTCGATTATCTCATTGCTTTAATGTTATGACAATTGCTTCTTTGAGTGGGATCCATAAGAATGAGGGTGGCCATTCTCACTATCATTTTCTTTATAATTTGTTTAATGGGTGGTATTATTATATTATATTTTTTAATTTGGTTTTGTTAAAGAATGTTCAAAATATTGCATAACATTTAGTTAATAATTTCGATCATGAATTTGCATCACATGATGGGCATAAGGGGTTGATCACCCTAACTAACATTTACAAAAAATAATTTTTTTTTTAGTTTCTATTTTTTTTAATATATCTCCTATTAATTAACCTGTTCTTAATTTGGATTTTTGTGTTTGTGAATGAGTTGTAAGAACCATTTATGTCCATATTATGTTTCAAATTCTAATTAACAATGATGTGATTAGTTTGAAGTGCTCATGTTTGAAAGGTCCTGCAACACATTTAATTTTCACTTGTACTTTCAGAAAATTGCTCAAGATTTAAAAAGGACATTTTTTACCTGATAGTAAATGTGCATTAAATTAGTTCATACATTACCATACAAATTGTATACATTTTGTTACCCCTTCTTAGCACTTAAAAATACTACTCCAATTTAGGTTACTTTTAAGTGTTACCTATCTTTTTTTTTTGTAATATTCATAAGTACAAGCTAAGTTATAACATGATGAGATCATTAAAAAAGGTTATTCGTATTCTTATTGTAATTTAATTTATATTACTCTCTCCATTTCGTAATAAACAATTCCTTAGCAAAAAAATTAATCTTTCATAATAATTAATTGTTTACTGAATTCAATGTATATTTGAATTCATGTTTTCATTCTTATTATAGGTCATCATGTCGAATCCGACACTAGTGAGCATACAGAATCACCATCAAAGAGGAGGAGAGGAGAGGGAGCAAGTGGCGGTGGCGCTAGCGGAAGCTCGAACGAGGTTGGACCGGCAATCTCCCGGGGTGCGAGTATAATAGCGGAAGCCCTCCTGGCACGTGAAGAAAAAGAAGAAAAACGTCACAGAGAATTGGTAAGTTTGCATGAAAGAAGGCTGCAAATTGAGACATCAAAAGCTGAGATGAATAGGCAAGGCATAAATGGAATGGTCGATGCTATCAACAAATTAGCCGATTCTATATTAGCTTTGGCTGCCAATAAGAATCAAGTAACTCCAAAGTAGACTAGTACTATTATTAATTTTATTACTATTTAATGAATCACCACTACTTTTATTATTTTAGGTGAAAATGATTGAAATGTTAGTTACGTTCTAATTTATATGAATGATTATTCCACATAAGTTCTTTCTTATTTTGTTTTTGTTTTTTTATATTGTTGAGAATCACGAGTCTTGTCTAATTAAATACAGTCTATTTCTTGAAGCGAATGTATTAATTCATCATGATCGTAACAGTGGACGTGACCTTCAACCTTATTATGTATGTGGAGGTGGAGGTGGACGTGGGCGTGGATATATGAAAGGGAATCCCGCCCCCGTCCACTTTCTAATTATAAGTAAAACAATATCAATGAAAAAGTGGTAGGCAAAAGGATAGATTAGGGGAAAATATATGCTATTGTTATGATGGTAAAGACCATTTAGCACCGGTTACGGTTTTCTTAAAATTTGTTCTCTTAAAAATTCTATAATGCATTACATGTTTGTACTTCATGCAATTTACACAAAATCTACACATGTAATGCATTAGAGAACAAATCTTAGGAGTACCATAGCTTTCTACCATTTAACACGCGCATGTACTACCCCCAAATCATCTTATTGACCTTTATTAAGAATCAGTGAAAATAAAAGACGAAAGGTGAAAACAAACTATTTGTTATAAGTGGATAAAATTAACCATACTCTATTTGATACTGTTAGACATGGCAAACGAACCGGGCCGCCCGAGGGCCCGCCAGCCCACATCTCTGAGGGGCCGAACACGGGCCTATGGGTTAGGCCCCTAAGCCCGGCCCGGCCCCCTTATAAAGCCCACTAATGTCCGGTATACATGGTATACCGTATAAAATACGCGGTATACAATATACAATATAATCTTATAGTTGTTTTTATTAAAAAATAGAGTAATGCTAGTGGAGTTTAAACCTTGGTTGCCAAATTACCATTGTGCCAACATGATTACTTGTTATGTTTTATGTTATAATTAATAATATTATCTACTATCTAAATAAAATCATAAGATGCATTAATATATTATTGTTTAAAATAGTAAACGTAGATTAGTGTTACATTACATATTATTTAATAGTATAACACATTATTTTTTGATATGCTTATAAATATTATTTAATGTTAGATATTATTAAAAATACAAGATGTGTTACTATATACTATTGCATTTTGTATACACTTAAATAATATTATACAATACTTGTGATTTAATTCGAATTACACTATGTATTACTTTTATGAACACATTATAAATTAAACTATGTATATTAACGAATATTTATTTTCTTTTGTAATATAATTAACATTAAGCAATATCTTGTAAAGAAAATTTTAACATTAAAACAACTTTTATAATATAATAAAAAAATACATTTGTCTAACGAATTTGTAATATAATGATGAATATAGTTCTTTATTAATACTAAAACTTAATTAATTTTAATTGAAGTTGTAGTATAGGGATAGATATTGCATAATATAATGATTTTATTAATACCAATGCACAAACAACACAAATGAAGTCTTGGCACAATTGTTAAGATGTTCCTTATAATGATTTTATTAATACCAATGCACAAACAACACAAATGAAGTCTTGGCACAATTGTTAAGATGTTCCTTATGTTTGCAAGAGGTCTATGGTTCAAATTTTTTATGGTACAAATTCAAAAAAAACATAGATAGTTGGACTATTTGGCCCAAACGGTATACTGTGTGGGCCGATGCGGTATACCGTTTGGGCCCGTCAGGCCCGCTTTCTTAAGGGCCAGGAATCCTTAACGGGCCCTGACTGTCCGGCCCGGTTCGTTTGACACGTCTAGATACTGCCCATTTAGATGTTGGTGATTAATTTATATGTTATTAACCTTAAAAAAAGAAAGCGAACATAAAGACAAAGATGGATTGAAGGTCAGATAGATTGGAGTTCAAGTGGCACAGGACCCTCGATCGCCCACCTAGAATTATTAGCTTTACATCTCTTTTTGCAAATGTGCCCCCTTTCAGTTCTCATTTTGTACTTCCTTCGGGAACTTTTGTGAGATATGCTTTGGCAAATAGTGTGACTTATGTTTGTAATGATATCTTGGGTCACTCTCAAATACCCTAGATATCATTAACACTTTATTTCCACTTGTAATTATGTTTGATTGTGCAATATTAATACAACTAAAAAAAAAGAATTATTCTTTTTCATTAATGTTATTTTCATTTAACCAACCTAAAACATGGTGTTTCCTTTGTAGTTTTTGCTGGGATTATATTAATGTTTTATTTTATTTTAATTATCGTAGATGTGTTATATTGGCATTGAGATGATAATCGAAGGAAGAATGAAATATCTCAATATTAATAGAATAATATCAGGTCAAAAGGACGTCTTAGAAAAGTTAATACTCCCTCCATCCCTTTATTTTAGAACCATTTTGACTTTTTGGGTCAAACTTCGAAAATTTTGACCGTAAATTTTTATTAATCGATAAGAAATAATATAGTTATATTGGATCTTGTTAGATTCCTCTCAATATATATTTTTGAAATATCAAGTTCTTATAATTTTTACACATGTAAAATTAAAAATATTTACGTTTTAAGTCGTGTCTCGGAGACCGTAAAAAAGTAAATGGTTCTTATAAAAAGGGATGGAGGGAGTAACATTTTTCTATGAGTTGCATTTAACACATGTATGTAGTACGGAAATACATGTTATATCAAATAGAAAGTTCGAGAAATAATGATGAATTTATTACTTGGCCTGACTATTAGGCCATTTCGGATTAATTATAACACAAAAAGTAATAATTTAAAACTCTCTTGGATATTGAGTGAAGAGTGGACAAATATTCCAGTTAAAATAAATTTAATTAATACATTTCTTACAATGAGAGATGTGAAAATAATTTTAAAATTCTCATATAATTGAGAAAGTTTTGAGATTTTATTTAGATAACTATCAATCAAATCAAAGTAATACACCGTATTACAAATTAATAAATGAGAAAATATAATGTCACGTAGCTTTGGCCACTCAACTAATCTAATTGTATGGGTGCTTTCAAATTTACCTTTATCTTAGCTCAATTTTTTAATAATAAAAATATGAGAATGATATTCTAATCCCTCACTTAAACAAGAACAAAAGATGAGGCCTCTCTGGGATGGACACTGAATAGTTGAGATATCTACCATAACTAATGATATCTTTTTAGGGAGGATCAAGGGGAATGAATGGTACTTTTATATGTTTATGTTTGAGAACTTAATACATTTTTCTTTTGCCTTTAATTTTTATATTCCAAATATTATAACTACACTCTACTTTATCATTTTTTATAGATTTTCATAAAGTAAATTAAAGGATAAATTAAGAAAATGGAGTGTAGTAATCAATGTTTGGAGTGTAACAATCAAAACCTTTTCTTTACTAGGGGGAAAGTTACCACTAGTTCACCCTCAATTCCCGTGATTCCTAATTATGTGCACAATTTGGTTTGGTTTTGAACAAAAGAAGAACCGAACCAACCTAATCGGTTCCACAGCAGACGGAATCAAAATTGGTTCGGTTTCAAACGGTTCGATTCCAGGCCGATTCTGGTTCGGTTTCATTTTTTGGGCCTCGTGTTTTGGACCTAAATTTGAGCCCACTTTTGGCTATGAAATTTCGGGCTATTTGTTTCTAACTAATATTATTATATTTGGACTCAAATCTAAATGTGATTAGTATTATTTTATGTTAACCGTAACTCATAACATATATGCTCTAAATAAGTTTAACGAGATACTTTTAAAACTAATTGTGAAATTCGTGTAACTCATAACATATATGCTCTAAATAAGTTTAACGAGATACTTTTAAAACTAATTTTGAAATTCGTATACACATTCATCACATGGTACCACTTTTTATTTATTTATAAATTAGCGATGAAGTGAGATTCGAACCCAGGACCTTCTGGTCACGAGCAAGAGCCTTTTCCACTAGGCTATTCGATTACCACTTTTTAAATATAGATATATGTATCCATATATTATTAGCTTACAACATTATTTACTTATCTATTGACTATTTTTATATCATACGGTTCATACCAATAATGAACAATGTTAAATCTTGTCGCCAATTATCCTCTACTAAACTTTATTTTTCTACATAAAATTAGTCATCGGTTCGATTCGATTTTTATCGGTTCTCCCACAAGACGAACCTATATCAGTTCGGTTCTCACAAGGAGGAACCTAGATCGGTGTGTTCCGGTTGATCCCAAAAAATCTGTTATTTCATTAACTGTTCGGCTTGGTTTCGTGGTTTTGTCCACAGCCTTACTAATCCCCTCAAATTCTCGCCCCCTAAATCATTGGTATATAACAAATTTAATTATATTTTCGTTCAATGTCCCATATTTCCTAGCTCGCATTATGATACCTAAATAACAATATTTATTCTCCCATTCCTTCTAATTCTCTCGTGCTAGAATAATTCAAAAAATCAATCCAAACACACGACTAAACAATACTATTCTCCGTTTCTCATGGCTGCTAATTCAAACATCGACTCTCAGCTAATTGTTTCTCATCAGTTCCCTGAGGTACTTGTTGACTTCATCATCATCTTCAATTTGCACTTTTCATTCTCTTTTCCTCCTCAGTTGACTTGTTGACTTTTATATGTTAATTTTATTCTGCAGACTATATTTACATACACAGAAAGGTATGTGATCAAAAACCATGTTACCCCCTATGTCCTGCAAACCTTTAATTCTGTATTCTTATTGTATTATATTTTTATTTTTATTTTATGATAACAAACTTGCCCTAGTTCGGGGCGGATCTAGCGAATTTGGTGGGTTGGTTCTTGATTCTTAGGACTAATATTTCATCATCTGGTGGCCACTAGGGTAATTCGAGTCGAACTCGAGTCGTTATTGATTGTTAAACTAAAGTTTGTGTGTTTGGGATTGAATAGAGATGCTGCGCTGTATGCTCTTGGTATAGGGGCGTGTTCAAAGAGTGCTGTTGATCATCATGACCTCAAGTATGTTTACCATCCAGATGGTCAACAATTTATTGAGGTGTGTACCATTCCCATTTCCCTGCTAAGTTTCTGCAAGTGTTCTGTAATATGTGGCTAATCATTTGTAGTGTTGTTATAGAGTCGGGTTTGATACGTAGCGGGTAACTCCATTGGGAATACACTTCGGGTGTCTGAGCGTTTTGGTTTACTCTAGTCCAACACTGACGTTGGTCAAGCGGGTGTCAAGTCGGGTTTTTTGGCCGATCAATTCGTATTTGGTCTTCTGGTCAATTTATATCTGTAAAAAGTTATAAACGAGTTGGGTTATAACGGGTATGGGGTGTATGAATTTTCTCCAACCGTTCGAACAATACATTTTACCCAAGCCCACTCGATAATCAATCAAGTGGCTCATTTAGTTGGGTTTTTTTCTGGTCAAGTACCTAGCTGGTTCAGGTTACCCAGTCCACTGACTAGGGGTGTTTTGGGTTCGGTAAGTTTTTCCGAGTTTTTTGTGTGAAACCGATTTCATCAGTTTTTGAATTAGATGACCCATTTATGTTGAATATTAGTTCGGTTATGTCAATTTTGAGTTTTAGCCGGTTCGATTCGGTCAGGTTTTTAGTTTTGTAAGAAGAAAGAAAATTGAAAGTTCCTGATTTCAAATTAAAACAAAGTCCACATTTATTTCAAGAACATACATGAAATGCATGATATAGTTATTATGGGCTATTCTTTAATCAAGTAAGTTGTGTAATGATTTATAGAATTCTTTTCAAAATTAAATGAAAAAATTAAGAAATATCACAAATATAAATATTTTAAACAAAATACTATATACTCGGTTTGGTTCCGTTAGGTTCAGTCTGTTCCGGTTAATGCTAAAACCAAAACCGATAACTTTTTGTCTGTTTTGATTTCTCTTTTACCACTGCGGTTCGGTCTCATTTGCTCCAACCAAATCAGTAATATTTCAGTTCTGCTCGGTCGGTTTTTCGGTTTGAGACCAACTGAAAACTTCGCTTCCGCTGACATCCCTAGTCGTTTATACCCTTTGGTTTTTTATTTTGATACTTGAATCTCTAAAGTTTGAGCCCAAATAATTTTTGAATGGATCATCATACTACCAGGATGATGCGTTACTATTGGGCCAATTCAGAAACAGACTCCTTGTATCACAGTGGTAATGTTGCGTGCAATATGACTCGTTACCCCTCTTAGGCAGGGGCTTTTATAGAGGCATTCGGGCATATTATTGTTTTTATAGTTCTTGTATACTGTTTGGGGAAAATCCGCGAGAACATAGTATTTTCAACAAATTGACTAATACCAAGGTAATTTTAGTTCAAATAATAGTTATTTGTGTGAGTTAAGACTAAAACTTTCTTAATTTTGACCATGAAAGTCTAACTTAATCTATTTTGGAATGGGGGAGTAGTTAGTTTTTGTGTAGTTTATATGGTCTTGCTTACCTTCAATAATATATTTCTTCTTTGCATTATGAAATTTAACGTTGTTTGATTGAGTACTTATGTGAGAATTAAGTAAACATAGTTTTTTGGTGATGTAGGTATTTCCAACGTTTGCAACTTTGTTGTCTTACGGAGCTTTTCAGCAACTCGGTTCAGTACCAGGTTTGCAGTAAGTGTTGCACAATTTTAATTCTAAAATTTCATTTCTTATTAGGGATGTCGGCTTTCAATTCTTCACATTCAGCAAGTGAAGGAATGGATGTAGTCTTCATTTTTCCAATTATAGCAAGGGGCTAGCTAATTCATGTATCATTCCCGTTTGGCATACTCTGTGGTAGATATGATCCTGATCTTTTGTTGCATGGACAACACTATGTGGAGATATTTAAGCCACTCCCTTCGCATGGATCCGTAAGGGCCTAATCCTGTCTTGTCTTCTTGGGTAGTTTCTTTTGGTCTGCTTTCTTTCCATTAGTATATTGACATTTACTGTTTTGATTCATCACATGTTCCCAACATTCATGTTGAAAAGAGATGGTAATATTTGTAACCATTCCTGTTTTTTTGAGTTGAAAAACCTGTGAGACAGAAGTTAAATGTGGTAATTTTACTTTGCACATTGGTCTGACACATTGTCATAGGGGTATGTGTTACTGCTTTAGATGTGCTAGAAAATAGATGTTTATCTATGATTATGTTTCTTCTTATTATTGTCAGTTAGAAGTTTATAGTTAGAAAGAAGAGTAGTTTGGCCATTTAGTTTTGGCCAATGATTTTTGCACTCCATTTCTTGATTATTGCACTCCACTCTTTTATAATTTTTCATCAACTTTTGTACTAAAAGTGGAGTGTTGTTATCACTTGGTGGAGTGTAAAAATCATTGGCCTTAGTTTTTTAGTGAACCTTCTATATATGTGAATGTGATGAATTAAATAAGAATCACTCTCGGTACTCTGTGTTTCCTCTCCTCTTCGGCGGACTTCATCTTCAACTTAGCTTCTTTGCTACACTTTACCATTCTCTCACCATTTTCACAAGATGTCCGTAAATAATTCATAGGTATAGTGGGAGCAGTTAGTACAAAAATATTGGAAACCTCCCTTCCACTTTCTCTTGTAAACCGTAGAATGATTAACTTAAGGATAGTAAAAGGTTGGGACCATTGGGTAGAGCTTTTGTGATCTTCATTGATTCCTTCTCCTAAAGAAGGTCGGATGTTGTTGTTGTGAAGTGGAAGTTCCACAAGAACGGAACTTTGCCTTCTATTTTCCCATTTTTCTAGTAATGGTCTTTTCCAATCTGGTGACCCTATATATGAATTTGATGCAATGAACTACAGAGGTAAGAAAATATGATATGTGATAAACTTCATTAGCTTCTGTTAACAGGAGCCCACAGGATGAGCACACGTGAAGTACATGTTCGTTCTTTGAAGCCTCGATGAAAAATTATAGAGTTAATAATGAATAATGGAGTGGAAGTTGACATATATATTGAAGACTAAAGTTTACCTATCTATTGGTGTCTCAATAGATTTAGCAAGTTTCTGACATTTATTGGTGTTAACATGCAGATAGTGAATAAAGCAAGCATATCTGGACTACATGACAAAGGTATGCTTTCGGAATTGTGTGGATCATTATTTGAATTTTACATTGGAGTACACAAACTAATGTGTGTCATTTGTAAATAAGATGTGAAAGTGTAAAGGTAGGTGTTCCGAGACAGATTACTGATACCCATCAGATTTGAGTCAGCTGGTCCGAAAGGCATTATAAAATCACAAAAATTGAAAATGAATATTAAGCTCATACATTTCTATTTTATTTGTCGACGGTTTTGAGTAACACTTCTTTTTTCTCTTGTTGATAACCAAGGACTAGTTTTCTCTTTATTTCAAATTTATTCTGATGACTTGTGGGGAAAAAAATGATTTATCACATGTACGAAAATTCTCATATGTCAGGTAAGGCAGCTGTTATTGAAACTGAAATATTAAGTTACGAGAAAGAGTCGGGTGAATTGGTATGCATTAACAGGTTGGTTCTCATCTTTAGCAGATTTATGGTGTGAGTTTATATACAGTACATTAGGTTTATTGTGGTGTGGCTTTGCAGGATGACTTGCTACATTAGGGGTGCTGGTGGGTTTTCAAAAACATCCAGACCTTTTTCATATTCCAAATATCAGAGTACTCAGGCTGTAGTCCCGAAAATCCCAAACTCTCAGCCGTTTGCTGTATATGAAGAATGCACACAACCAGCTCAGGCATGTGCAGCATTTTCTGTGAAACTAAGTTTAAACTGAATACACTTATTTTGGAGTCATCCTGTAAGTATCGGAATGTTCCACATTAGATGCTGTTAATTTAATAAATGAGCTTATAGGATGTTCTTTTTTAGTATGCCTAGTCAGCAACCTTCTATCGTTGCCAGCTCTTAAGTTCAAATTATATAGGCCTCCCAATATATCTAAGTTGCGAAGTTGCCAATCTCTCGACTTTCTTTTCAGTAAAGGGTGTGCCCAGATCAGTGATAATTAGCATAACTTCATACCGTCCACTACATCTTGCCCCGTTACCATTGATTGTTCCTGTACTTGCTAAAGAATTGTGTGATCTTAAAAGTATATGGAATTGAAAAGCCTACATGAAAGAAATGAGACTGATATGTAATTTTGTTTCTACAGATTTGATTTTCTCGTACTTATCCATTTTACATGACAGGCATTAATCTACAGGCTCTCTGGTGATTACTATCCTCTGCATGCTGATCCTAACAATGCAAAAAGTGGAGGGTAGTTACCCTTGTTTATTGTTTTGTATCTCCTTCATCATTAGCTTGTTCTTTACCTTAACTAGTTTATTTCTACGCGGTGCACAGATTCGATCTCCCTATACTCCATGGGTTGTGCACACTTGGTTTTGCGATAAGGGCGATCAACAAGTGCATTTGCCAAGGTGAACAAACTATAATCAAGAACATATCTAACCGTTTTCTCCTGCATGTGTATCCTGGTGAAACCTTATTGACAGAAATGTGGCTTGAAGGCATGAGGTATATTGAATCCTCTCTCTGTTTATTTGTTTCTCATTTATGATTTTTTGTCTGTTATACCTTCCTGTTGCAATGCATGCAATATACATGACTTTCTCTTCGCGTCCTTTTATTTTCGCTGAAACCCTGGGTTCCAAGCTTCTCGTTTGGAGCTTCTTCGCCACTGGTAATTCAATGAAACTCACCCTTAAATTACAAATGTGCAGAGTACTATTCCAAGTGAAGGTTAAAGAACGAAACAAGGCGGTGCTTTCCGGGTATGTTGAGCTCAGTCGATTAAGCTCCTCTCTGTAATTTTTCCCTTTTTATACAACGAAGGACTATATAGATGTAAAATGAATCCAATAGAGATGTTGAAATGTTTTTCAATAAAATCTTCCTGTAATGGTTGAAGTTTGTATCATTTGAAAATCTTTACTGTAATATCCATATTTGATAAGTGAAAATACAAATTTAATGATAATTTGGTTTAAAGAGGGAACACTCGACCTTCAACTAATTTCTACTAATCTTACTAGAGCAATTCTGTCTCTAGCATTTTCCTAGAGCAATTTTCATCACCATTTAGCCCCAATCAGAGGATTGATTGAGATTTGAGATTTAAATCTCAATTTCTAATCTCAAATTACAAATATTTGAAAGAAGTAAATTATTGATGCCTGACATAACTATGTACCGTATTATGATATAAATATTGTTGTTGTAAGTCATTACTACTATTATTTTTCTATTAGTTATAGTAATAACTTGATTATCAAGTTATTGATATTACCTTTGCGTCTGGTAGCCTGGAATGGAATGGGGTATGAATGGAATGACTAAAGCAATGGAATGGACAAAGGAAATGAATGAACAAATAATTATTATTGCTTTGTTTGGTATGAACATAATAATGTAATTCAATTCTCATTAACCATTACATTCCTTAGTCTGGTATACCATTTTTAATAATCATGTTATCACGAAATTACTAATATATCCTTTAACTGACAACAATATTTTTACGATTGGACATTCTATATAGCAAGTATGTTCAAAAGATTGGGTGCATCAATACTTCCATGCATCAGGTGCATCAGGTACCCATTTAAAGGTTTCACGTGGGTACTGTACCCACTTGAAACTTCATCATTGGTACTTGTATCCAAATTATACTATAACAATGGTATAATACCACATATTTATCAATCCAAAATAAATATGTGGTATTGTACCATTGTTATAGTACAATTTGGGTACAAGTACCAATGATGAAGTTTCAAGTGGGTACAGTACCCACATAAAACATTTAAATGGGTACTTGATGCACCGGGTGCACCGAATTATTGATGCACCGAATCCGGACTCGTTCATATTACTTTCTTGCCTACATATCTTTCTATTTATCTAATAAACTATAAACCATAGATATATATAATCAAACTAGATATTGGCTGAGCAAATCCGCTAAATCATCAGTGCAACTCTCAAAATCAAAAATATGATACACATTCGGTATACCAAGTCAACACCATTCTCTTCACAACACAATCACACCTTAGGACAAACTAATGAATTTTTGAACAAATTATTGTAACAATAACTAAAAAATAATGGATTCAAGTGTCACAATTAAACTTCAAAATAAAAAAAATGAATAAATAATCTTCATAAACAAATTATCAATAATGAACTTGATTAGTAATAATAAAAAATTTGCCACTTGAGGAAAAAAATTGCGTACTTGATTTGAAGGAGGAGATGATTCTTATACTTGAAGGAGGAGATGGTTCTTGATATGATTTCAGTGCAAAATTTGATGGTTTGAGTAATATATTAGTTGAGGAAAGAAGGAGATACAAGTATGAATAACGTGAGGAAGGATATAACATTTGCTCAGAAATATGTAATTGATGGAGGGTACTTGTGTACTACTTTTTCTAATTTGATTCCCTCTTACTAAGTAATGGGCGATTACCCCAAATTGGAGTTAATGGATATTACCTCAAATGAGGTCTCTCAATTAACTAGGGAATGCAATTTAAAATTGATTAATATCTACCAAACTAAGTCATTCAATTTCATTTATATTTAATCCATTCCATTCCACCATACCAAACACACTCTAAGTATTTCATATTGTACCTATAAATATGAAGCTACTCTGCCATACACTTCAAGCAATATATTTCTATAATATTTATATTATCATGTTATCTTAACATGGTATCAGAGTCAACCTCCTGAGTTAATGAGTTAATCCTTACTAGATGGTTATGCACAGTTCAACCTGTGCGAGTTCGATTATCATATTTAAAATATATGTTGTTACGTTAATTTTTACATGCATATATGATGGTAAAATATTTCTTGTGAAATTCAAAATATGTGCATGATAAAAATCATTGAATAAAAATACAATTATATATAGGTAACTATTTTATTCACCTTAACTATGCTTAAATAATTTAATGTATAAAATAATAATAGAACTTCGTAAATTTTCAAAAAAGAAAAACTAAATGGGAGTTACTATGCAATTTAAACATATGTCACTAGTTCATTGGTCTAAGAAGATCATGGGGCTTCACGAAAAAAATAACTAATTCCCCCCCTTCCCCAATTAAATAGAGTGTAGATATTAGGTTAAAATTGTTGTATATTGTTGCTAAGAATTAGTATATAATGTTCATGTCTAATGTTGTGAATTGGTTTGCTGTGAAGTATTTAGGTTGTGAATTGGTTGATGTATAAATGTTGTAATATCTATATCCCTCATGTGGAAAGGACTCATTACCTCATGGGTAGCTCATCTATTCACGAGCTTCAACTATATTTTCATCCCAACTAATTCTGATTTTAATACAAATCATATCAACTAGTTCGTCGTACGTGGTTATGGATCTAGCTCATCTCGTATACCTCATGAACATTGAATCATATTTTCAACAACAATCCTCGTATATTGTGCACTGCTCCACATACATAATTGGAACGAGTAAACCTACATATAATAATAAATGCATATTAAAATAATGTTTAGAAGTGTATAGTGACATTTTTCAATCTAATGACAAGTAATTCATTAAGAAAAGCATACATGTCTAATTACATACTGAAGAATTCAAAAGTAAATCAACCAGGAGTTAATCGAATAGCCTAGTGGAAAAGACTATTGCTAATAACTAGAAGATCATGAGTTCGAAACTCACTTCATCGCTAATTTACAAAAAAGAAAAAGAAAATTAACCAAAAAAGTAAAATAAATAGTCAACAAACAATAACTAACCACATTACCTTTATTGGAACCCATTAGCTCCTTAAGAATAAAAGGAAACGATACCGCCTCTAGACCAATGAGACATAGTCACATTTATTGAAGAAGGAGGGAGGAGAGACTGCAATGTTCATATGGGGGAGGGAGAAGGAGCCGAATAATATTCTGGAACGAGGAGAGATCTCGCCGGGCGACGGAACGAATGATTGCTATCTTGGTTGTTAAGGTTTTAGAATTTCATGATAAAAATGAGATATGGAAAAGAGGAGAAGAAAGATGGATGACAATGGTTGTTGCGCTTGAGACTTAGACAATGATATGGTACATTAAATTAGGACAATTTTTAACTAATTTATATCTAACTATATATACTTGGGGAGGGGAAGATAGAAGTTATATTTTGAACCGTCCTATGATCTCCTAATATATAGAAAATATTTTATTAATTAAAATTATTTATTTTTTATAAATATTTTGTACAATAATTATTCATAACTACCTGTAAATACAATCAAATATATTGTATTTTTGGAAAATGACTTGTCCAAATTATTTGTTATTTTACACATCAAATTTAAACTTAGTTAATATGAATTAAGTAATACTCTTACACAGAAATATTATATTTATTTACTAATAAGAAATTATATATTATAAATACAATGAACGAGTTTGCATAAGTTTGGATTGCATATATACTAGAATCTAATACTCCGTATATTATAGTTAATGATTTTTACACTCCATGTCTTGATATGACACTCTATCCCTTTGTTATTTTTTATCCACTTTAATATTGAGTGGAATGTCCTTATTATTCGTTAGAATGCAAAAATTATTTTAACGTGGAGTATTATTTAGGCTTAATTTCATCTGGGCACCTGAACTATTTTTTAATTCCCAAATAGGCACCTGATAATCTTTTTGTAACAAGTAGGCACCTGGATCCCAAATAGGCACCTGAACTATTTTTTAATTCCCAAATCGGCACCTGAACTTTCGTTTTTCTCAATTTTTTTAATTTCTCAGATTTTAAAATTTTCGATGAAGGGCAAATTAATCAACTACACTTAAAACTAACTCAACCTAATTATAAACTAACTCAACCTCAAATATTTAACCCAACCCCATTAAAACATCACCCCCACCCCACCCACCCACCCCCACTCCTTTCACCTTACTCATCGTTTCAAGCTTGAAATCAAGTCCACCCACCCCCAAAATCCTCACCGTCCACCCCACCCCCAAAATATTCGAAATTGATGAACCTGGAATGTACAGAAACCGCCTCGTCCCGGATGAAGGAAGAAACATTGGTGTCTAGCAGAGTGAGCCAGCATCCGATGTCGCCTTCTTTAGAAATAAGGATTCTATTCTCCTGTTTGCTCCAAACCCGAGCTGCTATTGTCCCCTGATGTTTCCCTCGGTGCCAATGGCGGTGTGGTAATGTCAAAATCAAGTACTATATTTAGTAGTTCTTATGAGAAGCAATTATAATCTTTCAGGAAAATGTGGAGCAGATGGAGGATGGCCATCAATTTGATGATATCGGTGAAGCCACACCTGATGTACTTGTCAGTGGGGGTTGGGGTGCGGGGGTGCGGGGGGGGGGGGGGTGGAGGGTTGCTGGGGTGGGGGGTGGGGTGGGGGTAGGTTCTGATTTTTCATTTTTAGTTTTTCGGGGGTGATTTAATTTTGGGGTCTAAAATCTTATTTAGTAATGGCACCCGAACTATTCTGAAAAATTTTGCCTCCAAAAAGTCATATTTTTAATATGACTAACTTGCCATTGGGTTAAGGAATTTTTAAAATTTTAAAATCTGAGAAATTAAAGAAATTGTGAAAAACGAAAGTTCAGGTGTCTATTTGGGAATTAAAAAATAGTCCAGGTGTCTATTTGGGCTTCAGGTGCCTACTTGTTACAAAAAGGTCATCAGGTGCCTATTTGGGAATTAAAAAATAGTTCAGGTGCCCAGATGAAATTAAGCCTATTATTTAGGCAAATAAAGAAGAAGTTATTTTCCTCTATATAAGTAGCCAAATTTGTCGTAATTTTCAGTCATACGTAAATGAAAAAAAAGGACAAAAGTTGGATAATATTTTCCTCTATCCATCTGCTTCACGTCTTGTTCATATCCTCAATAATCCCTATACCTGAAGAAACCCCATTTTTCCCTCTACTTCCCCTAAATCGTTAAACTAATTTCTCGTTCTCGATTAATTAAAGATAAAAATCAATGACTATTCTAATGGAGGATTTAGTGAAGTCACTTGAGCTGATGCTGAAGCTAATCACCAGAACTGGGAAGCAACAGAAGGTGGGGGAGGCTTTTGTTGACCCTACACTCGACCCTGTTCTTTTGATCCCCGGTATAGCCGGTTCCATCCTCAACGCTGTTGATGATCAAACCGGCTCCATCGAGCGCGTCTGGGTTCGCATCCTCCGCGCTGATCGGGAGTTTTGCTCCAAGCTTTGGTCTCGCTTTGACCCATCCACAGGTTTGGCTCCGATTTTGGGTTAAATTAACTGTTTAATATGGAGTACTCCATTGCCGATGGCTCAATAGCCTAGTAATTTCCATGTAGGAGGTGCTGAGTTCAAGTCTCGTTGGAGACAATTGTCTCATATTTCACTCTAACTCTTTATTAGTTAGTAATTTCTGTATTCGTTATTTATAATACTATTGCACTCATACTTTCATCGCTAATTTACAAAAAAAAGAATAGGGAGTAATCTTCTATCGTATAAAGTTAACTGTTTAATATGGTTATCTGACTTGAATAGGTAAAACTGTGAGTTTAAACTCTGACACCCATATCGAGGTTCCGGATGACAGGAATGGATTGTATGCAATTGATGTATTGGATCCCGACTTGGTGAGCCCGCCTGATTGCTTTTTCTTGTCAGTTGCCTTTTTCTAATTGCTGGTGTCTTGGAAGGGTTAGAATTAGATTCCAGTATATGAGTATATGTTGCACCTTTAATTATACTACTGAACATCTTTCTTTTTGAACATTCATGTTACTGATTGTTTTGTTTTGTTCAAGATCATACACTGGAATATGGAACACTTACTGTGAAGCTTTATATGTACATGCAGTTAAATTATACCCTTTTAACACCTGAGCTGTATTTGATCATGTCACCCTGTTGATTCTGCTGTTATGTTTTTTAACAAGATGATCCTTTTAACTTTTTTTGAATCGGCTAATTGATGTTGTGAAGCCCGCATGATTATGATAGGTAGCTATTAATTTGCACGATCAATAAAATTTACATTCAATGATCCATGCAGCATGTCCTGACTTATTTTGACAATTTTCCTTCTCCTTGATTACTTATTCAGATTATTGGACGAGAAGCTGTCTATTATTTCCATGATATGATTGTTGAAATGCAAAGTTGGGGCTACCAAGAGGGAACTACACTCTTTGGTTTTGGATATGATTTCCGGCAAAGCAATAGGTAAAAGAGGATTCTAATTATATGTTGGATCACGTTTCTTGAGTTTGCATTCTTCACTAGTCAAAGATCATTTATCATTCATGAAAGCTCATGGCTGAGAATGTTAGTCATTTTGATGTTGTCTTTAGGTTGAGACTCCCTCGGGGATGTTCATAGTTCTTTTTAGTCTTATGTGTATTCAAGAGATAGTAAGAGTGAATGATCTATTAGTGGGAGTGATTTAGTAGTTTATTGATCGACTAGACAGTTGATGCGAAGCTCAGAAACATCACTTCTTGTCTCTGCTATTTCGCTTCAGTCGTTCACTTCAAGAAGTAATTCAATTGACATATGCATGACTTTTCTTGGTACCTGTTAAATCCATGATTTATAATCTCAGAATGAAGTGCACAATTTAGTTCAATCCATTTTCATTTTCAGGTTACAGGACACCCTTGATCGCTTAGCAGCAAAACTCGAGTCTGTTTATACGGCATCAGGAGGGAGAAAGATTACCTTGATAAGTCACTCTATGGGGGGTCTCCTAGTCAAGTGCTTGATGAGTTTACAAAGTGATGTAAAGCTTTCTCCATATACTTTTAAGTATCTTTCTATGATGTCTGCCATGCTTTAGAGTCTGGCTTTACGAAAATGCATTCTTGAGGCGCTGAATGCTATAGGATGACTCGTTTTTGCAGATCTTTGAGAAGTACGTTAACAAGTGGATAGCAATTGCTGCACCTTTTCAAGGTATCCCGTATGCGGAGTGGGTCCTTCAGAAGTCATATTTGTGTTTCAGGAGTGGAAGATACATTACTTTGGGTCGTTAATGATCTGTTATTGAGTGGATCTAAATAGTAGAATAAGTGAATAGTATTTTAATCTAGGATGAAATGTCAAAACATTCTCCATAGTCCTTCTAAATATATTTTTAGATTAACTTTTTGCATTCTGGAGACGGTAATTATTTATGTTGTTAACAGGTGCCCCTGGATATATTAATGCTGCATTTTTGAATGGATGCTCTTTTGTCAATGGGTGGGCTCAAAATTTTTTCATATCAAAATGGAGCATGCACCAGTTGGTATGGTTTTTTTCCCATCACTTCCTTCACTCGATGATGTGTTCACTGATCTCAAATTTCATCAAGTTCACTGCTCGATGTTCCAATTATAAACCATAATATCAAATCAGTATGCATGTTTAGAGCTTCTAGATTTCTAGAAAGGCTTTACAAATGTAACAAGTGATATGTATATCCCATCTGGATGAATTGTGTTTACATTCTGACTTTAATACTATATCTCATCCTTCTGCTGAGAAGTGCTCTTCTTCACTCAGAAGTGCAACTTTAATTCATTGTCCTCAGCAACAAACTGGAACTTTGTTGGATTGAGTATTGGTTCTTTGTGCCCCCATATTTTGGTAGAGTAGCAACTGTTGGTGGTTATTTTTATTATTGAGATTGTAATGATTATTATCAATCCGCAGGGAAGACTAATAAATGGAAGGAAGATGTGTTTTATTTTTAGTTGACTATGAGTAATATGCATATCTTTAAAGTTCTATCCAAGCTTCTACCCCCAAAAAGGTTCATTAGGCATTGGAGTTATTTCATGTCCATTCTTCTCTTTGTACGACTAACAAGTTCAATTTTAATTACAGCTTGTAGAGTGCCCGTCAGTTTATGAACTGATGGGATCTCGAGATTTTCAGTGGCAACATGCTCCACTTTTAGAGGTATGGAAGGAGAAGAAGTCCGGCAATGGTGATTCCGTTGTAATGCTCGAGTCGTTTTCCCCTACTGACGCTGTATCAGTCATATCTCAAGCACTTTCCATCAATAAAGTAAGTTACAAACCTACAACTCTGTGTAAATGTTGTCTTAACTGGTGTTTTAGACTGCATTTGATAGTGCCATTGTGTCATACTGAGGGCATATATCATAACATGAACAAGGCAAACCCGGATCAATTGTTTTGCAGTTTGTCTTGTTTACTGCCGCAATTAAATACACAATGTGATGCTTGTGGATTTCTGAATTTTTTCTGCAGATGAAGTTTGATGGGATGGAAATTCCTTTACCATTTAACTTTGAGATCTTAAAGTGGGCAAATGAAACTCGGAAGATTTTGGATTCTGCCAAACTTCCAGATTCAGTCAAATTTTACAACATATACGGGACAAGCCTTGAGACTCCTCATAGTGTTTGGTAGTACCTGCTAGTACACGTCTTTAAATTGCATAGACATTACTTCTTAACCTTATATTCTGTTGCCTTGTGCAGTTATGGAAGCGAGGACTCACCCGTGACTGATGTGCATCAATTACCGCTAATGCTTGTAATCCTACTTGA
The DNA here is from genome assembly GCA_003412495.2 of Echium plantagineum. NCBI lineage: Eukaryota > Viridiplantae > Streptophyta > Magnoliopsida > Boraginales > Boraginaceae > Echium > Echium plantagineum. The sequence goes on from CM016562.1 coordinate 18,139,631, forward strand.
TTTAGAATTATTATTAATTGGATCCTTTTACATTAGTCTTCAATAAAACTTATCAATGCAAATTTTCAGGCTAGTTATATTTGCGTTGATGGGGATGGGACAGTTCCGGTGGAATCTGCAAAGGTACTTCATCAAGTTCCCCTCTGCAATTCAACTTACTAGAGACAACATGTTTGAAGCATTGCATTTTTATTAAATGAGTTACATATTCTTCTCCATAATTTATGCTGCTGCTATTTGAGTAGATGGATACTTCTCCGATTTTACATCATCAAATATGAAAATTATTTACTCTTCAAAAAGTTCTCCTTTTTCCTTTTATCTTTTTTTTTGGAACAAAATCACTTTAGAAGGGTTCCTTATGTTCAATGAGAACACAAGAGAGCATTAACATGTTCGATTGCCAATGACGAGTGTTCTCCTTTTTCCTTTTTCTTTTCCTGTGGGTCAAAATACATTCTCCCTTTCAGTGTATTTCAAGTTACATTGTGGAGATTCTTCACTGAACATACTGATGTTCATTTGATGAGTTCTTCTAGATTTGTATTTCGGTCATTTACCTTCACACAATTCTGTTTGTTACACAGGCTGATGGTCTGAATGCAGTAGCAAGAGTTGGCGTTCCAGGTGAGCACCGGGGAATCCTCTGTGACCGTCACGTATTTAGAGTCCTCAAGCACTGGTTGAAAGCAGACCATGATCCTTTCTATAACCCAATGATTGATTATGTTATATTACCAACTGCATTTGACCTTGAGCGACGCCAAGAGAAAGGCTCCAATATCACAATGGTTAATGAGGAATGGGAAATTGTTTCTCCTGAGACAGATCATCCAGTGACCGACGATGGAAAGCAATTAGTAGGTTCCATAGGTATTTCACTTGTAGAAAAGGATAAATTTACAACACAGGACTCTTATGCAACAGCCATGGTTGTGCAGCCCCAAAGTGAAGTACATAATCGGGTCGATATCACTGCGGTGAGCGTATCAGTCTCCTCCAGAAATGCATAAATGGCTATCAAAATGCTCCTATTATCTGTAGCTACATGTCTTCCACTTCAAATCTATCTTACGTTTGTATCTGTATTTTATGAATAAATATGTTCACCTGTAAATATATGTATACAAAAATACGGACTGTTTTATTGTATTTTCACCTGCAAATATATATATATACACAAAAATACGGACTGTTTTATTGTATGGAATTATTTGATATAGCTTGAGATGCCCATTTACTTGGCTTACATGCACTTCTTCTTTTGGGTAAAAGGCACTTGCGTCCATTGTTGAATATTGTTTTTTTCATTCCACCTACTCTGTGAGTAATATTACCATCCCACCCAAGCCTAGGGCCAGGGCCCGAGCATCAGTTGTCGTTAAGGAGAATGATTCCCGATGCTTTTACTTGATTTTGCTCGACAAACAAAATCAAACAATGTTGTTACGGTAATGCTATATGTGACACTCTTATACGAGCTTTGACTTACATACTTAAGGATTTCCTCAAGTATGGTGCTTAAGTCAACCTCACACCATTAGATCATCCAAATAATTGATCATCTCATCTGACGGCTATATTGAAACAGGGGCGTTCATGACATTTCATGTTTTTTGTTATATTTACAAAGTGAATAAAAAATAATTGATTTACATCATAGAGTGCATAATGCATATTTACATCTATCTTTTGTAGGAGGATATAGCCTCTATATAGAGTAAGTAAGTAAACTTCTATTAGCAATATAACTAGAAAAAGAAAAGAACGAAAGCAGTAAAAGTTATCTCTTCAGTTTTTTTTGTTTTTGTTTTGTCTTTATATGGTATATCTAAAAAGTATAGATGTTTGGCTGTTTGCTGAGCTAGATTTTTTGTTTGTTATATTCTATCTCTAATTTTTATCGCTTGGCTATTAGACGCTGTAGCAGCTTCAGTTGAGAAGTTCTATTGGGAATTGATGTAAGCAATTTCATCCTCTCCAGTTTCTGCATGTTTTTTTATTCATCCCATCATTTCTTCATATGTAGCCATTGCTCAGTTTCTCAATGCCATTTATTATGCACTTTTGTCTTGAAAACGTTAACTAATTTGAATTGGATATAATATAACTACCATTTTTCGCATATACCCTCATCTGTGGATGTCGAACTCTTACAGAATACGGCCTAATGGTTGACATTGCATGTTGAAGTTGATAAACATGGATCCATGAAACTAAGAAATGATTGAATTGTGTAAATTGCTTTTTCTAGGTACCAATGATGGCTTTATAATTATACCGAACATATATACTCTGGTGTAATGGAGAGTTATAGGATGATTATAGATATGGCAATTGGGGAAACAATCTTTGTTTCGGCAACATGAAAAGTAGGTGTGTCCATGAGATACTTGCAAAGACGAGGTCTTGGGGTTGAGGCCCTTGCAATATTCAAAAAGAGAAAGTGAAGTGGTTTATATGATTCGTATATACTGTTGCTGACGTTCTACAAAAAACCATTGTAGGTTAGTCATGAGATGCATCTTACCTTATGTCTCCACTGCTTCGCGATGTACTCAGAATAGTTTTCTGTGGAGTGCAAAGTGTTGCAGCGATGATCATGTTGATAAGTGGAAGCGTGAAAGCCTTTATGTTGACAAACAAGGCAATGTAAGAAGATTTGACCGTAAGAAGGTTTCTCGCAAAAGAGGTGATCCATTATGATGTTTTTGTATGTTTTGTACGTTCATTGTATTAATTGATATTATCATGTCAGTCGAACCACATAATCGTTGTGTAGGTGGATCACTTAGGGGAAAAGGCTGGAAATATGGTTCAGGTTTTGTTGATGGCATTTTCCCTGTACTAAGTCCCACGGCTCAACAAATTCTCAGATTCATACAGACAGAAGTAGAAATTGATCGAATTTGGATTTCGTTGGAAACTCTTTCCCCAACAAATAATACTTGGGATGACTTGATCGATGTAGCAGTGCAACTACGCCTTGTCAAAAGCTGGGATCAAATTATATGGGTATATCTCATACTAATCTGTTTCTTCGCAACTTTACTCTGTACTTTGGGTATCAATTATATAGTCCTTGCCTATATAATTGATTTAACACTTTCAGATAGCGGATCCCTGGTTTGTCCTTATCATTTTTATTGGATGTAACTTTAAAAGCACTTCTCCAGATGTGCGAATGGATATTATATCGCAGTCCATTTCAGCCAGATGTCATGTGCTACAATTTGCTTATCGATGCTTATGGACAAAAATCACTTTTTAAGAAGGCGCAACAGACTTACTTCAAACTTCTCGAAGCACATTGTGTGCCTACAGAAGATACATATGCACTTCTTGTAAAGGCTTACTGTGAAAGTGGTCGAATAGAGAAGGCTGAAGCTGTTTTTGCTGAGATGAAACAACATAGCGTTCGATCAAGTATGTTGCATTGGCACTCTGTGCTTTGAGCTTGCTTGAATTATGATGTTTAGTGTTCATATGCTGTCCTGATAGTTTTTGCGGTGGTTTCAAACAATCTTGAGGTCATTATATTATTTTCAGTACTTAGAAAAAAATGTGATTATTTCCATCTCCAGGTACAATTGTATATAATGCTTATCTTAAAGGATTATTGAAGAGAAGAAATACAAGAAAAGCACTCGAGATTTACCAAAAGATGAAAAGAGATAGCTGTGAGCCTTCCACTGAAACTTATACAATGTTGATCAACTTGTATGGAAAGGTGAGCCCACCCGAGTATTTTCTTAGATGCTAAATAGAAATGGGTTGATTAGTTGTAATTTGAGTTCTCCTATGTTCTTGTTTTGGGCAGGAGAACAAGTCATACATGGCTCTAAAGGTTTTCGAAGAAATGAAATTGCAGAAGTGTAAACCAAACATATGCACGTACACTGCACTGGTGAACGCGTTTGCTAGGGACGGATTATGTGAAAAGGCAGAAGAGATATTTGAACAAATGCAAGAAGCTGGGCACGAACCTGATGTATACGCATACAACGCCCTCATGGAAGCATACAGGTTGTCACATATTATATGTTGAATTTCTGTTTTGCCCTTGATTAAAACGTAAAATATGTTAAATTTTAACTTTCATGTCAAAAGGTGCTAATCTGTCAAATTTTAAGAAAAATAAGTCCAATAAATTCATTGCAAGTTATGTGTCTGAGTAAGGCTTTAGTATTTCAGAACTCAGAATGATGAGTACATATTAGAGTTTAGTTGAATGGTAGGCAGAAATGTCAGAATATGTGAGCAGCCATTTGCGACAGTCGTGCAGGCTATCCTAAGGGTGCTACAGAAATATTTTCGCTTATGCAACATATGGGGTGCGAACCAGATAGAGTTTCGTACAATATCATGGTCGATGCATATGGCAGAGCTGGTCTTTATGAGGGTCAGTACATTTACATATTCAATTCTATTTCAATTCTTTTGTGCAAATTACATACCATCTTCAGCGACGCTCTGATGGTTTTCATATGATTCTACTTGCAAAGCTGAAATGATCCGTTCTTGATCTTTAGATGCAGAATCAACGTTCCACGAAATGAAAAAGATGGGACTGCAACCAACCATGAAATCACATATGCACCTCATATCTGCCTACACAAGAGTAGGAGATGTGTCGAAATGTGAAGACATCTTAAACCAGGTGCATGAGTCTGGACTCGAACCAGACACTTTTCTCCTCAACAGTATGCTCAACTTATATGGCCGACTTGGTCAGTTAGATAAGATGGAACAAGTCTTCTCCGCGATGCAGAATGGGAAGAGTTACATTCCTCATGACATCAGTACATACAATATCATGATCAACGCTTATGGACGAGCAGGTTATTTGGAGAAGATGGAAAGTTTCTTCGAAGCAATTTCTTCAGAAGGGCTAAAGGCAGATATCATAAGTTGGACATCGCGTATAGGGGCATATTCTAGGAAGAAACAATACAAAAGATGCCTGGAAATTTTCGAGGAAATGATTGATCATGGTTGTTACCCAGACGGCAGAACTGCAAAAGTGCTGCTCTCCTCTTGCTCAACAGAGGATCAAATCGAGCAAGTAACTACTGTACTTCGGACGCTACACAAACACGCCAAGGATGCGTTCGTTGTGGCTTCGACATCAGTATCATTGCTTCTGCTTGCATACACAATGCAGTGGCCATTGTGGCCGGGGGGTCATATACTCATATAGTCTAGTAAATAGTAACATTATCATATTAGTATCTACTCATTAACTAATAAATCCATAGATTGATATATGGACTATGTATTATCGAAATTGTGACTCTCATCAATCAATCTTTATGGGATGCATGTCAGATGAGTTTGTTGATATAGAATTATAATGCTATATATGCTCTAAGTTTATTAAATTGGCGAAGCAGCACATTTAAGGAATGTAAGATCACTCGTCTCGAGTTGTCTTAATTTATAACACGAGAACATGTGTCAAAAGGTTGTAAGATGTTAAGATATAAACATAATAATCATCCATATTTAAAATAAAAATACAATCCTTGTCATGCTTTCATCGACTCACCAAATAAGTAGTATACTAGCTTGAGCATCCGACTCTAGTACCCGACTCGATAAACTGCTTAAAAGTTCATAAGTAGGGTAAGAGCCTAAGTTGTGCTAGTTTTAAAAACCTAGATCGCTCGGTATTTACTCGATCCATTAATAAAGTATTGAATAAATTAATGAATTTTGCATTTGTGTTATTAAAGATAATAATCTATAATTAAGGCTTGTAAATTTTATTATCAATATTCCAAACAATTAAGGTTTATATATTTTAAAGATACCGAACGAAAAAATCTACTCGTTCTTGGGTTGCCAAGAGCTAACATGCCAAACGAGTCGAGCCATTTAACAAGGTAGCTGGACAATCATAGAGAGCAAAAAATATTTGTTGAGGTATGCATGTAAAAATTGATACATATAAATAGATAATAATATCTTTATATCAAGCAAGTTAGAGTTGAGAGGCTTGTAAAAGTATAAAGTGAATCAATATGATTGAGGATCAAATATGTTCATTGTGGAAACTGAATGGAGATTTTACAATCACCATAATCTGATAAATTTACCTACGTTTTTGGCGCATAACTCAACAAATATTCTTTGATAAATTTACTAATAGGTAAAATTATTATTCAACAAATAACCCGTTAAATATTTTTGGTCTTTCGTTTTCATCTTCTTCTTCCTTACATCTGATAAATTTATTAATAGGTGAAATCATTTAACAAGATAGCTACCAAGTGCTTGTCATAAAATACGTGAGGATAATTAATGTGATAATTTAGCAAGTTTTGATAAATTTACAAATAGGTAAAAGGTTGTAAACATAAAGATGGCTTGCAAATTGCATTAAATGATGATATAATCATTTAATACAGACATGTAAAATGAGAGGAACAAGGCATGAGTGGAGTTTGTTGTAGTGGCTAGTGCGGGTAGATATATATTTAATGAAAATTGTACCATCTTTTATATATAGAGAAATCAATTGTATTGCTAACTTAAATCGGTTCAAGGTTTCAATCCAAAATAATTGATATTTGACTATTTTAAAGTTAAATTTTAATCATCAATTAATAATTACTCCCTTCATCCCTAAATTGATACATTTTGATTGTCATGGTAAAAAAATTACGATTTACAATGTATATTATTCTACATCTGAAAAATTATAAAAAGTTGATATTTCAAAAGTATATTGAGACGAATCTAACAAGATCCCATGACTATATTATTCATTATGGTTTAATGCGAATTCTTGATCAAAATGTACCAACCATTTAGGGACAAAGAGAGTATTACTTTAGCTAAAGAAGGATTTTGGTGGTGTGATGGTGGAGAAGAAGAAGAAACGAGGAAGAAGAAGTTGCATAATTTTGTAAAATTACGGGGAAGGATAGTGAAATCGAAGAAAAAAGGGAAGGGGGCGAAAATTAAAAAGGAACGAGAGAAGGGGGCATTCTTTTAAATTTGTGAAGATCGTGCTTGCACTATATAGTTGTCTCTCTCACTTGAAGACAAAGAAACCGAAAGAAAAGGTAAAAAGCAAAGACAAACACAATTAAACATTTTTCTTAAATTGTTAGCTAATGTGTCAATGCTAATGGACTCAAATAGTTACAAGTACAATTGCGATTTCTAATACTCATTTTTTCATTACTATCTGCTTTTCTCACTATGCAGATCTGAACTTTTCAAGCTTCGATCACACGAGTCCGAAGCTCGAGTAATATCTCGTGTTCACTAGCCTAACTCCGCTGGTTAGTTACTCATATATATCTGTGTTGTTAGAATTGTTAAGCATTGTTTGATGTCTACTGCATATTGCATTTTACTTGTCTAATGCAATTTAGTTTTTTTTTTTTCAACAAAAAAAACCCACCCACCGTCCGCTTACAATATCTAACTCCACTGGGTAGTTTGTTGTTTTGTGCATTTTGGGTTTTCTGAACTTTGTTAGTTGGTTTCGACTTCGTGTTTAATTTTTGCTGTAAACAGTTGGATGTTATTATTGGATAATAACCAGTTGTTATTGTTGAATAAAGTAATTGAATGAATCATAATGGCTCACTAAACTACCTGCACTTCTTATATGTGAGTTAGTAGATAGTTGCGCATCACCATTGGGTCAATTTGGAAACAATTTCGATGTTATCACAAGGTTAAGGTTGCGTACTATCCGATCCCCCAAATACATTGCTTATGTTTGACCTTTTTGGAGGGACTGGGTCATGTTAATGTTGACCAAAAGAGTTTGAGCGGAAAACGAAATGTGTTGTAGGTGTAGAAATTAGATTTGGGAATGAGAACGGGCAGACATCATTATGTGGCGGAAGACGTGGACCCTGCAGTTGTGAGGTCAAGAGAATTGGAGGGTCCGGGTAGATGGACAGAATATTTGGCTCAAGATATTGTCTCACCCAGGACATCAAAGGTGTCTTTTAAGAGAAATGATTTAGAAGGGGCGACTCACGGCTCAGCTGGGTCAACTTTAAAGGGTTTAAATATGCAGTGGGTATACCAGCTCACTCATGTAGCTCAAGGGCTGTTGGCAAAGATGTACAGACTGAATCAAATATTGGACTACCCGGATGTGGCTGGTCATATGTTTTCTGAAGCGTTTTGGAAGTCCGGTGTTTTCCCAAATCATCCAAAGATTTGTATGTTTCTCTCGAAGAAGTTCCCGGAGCACCATAGCAAGTTACAGCTTGAACGTGTATGATGTCTGAGATGCTCTTTCTTTTGTGTTAATTTTAGGTGGATTATTATTAAAGTTAATATTGTGATTAAAATACATGAACTATTAATTATAGAAATTGACTCTCTGTAGATAGACAAGTTTGCCTTGGATTCAATGAATGACGGCGCAGAATCTTGTATACAAAGCTTGGAGCCATGGGTTCAGGTATAATACAATTAAACCACTATTTATAGTAAAAAATTTACTTACTTAATGTGTACATTGATAAATTTTGACATATAATTACTTGCTTCTTTATTTAATGCACCTCAATGCTTATTATAGTGATTTCTTCCTGAGGTGGGATTGTTCTCGACTTTTGTTGGTCTAAGGAGGTGCTAATTTCAGCTAGATAACAACTGATTATCGATGCTTCTTGAACTGCAGTGTCCTAGTGGCATATTCGAAATTGATGTCATATGTAGATTTTCTACATAGGTTCACAAACCTTAATATAAACTCACAAATCTCAATTGTAATATAAATAAAACCTTTCAGTAGCACTAATCCTTTTACGAAATTCATTTCTGAAGGTGAATATCCCTCAGAACCATTACATATATTTATTAATCATCTTGCTTTTCCTACATAATATTGATGCAAGAGTTGTTATCCGAGACATTCTATTTTCTTGCTCCTTCTGTTTCATCATTTAGGAAGGACAAATGATCAATAGTAAAGTGAGGTCGACTTATGTCGCCATAGTTACCAGTTGATGCTCTTCTTGGGTTTTATGCCCTTAATCTTAGTTGATCCTCCATTCTATACAATAAAGCAAGATATTTTATGATGTAGAGGGTGAAGCTTTTAAGGACTACATTAATTGGGAACTTTACACCCAAAATTTTATGACACTCGTTTCTGTATGTTTCTTCAATTGGTCAAATTCTATACAATAAAGCTTCACCCTCTACATTAATCGAACAAAAACTATCAAAAAAGGTTTTAAGGTTTTAAGAACTAAAGAGGATTTCCTTGGGAACAATAATTGGAGATCTCATCCTTACGGTCTTGCTGTCACTTTTTTTTCTGAGTTTTTCAAATTGACCTTTTTGTTGCAATCTTAATTTCTCATATAATGTGTAAAATTTGTCTCTTACTGGCGTCTCTTTTTGACAGCTGCTTCTTGACCTGATGGCTTTTCGTGAGCAAGCTTTGAGGCTAATTTTGGATCTAAGCAGCACAGTAATTACCTTACTGGTAATGCTACTGTGAATTCCCCATTTCACTTAGAATTTATAATATTCTGCCTTTGCATTCTATTGGAGAGAAAATATTCTGTTTCGGTTTGTAGGATGGTACTGAAGAACTACCTATTGTAGACACCTTACAAAATTATTTCTTAGCCAATGATGTATGCCTTAAGCACCAAAGGATTTTTTCTTACAAATCTTCTGTGTACTTCAATGCAGCCGCATCAAAATTCTCTCATACTCCATGCTTTTATGGACCTCTTTTGTGCCTTCGTTCGTGTCAATCTCTTTTCGGAGAAGGTATTGCACTAGCTTTCATGTTTTGTCCATTTTCTGTTCAATTATTTCCAGCTGCAGTTTATTCATTTTTTCTTTCTTGTATATGGACAAAATGTGTATATCGATATTATTGTCTAATTGTGATTTACCTGATGCGAACCCGCAGATACCTAGGAAGATGATGCTACAGACATACAATCTATTGCATGCCATGACAAGGAATGACCATGACTGTGATTTTTATCACAGGTGAGACTAGATATTTAATAAACCACTAAGTTGGGCTGTTGGAATGTGTTGAATTATTATTGAGCATTTAGAGCCATACTCAAATGTGGGAGTTATTCTATGCATTGCATTGCCTTATGTATCATTAGAAAACAATTTTGTTTCTCTCTTGGTTTTCTACCTCATATGCTACCCAGATCAGAAGTAAAAGTGAGGACGTAGGGTAAAACAGAAAGACCAACGGGAAAGGGAAAAGGAGTACTTCGAATTCTCATTATTCCCCTAGTATAACCTGACAAATTCTGCTATAGTAGCATATTTTGAGCTTTCACACAGAGTACAAAGACATCAACTTGTTCAGAATTTACTGTTATGATATGAATGTATACAAGTTGGTATGCTCACATTTTTCAGATTTTGAGGGATATTTCTATCCCCAGGCGTCTGTTTGGTCTACTACATTAGCTGTATTGGTCTTTTTTTGGGGTTTAAGGGAACCTTAGGATGTCTTACATTATATATTTTGATGCAAGTGATTTGATGTCGTATATAACTTTCAGTCCTCTCTTTAGTGAAACTTCGAGGTCATTAAAATGCTGTCATTATCATGGCTTACAGGCTAGTCCAGTTTATAGATTCCTACGATCCACCATTGAAAGGTTTGCATGAAGACCTAAATTTTGTCAGTCCTCGTATTGGGGAGGTAATTTCCTCATTTACTAGTATCTAGTGGTAGTTTTTTTTGTTTGATATTGAAATAAACCATTCTTTATCTCTATATTTTAGGAAAGATGCTTTATGTCCTTGTTTTATATAAACGGCTTATGTTAGTGGAATTGCTGCCTGGTTAGTCATATCTATACTACGTCCGATAAAGATTAGCATGTGATCGCACTCCACATGAACATGAAGGCTTGATTTTATAGTAATTATAATTTACAGATTATAATTTGGTACTTATGATTGATTTCACAAGCTTTCTGTTTTGCTAACAGTCTAACAAGAAAATAATCTAGGCTATATATTATAAAAAAGGGCTCTGGGTTCATAATAGCATCAGTAAGAGGTGTATATTTTAGCTTTTTGTATGAAAGCCCTTTTTACTGTTACTGTTATAGGATGCCCAATGTCGTTGTATTAAATGGAAGTGATTCTAAATTATTGTCTAGTATAACCTGTTCACTGATTATGTTTTGCCCCAAGCTTTGTGTATTCACATCTTTTAGTTCTTGTGAAAGGTTATCCAAAAAATGTTACGTCTTTATATCAGGTGTTGGAGGCTGTGGGCCCTATCATATTCTTATCAACAGATACAAGAAAGCTGCGAAATGAGGGATTTTTAAGTCCATTTCATCCTCGATATCCTGATATACTTACAAATTCAGCACATCCGATGGTAATGAACTCTGCTGCTTTGAGAGTAGAAATGCTCATCTTAGTATTACTGACAAGTCTAATTTAATTAATGCCATTTGAGTTCGTGGATTTATAGTTATTGAACAAAGTGTAGACTTAACATTCCTCGATTTCGTATTTAGTTTCTGAATATTTACTCCTTGTGCAGAGAGCTCAAGATTTGGCTAATGTTACTTCTTATCGAGAATGGGTGTTGTTTGGATATCTTGTTTGCCCAGATGAGCTCCTTAGGGTTACCAGCATCGATATTGCTTTGGTAAATTTAACACATTTATCCCTTCTATATTTCTTAATTAATTACATGGACTAGAAGTCGTACATTCAACATTCATCGATGAAAGAGACAGGTAGTTGTAATATTACTAGCTAGTCTAAAAGGTTGAAGCACCATCACAAATGATTTTTCGGTCTGGGTATCCAGAGATTAGTCAATTAACTTCTTACTTGTACCATTGATACTGTTTAACTTCGCATAAAACTTTGTGCAAACCAAGTTGAGTAATTCAAACTAAAGTTAAGATTTGACTTATCATTTCATCATTAGTTTTGAGACAACATCATTGGAAATTTGGACCTCGATCTAATCAATAACTCAATTTGAGGTCTTACCTGCTTTGTTGAAGATTGTGGAAGAAGAGTGGTACTAGTAAAAAGGAGTAGTGTCTTGTAATATGATTTGATTAATTATTTGTCGTCTTGGCTCAGGTTGTACTGAAAGAAAACATTGTCCTTCCTCTGTTCAGGGATGAGGTGAGGTTTTGAATTTGCTTTAAGCTACTGCATGAACACCTATAGTCAGGGCTGATATAGAACCATACTCCGAGGTTTTTGCAGTATGTATTATTGCATGAGGATTATCAGGTGTATGTCTTACCAAGAATATTGGAATCAAAGAAGTTGGCGAAGTCTGGACGAAGTAAACAAAAGGAAGCAGATCTAGAATATAGTGTGGCAAAGCAAGTGGAGAAAATGATAAGGTATGAGACATTTTGTTAGTCTAATGATGATAGTTTTCTCTTTACTTCGACTCTAACTGGTGACTCTGAGGATTAAAGAATACAAAATTATGCTAACAGCAACCCCTAGTCTGTTTTTCACTTTACTTATATACATTCAATTGAAATCAGGTCCACCTAATTCCAGTATTTAAAATTATCGCAGTAAAAGGCCTTATTAAACCAGAATAAAGATAATTAGAGTTCACCCAAACCAGTTACTATTACATAAACTAGTAAATAAGTGCAAATATGAGCCACAATTCAATGTTTTACATTTCTAAACGACATGCCTTTTTTTTGTATCTTAACTAAGTATAAGTTCTGTTCTGTGTAGGTGGGTGAGTATTATGAAGAAATTTATTTAGGATGAATTCAATTGGTTCCAGACTCTATGTTTCCCCCTGTATGGATATCAAAGATCTATGTAGTTACTGATTTCAAGATCTACCTAGTTCATTCTCCCATATATCTGATATAATAATCTATGCTGTGAGCTGACTTCTCTTAGCCAGCTCTAGATCATGGACTGTTCACGCTATTGCTTCTAGTTACCTCAAAGTTTGTTATTGTTTCTGTAGTGAAGTGCATGAGCAAGCTATATATTCTTGTGATGCCATACATCGTGAGAGGAGGATATTGTTAAAACAAGAAATCGGAAGAATGGTTCTCTTCTTCACTGATCAGCCAAGTTTGTTGGCTCCTAATGTGCAGGTATAGCATCCACGCCTGCTAACAATTGTCTTTTTGTTTTACAAACAAGATGTGGGAGTGTGTGTTGTGTTGTGTTGCTGAGCTGTCAAGTTGAGTTCTAATTTTAAGCTTAACCTACACGGTGAGAATACTTATACATTATATAGGTAGATTAGTAACTACTCTATAGTTAGAAATTTGGATAGTTAATTTTTAAGTTGGTTGTTAAAATTATACAAGCATTGCAATTATTTTTAAGTTGATTATTAAAATTGGAGAAGTGGCAATTAAATATGATGCCACATGACTAGCTTAGATGACCTTATAGGCTTCACCAAACAATCCTGACCTTCCCACCTTATATATAGTAGAGATAATCAAGGGCTCATTTGTTCAATGACCAAAGCTTACTGAAACCAATTATCTCATAACCTTCACAACTAAGTTGTATTTTACATTCAATCTATTTCTACTAGTTTGCAAAACCATGTGGTGGTTGCCTCTGTTATACTGAATTGAAGTACGTCTCATATACTCACCAACAAATATTTAAATGTAAAGGAGGTATATCATCATGTGCTTGAGGATTATACATTTAAACCAACTTAGCATCTATTTGTGGTTAGGGTGCTTAAAATTAATCCTCAAGAACATGCTTTAACTTGGTATATAATCAGAGAGTAACTGTAACAAGTTATTTGATTCAACTGCTGATTATGCTAGTAAGGAGTTCTATTTTATCCTCTACCTATTCACAAAATGTTACCCTTGAGTGTAGACAATACTTACCATTTTAAGAATGGTGCTTGAGAAATGTAATTACTTTATCAGTAGACAAATGCATTATGAGGCAAGAATCTTATATCAAATATTTTTTGTACAGATGGTGTTTTCAGCTTTGGCGTTTTCTCAGAGTGAGGTACTATGGTATTTTCAACATGTTGGAGTGACATCATCAAAAACAAAAACTACTAAGATGGTAGCTGTGGATATTGTAAGATAGTCGCTTCTCTACGTTATGATCATGAACCGGTGAACATGCAGATTTGATTTCAATTCATTACTTCTCAAGTAGTGTTTGACTTGGTTTGCTTTCATTGCAGGATCCGAATGATTCAACCATTGGGTTCTTGTTAGATGGAATTGACCGCCTTTGTTCTCTAGTGCGCAAGTATATTGCAGGTCAGTCTGTGACCTAGCATAACTAACTTGGATGGTACACACCATTTTTGTTTTTCTAGTGCGCAAATGTAAAGTGTGCCCAAATATAATGCATGCTTCAAATGTTTATACTTACTCACTCGTGACTACCTTTTTTTTGGGTATAATGATTAAGGGTACAGCTCCTGATTCCTCAAATGACTTCACACATGGCCATTAATCTTTTCTCATATGTTAACTAATTATGTTGATTAATAGTCACTGTAACATTCTCTAATCTACTTCGAAAGAATGAAATGGTAAAAATATTTCCTTTCTTTCCTTCCAGCTATTAGAGGCTATGCCTTGTCATACCTATCATCCTGTGCTGGTCGGATCAAGTTTTTACTTGGTACTCCTGGAATGGTGGCTCTTGATCTAGATGCTACCCTAAAAGGGCTTTTCCAGAAGATAGTACATCATCTTGAGAACATACCAAAACCAAAGGGTGAAAATGTTTCAGCAATTACATGTGATTTATCTGTAAGTCTCGTCTAGACACTCTTTTCTGCTTGTTTGTACGTTTATATCTGATTTTGGTGTGCTGATCAATGCATCTTAAAGTCTTATTTGTTTATCAAAAGTTATTTTCTTTAATGCATGGCAATTCCCATATGTTAGTGAATGTATACCGGCTTTCATAAGCTTCCTTCCTGTGGCAGATAAGAGAACTTGTACAATAAAATGGTAGGTCTCTGATAATTAGTGCACTATAGTCCAATAGCTGAGTCCAGTACACTATTTCTCTATATGCAGAGCATAGACTCAAATGCTTTATTTATTAGTCTCTTAATTACCTTCGCAAACATCGGATGTCATTAGGTATTATTAAAGATTAAGTTGAGTTTTTCTTATGACTTAGGAAATAGGCCAATTGTGGGATTATGCACCCAAAATGTTTTTTAACAGTTGCTATCGCTGGGAACTAAAGATGCACTGTAACAAACTTTCAGACCTCTAAATTTATCGGAGTTCTTAGTCAAAAGAGATGTTTATGTAGTTGATTAGATAATTATTAAGACAGAGATCTAGAATTTTGGATTCTTCATTGTGTATATTACTAAGCGCTATCATAGTATGTGTTTTTCTGTTTATTGGCACTCAAAGTAACTGAAAGCTTAATTGCTGTGTCATTTAATTGGTTGACACTGTCAAGTTTCGATTAAGTCAATACGTATGCTGCAGTGAATTTTACTGTTGATTAGTTTGAATTTACTGAATGCCATTTATGTGCAGTATGAAGATTCTGAGCTATGCACTATGGCCCTAACTACCTGTTGTGCTTGTTCTCTTTGCACATCTGTTAGGCATACTTTATTTGCTCTATAAGTTTTTCTAAAGAATTATTTCTTAATGTTAGGTGATATAGTTCTGGATTCAATAGCCATATTTATGCATGTTGTTCATGCAGGAACTGCGTAAAGATTGGTTATCGATATTGATGATTGTTACTTCTGCTCGTTCGTCAATAAACATTAGGCATTTGGAGAAAGCTACTGTGTCAACAGGAAAGGAAGGTCTACTGTCAGAAGGAAATTCTGCATATAACTGGTCACGGTTTGTACCCGTACACTGCTATGATCTCTGCTAATGTTTTTCTGGCTCCGAGCAGATTTTTTCATTGCTTTTGTATTATTGTGCATGGAACTGTTTAGTTACTGTCGTTTGCATCAAGGCAGGTGTGTTGATGAGCTTGAATCTCAGTTATCAAAACATGGAAGTCTGAGGAAGCTGTACTTCTATCACCAACATCTTACAACTGTAAGTATTTGCTGCAAACTATTCTGAAATTTAGATAATGATTTGGATCTGACTTTAAGATAATGAAACAGGTTTTCAGAAACACTATGTTTGGGCCTGAAGGTCGCCCTCAGCATTGCTGTGCATGGCTTGGTGTTGCTAGTAGTTTTCCTGATTGTGCTTCTATAATTGTACCAGAGGAGGTATTTGATGAATCTAGATCCTATGGGTGATCTCAGAATACTATTTTCATTGTGTTCCAGCATACATTTTTAACTCATATTGACTCCATCAAATTAGATCTCTAATTTCCTTTTCATTAAAAAGTAAGGTCAGAACTCATTGTTTGATAGATCAGAAGTTGGAAACAACCAATTTCTATAGAGTTAAACTTATTATTATTCTAAAAGTCTAACTTTCTTTGACTTTCTTGTTAAAGAAAGCTAAGTCCCTTTTCAACAAGTGCTTCATCGAAAGTTAATTATGGAGACCCCACATTGCTACCAAATGACGTACAACATTTTTGCTACAGGTGACGAAAATTGGTCGTGATGCAGTTCTGTATGTGGAGTCGCTTATAGAGTCTATCATGGGAGGATTGGAAGGGTTAATTAATATCCTTGACTCCGAAGGTGGATTTGGTTCCTTAGAGATGCAGGTAATTAACCTTTATTACTCTCCTGGTGCTCCTATTGTTTTACTTTCAAAGCTAACTCTATGACAAATTTCAGCTTCTCCCAGAGCAGGCAGCAACTCTGATGAATTTGACTTCCAGAGGTTCCTTCTCTACTGCGAAGTCTCCAAGAGTAATTTCTGGCTTTCATTTGCCAGGATTCGAAAGTTACCCAGAAAATAACAATTTCATTAAAATGTGAGACGTAACATAGTCCATCTTATGTATTCTTCTGCTGGGTCACACTGGATGACTGAAAAAGCAGATTCTGAACTTCTACATTTATGTCAAGTGCAGGTTAGAAGCAGCAATGCAGAGGTTAACAAATCTGTGTTCTGTTTTAAATGATATGGAACCTATCTGTGTTCTTAATCATGTCTTTGTACTTAGGGAGGTAAGTCACTGTTGCAAACATCACTTTAATTATGTTTCTTTATTTGTTGTAGGCTTGTAGCCCAGATATTCTCCTTAAGTTGCCTGCATGGTATATTACTTAAAATATGTCATCATTTTCTCGTTCTAGTACATTGTTTGGTTTTTTCTATTACTACATTAATCGTCAATTTTGTCCAACAAAAGTCAAATAACTGATCAATAAAATTGAACTTATTTTCCTGGTCCCTTAATGGTCTCGTTGTCACCATCCTTGCCAACTGCTAAACCATGATTAGTATGATCCAGGGTGAATAAATGATATTTTCCTCCCTTTCTTTTCGTTTTTGTTTAAAGCACAAGCAATGAAATAATCCATTGAAGGGCTCAAATCTAAGATGCCTCAGAGGATTTTTGGCTAACATTTTTCTGAAGCTCCTTCTTTTTTGGGGTTGGGGGGGGTGGGGGGGGGGGGGGGGGGGGTGGGTGGAATACCTCAATAGAAGTTCTGGTCCATTTTTGTTATTTGTATAAAAAACAAAAAAGATCTAACCAAAAACCCTCTTGGTATCCTTCAGTTGGAGTTCAGAAAAAAAGGCAATGAGAAAGTAAAGTTAATTTAGTTCACTAGTGGAATTCCATTAAGTACATCGAGTGATCATCGACAATTTAATCCATCTCCCTATCTTAGTGTTTATGCTAGTGTCCATTGCCTTCTTTATGTTCACAAATAAAAAATATAGATAGTTAGAGGGAACTAACGAGTTTTATGTCAGCAGTAGGCGTCCCATCTGTTAGTGTGTTCATCTATGTTAGAAATATGTTTTCAGTTGGGATAAGTTCTAATCATGGGTGTACTCGATTTGCAAGTTTTTTGATTGATCATAGTTATTCTTCGCTTAGAAACTCCAATCTGTTGCAGTATATGAGAGAATGTATCCTCGGAAACTTCAGAAGGAGACTTCTGGCAGTACTCAAAACTGATAATGATCTTCAGCGACCATCTGTGCTGGAGTCACTTCTCCGTAGGCATACAGCTATAGTATACTTAGCAGAGCAACATATCAGTATGGACCTGTCAGAGTGTATCCGGGAAATTTTTCTTACAGAAACTTTCTGTGGTCCAGTTTCTTCTTTGCATTTGTTTGAAAGTACCACTGAGCAGCATACTGGTTCAGCCATTGAATCTGTGTCCAACTGGTATATCGAATATATCATCAAGGATGTCTCTAGCGCTGGCGTCCTTTTTGCTCCACAGCATAGCTGTTTTAAGAGTTCAAGGCCTGTTGGAATTTATTTTGCCGAGTCAGTGACCGATCCTATAGAGTTGAATGCATTTGTTCGTATTTTTGGTGGCTATGGAGTTGACAAGTTGAGCAGAATGATAAAAGAGCACACAGCTGCTCTTTTGAATTGTATTGACACTTCATTACGTGCAAACAATGAGAACCTGGAGGCAATTTCTGGAAGCATGCATTCTGGGGACCGCTTAGAAAGAGAAGCTAACATTAAGCAGATTATTGATATGGATACGACACTTGGTTTCTGTATTCAGGCTGGTCAAGCTATTTCATTTGATTCCCTTCTAGCAGTAGCTGCAGGTTCTGTACTTGAAGACACTGCACCTTTGATACACTCATTACTTTCCGGAGTAGCGAAACATTTACCCACAGAAATACCTGAAAAGAAGGAAATCAGGAGAATGAGAAAAGTGGCAAATAGTGTGAATGCATCTCGTGATCATGATTCTGAGTTTGTGAGATCAGTTTTGGAAGAGGTCGTTTACTCAAATGATGGTTCTTGGAATTTGTTGCCGTATTTATTTGCCACATTCATGACGTCTAATATCTGGAACACCACTGCTTTCAATGTTGATACTGGTGGATTCAACAACAATATCCACTGCTTAGCAAGGTCCTCTTCATCTTTTTATCTGGTCACTAACTCGCTATTACCTGCTTAACTCCAAAAAGGTTTCTACGTTTCTATGGCTTGTTATGTTGTGGATTAACTCAAAAGAAAGGTTTCTACACCCTCATGGCTTTAAATGTTGTACATTAGATTCACCAAACTATCTTTGGAATGGTTTGTCTTGTTACATTCACAATCTAATGCCAAATAGTAGATCTGTGTTTTCCTTCTTATTCATGTTTAACTTAAAAGAACAAATCATGTTTATCTAATATCTTATATATTTATTACTCTTACATTAATCAAGTCAAAAGTTATATGGAAGAGGTATTCTCCTTATTTTATCTGTTGTCTCTGGTGTTATAGTATCCGTTCCCCTTTTTCCTAATTAAGCTTGTTCCTGAGGAATATTTTTAGTACTTTTGCATGATCCTTGTTGTTTGATAACCTGAACTTTTATATTTCAGGTGCATTTGTGCAGTCATTGCAGCCAGTGAACATGTGAGACTTGAACGAGAACATCAGCAGAGACGTGCTTTTTCTAATGGTCATGTTGGTGAATCATTGGATGGTGAGGCACATTATTTATCTGCAGAGGCGAGAATAAAGTCCACAATGCAGTTATTTATCCGATACTCTGCTGGAATTGTTTTGGATTCCTGGAGTGAAGACAATAGGTAAATTTATAATCGGAAGTTTGTGTCTGTTCATACTGTTGTAGATGTATCTCCTCGTCTTCTCCCCCTCACCAGCCATTTTAGCTCCTCCTCCACCCCTTTGTGAACATAATTTAAGTCCGTTGATTTTTATCATGTCCACCATTGTAAGTTTAATACACTTGAGTTCTGCTCAGGTCTCCTTTGGTAGCAAAGCTGATATTCCTGGATCAAGTTTGTGACATATCGCCATACCTGCCCAGAAGCTCGCTGGAACCTCATGTCCCTTATGCTATCCTTCGTTCAATATATAGCCAATATTATGCCAATTCCACGTCAGCACCTCTTGCAGTGATTAGTGCATCTCCTCAACATTCTCCAGCTATATCTCTGGCACATGTATCTCCTGCATTGAGGCAGCCCAAGGGTGACACAACTCCTCAATCAAGCTCCAATGATTCAGGGTATTATAAATCCTCAAACCTGAGCCAAGATCAGCTATATGATGGTACTGATGGTAGGATCATACAGAGCATTGACAACAAACATCGAAACGTCAGGCGCTCGGGTCCTTTAGGATATAGTGTCAGTCAGAAAGTTAAACAGACGGAAGGCTCCTCATCAGGAGGCACAAGTTCCAGCTCAGTACCAAAGTTTGCCGTATCTAGATCTGGTCCAATATCATATAGATAGAAATGTAAACTATTGTTGGGGAAATAAATTTTGTATATTTGTTGGTTTCCGCTTGTACCAACTTCTTTAGTTATTAACTTGATATATATACTTAGTTAACAAGGCCCGGCAACCGCCAGACCAAGTTTGGTTAATCAACGCCTGATACTAATTGCAAAATGTTTATATTAGAAGTCGGGATGATTGTTTTTTTTCACTGCACAAAACAAGTGTTGCAGGGGTGGATGGCTTTAAAGGAGTATTCTCGTATTTGGTTGAAGCTGTTGTTTACATCCTTCAAAGGACATAAGCTACTTAAGGGTGTCACCTCTACGGTTTTATGCCTCATTAGCTTGTGTACTTTTTCCGACAAGATCAATACTAATATTATTGCCACCAGACTGCGAATGTTTTTCCCACCTGATATTTGAAACTCAAGCTGGGTTTGTGCATGGCAGAGATATTTATGACCAAATTTTGTAATATTTGATTAATAAAAGTCAAAAGGTGACAATCTTTTAGGGACGAAGGGAGTACTATATAAACAAAATATTTTAATACTAATTAAATTTATTAATGGTGTTAAGAAGATATCAACTTTCATAAGAAACAAATTAATAAAGAAAGAAGAGGTTTGATTGTAACATAAATAAAGGTTAGTGATAATGCCAAAGAAATTTTTATATTACCAGAGCAAAATCATGCTTAACTCCTTCCACACCTCTTTCATCAAATTATATTTTTATTGTAATGTCAATTGTTAATTATAAAATTTATTCATGTTTTCATGAATCAAATAGAAATAAAAGTATTTTATTGTTAACAATCAATATTGTAATTATAAGTCATGGAATCAAAGGGCATAAAAGGAATTAAACATAGTTTTGCTCTGGCATTATCATTTCCCATAAAAAGAGAAAAACTTATATTTTTAAGCCCAAATAAAATATAAGTACCCGACTCGTTAAGGTAAAAAAGAAAAAAAAAACTTATTTTTTCAACACAAATAAAAAATACATTGGTATAGTTAGAATATTAATAAACTGTACGAACCTTAATTATTTCAAATATTCATAATAAAATGCACAAATCTTAATTATGTATTGAACTGATTAATTTTTATTTAATCATTTGTTGACGGACTGAGTATTTGTCGAGCGAGTCAGGTATTTTAAACGAGCATAGCCTTAAACTCGTACCCTATTTGTTAACTATCGAACACGAGTCGAGTACTCGAGCGGCTAACGAGATATCCGACTCATTTTCAGTACTATTCATGCAGGAGCGGAAGGGGGGCATGGCCCACCCTGAATTTTGAGGAATGTCCATATGTAGCATAGAAGTAATGTAAAGATTAAACATTGTGGTAGGCTGGTAGCTTAGTTGGGTCCCCCTCACTTGTTCACAGCTCATGCCAAGGTTCAAAATTTGGCAGGGGTTTTTTTTTTCCCTTCCTTGAGAACTACTAATATGAGAAATTTGGAAGAATATATGGTTTGAGGCCTATACTTGTCAAAAGTCATAGTTTCTTTTTTATTTATTGAAATTTATCATTAATTTTAGATAAATGAACTAAATTGCCCTTACTCATTCCATTTCATCTTTTCAACTTTCAACCAGCAAATCCTACTTCACCAACCACCACCATCACCATCCACCAATTTTTTTCTTCACGCACACCCTTTCATCTCCTTCTCGCCAACTCTGCAACAGCTCCTCACCCTACAACTCGGCGACAGCCTTCTTCTCCGAGACAGCAGCAGCTCCGGCTACCAGCAAAAACTCCAGCAGCTTCGTCAACGTCGTCAATCTTCTCCAATCTGCACAGCAACAGAAACCCACGAGCGCAGCTTTGTCGCCTCCAATCTGCAGCAATCGGACGGAAACTCGGACGACTCCCTCCTCCGATATGAAATCTGCAGCAATCGGGCGGCTCCCTCCTCTAATATGAAATCTGCATCAAATCAGCCGGCGAACTCAGACTACCAACTCATGTCACCCTTGTCGGCCTTTTCTCTTCGACGAACAATGGTCAGCCTCCCTCCTCGGACAAACAGAGGCGGCTCACTTGGATGGTGGATGGCGAGAAAGAGGGGGAGGATGAGGAGAGGAGAGTAGATGGAGGGGTGAAGAAAAAAAAGTGGTCGATGGTGATGGTTGGTGAAGTAGGGTTTGGTGGTGGAGAGTTGGGAAGATGAAGTGTTGGGGAAGATGATATGAGATGAGTAAGGGCAATTTAGTCCAACCATCTAAAATTGATGGTAGTTTCCAATAAAAAAAGAAAACCATAATTTTTGGCAAATATGGGCCTCAAACCATGGTATTCTTCCAAATTTCTCCTACTAATATAGTTGAATATGCATGTAGTATCATTAGTTGTTGCTTATTCTAGGGTTGTAATTGGACTTGGTTTTTTAATCGGAACGGTCCGAACCGGCAGGTTTTTTGCCGGTTTCTAACCGACTGCTTCGGTTTTGATTTTTTTTTATAGAAAACCCGATCGGATCGGTTCGGTTTTTTTCAAGAAAATCTGTTGTTTAAAAAAACCGATCCAATCCGGTCTAGTCCAATTTAGGTTATTAAATATACACAGCCCAAATCAAAACCCTACACTTTTTTCCCCATTTCTGTATTTTGGACATTTTTTATTATGTATATATGTATTTTAATCTTAACGGGTATTGGTATTAGTTACAAATTTATCAAGAACATGCCCAATTTTAAAGTGTAGTGTGGCATTTATTACAAACAGGATCGAAAATAGGCTAAAGTCGGACAAACCATCAAATAATCGGACAAAAAATCTACCCAGAACAAGCCCATTTACGTTGGCCCATAAATCGGCCCAAAACCGACTCAAAAACCGAACGGTCCGAAATCAGTGGTTTTAACCGAAATCCGTTTGGTTTTCGGACAGGTTTCGATTTTTTTTTTAAAATACCGATATTTTCGGATCGTTTTTTTTTTTACCGGTAAAACCTGTCCGACTGCACCCCTAGCTTATTCCTAGTGTTGTGTCCTCAGGGTTTTTGTTTCTCTTAGCTTGAGATTCTTATTATTTTATTAATTGTATCATGTATTTGAATTTAATGAGATTTGTTGTATTGATTGTAATATATTTAGGTGATGAATATCATAGTAATAGTTTATTCAAGAAAATTATTGATTTTTGTTTTGTCTGATCGAGCATTCAGTTCGAGATCGATAAACTTTACTAAATAATTAATAATATTAGCCATGATGCTTAAGCATTGGATATGAATGTTAATATTTTATTTAATTAATATTCGTTTACTTAAAAAAATAATGGACACAATAAATTTCTTTAGTGTTTTAAATTAGACCAATAACAAATTCAAGTAATTTAATGAATTTAATTAACATTTTTTAAGTTAAAAAAAGAGATTTAAAAATAATATTATTACCTGTGATTAAATATATTTTTATCATGAAATTATAATTCGATAACTAAAAACTACAATATATTGATAAAACAAGAAAATAACTACCATTACAACAAATTTTGTTTAAAAGAAATCAAACAATGTTATGTGTATTTTTTGGGTCTTACGTATTATATATATGTTTTTTAATCTAATGAAATTCATATTTTGTATAAGTAACTAAATTTATTTTTGTTTCAACTTGATCCCCTGAATTTTCATCATGGTTTCGCCCCTCGACTCATGGGATATTGGAACAAAATTCAAAGTTCAAGCGACGGAGGTTCGGACTCTCATTAAATGCTTAACTAATAACTACTTATCTTTACCTAATCACATCGTTGACAATTTCACATATAGCTCTATCTTACATCACTTAATTCGTATTATTGCATAAGCATTATATCTTTACTACTTTCTTCTTCCCAACCATCTTCTCTTTACCATTTATCATCAGTTGACTTTCATCATCTACCACCACTTAGAGTCAAAATTGAATAAAATTCTTCAAAAGATATCTAGGGGTATTAATTTATTTTTCCATTCTTTCTTACCCACCCCTTAACCACTTAGTTGAGTAGCTTAATAATAACTTCAAATATTAACATTTAATTACCACAGTTAGTACAAGGGTTACAATGGTAATAATTGGATATCTCACATAGTTCTCTTAGCTATAAATACATACCAAAACTTCAATATATGCACCACAATATATTTCCTTTCTATCTACACCTCAAAAACATAATGGATTCTCAATATGCACTCATGAGAAAACTGTTGGCTATCTTCATGTTCATCTTGGTTATAATTTTAAACTTGGGACTAATTTCAGAAGCTCGTTCACTAGGAGAAATGAAGTCAATGGAGAATGATGATGAGCTAGTGGACAATGTTGGTAAAGACACATCTTGGTTTTTTCATCCATTATTCCCACCATTATTTCCGCCATTATTTCCTCCCTTCTTTTGTCCACGGGACGATGGACCTGGTGGACCCGGAGGCCCCGGGATTCCAGGACCTGGAGGCCCTGGGATTCCTGGACCTGGAATCCCCGGTGGTCCTGGATTTTTTCCGTGGCCACCAATCTTCAACTTACCTCCCTGGTTGAGTCGATTATGTAAACCAAAACCTGTTGTCTAAGGTTTCCATATGTACCAATAGATTATGAAATATAAAGAAATCATAAGTCTATATTAATTGCTTGCTTCGTTTCAATGCAATTATATAAATATATTGAATAAATTTGATGGAATCCATTTTCTTGAAGTAGTCATTAACTACGTAGGAGTATATATTACACAGGCAACACTGTGTCGAAACTCGAGAAATTTAGCAAACTACCATGGTCAACGCATGGTATTTGCGTTTTTGACCAAATGTAAATTAAATTGGAGTTTAGCACATTTGATGTGTGAACGGACTATTTTGCCCTTAATGAAAATTGAAGCTATTATAATCCATTATAATCTATTATATTACGTTGTAATCACTTTAAATTCACAAATAACCTAACTTTGTCATGATTTATCTTTGCGATTTATTTTGCATCAAATTGATGTTACAAAGTTCAACCCAACAACCATTAATTTGATATATATTACAAACAAATCGGACATAAATTGGATACAACCATAAAAATTGGATTAATATATTAAAATTAGTACAAACCACAAAGAAATGTTGATTTCATTAGGGTATGGAACAAATAAATGTTACTAATACATTTGAAGACTAAAAAGAACCATAGAAAAGAAAAAAGAAATAAAAAGAATCAAATTTATATTCTTCAACATGAATCTTTTCTCCAATGGCCATTTGTGCTACTTTCGAACTTGAACTCACTAATTCTTCAACCTGAAATAATTAAACCAAATTACATACATGTAACACACATAAAATTATACAGTGTTATACTTATAAAAAACTCAACTATATCAATGTTATTCAGTATTAAACAACTTATATGAATTGTACTTACGCATAAAATGTATACTGGATTATACTTCATTATAATTTATTATACTTTATTATACGACATTATAATCGATTATACAATATTATACTTTATTATACTGGATTATACTTCATTATACAGTGTTATACTTATAAGAAACGAGACTATATCAACATAATACCCCCAAGATTCGAACTTTTATTACAAAACAACATCAAATCTTCAAATTACATACACATAACACATATAAAACATAAATTCATAGTTTAAACATTATTTAAACTCAAAATCTTGTGTTCAACTTAAAAAGATTCAATTTTTGTTCAAAAAACAACATTAAAGTACCAAAAGAACAAACTTTACACATATATCTATAATTTTTAGTGCAAATTTAGCCACATATCCATAAAAATCTTAGTAAAGATTCAAACTTTTTTGAAAAGATTCAATCTTTTTAGAAAAGATTCAATCTTTTTAGAAAAGATTCAAACTTTTTAGAAAAGATCCAAACTTTTGTTCAAAAACCTTCAAATAATAAAAACACAATACATATAAAGTATATAACTAATTAAAAAACGTGATTTTAAATCAACTATATTGAAAAACGGGATTTTGAGTCAACGAAATTGAAAAAGATTTAAACTTTCCTAAGAGAAACAACTTTAAAGGACCAAAGCATTTATATAGGAAGTGAAGATGACGATTCCGGTGAGGAGGGTGGGCGGCGGAATGAGCGGTGGAGGAAGAAAGCTAGAGAGAATTTGAGGTGAGAGAAGAAGAGAGAGAGTGAGTTGAAGAAAGTGAATGAAATGAAGAGAGAATAAAGTATATATATTAGATTTTTTAAGGGCAAAATAGTCAGTTCACGTGTCAAATGTGCTAAACTCCAATTTAATTTACATCTGGTCAATTTTGCAAATACCATGCGTTGACCATGGTATTTTGCTAAATTTCTCGTCGAAACTCGAAAGATAGACTCTGCTCTATCCTATCAAAATATCAAATTAAGAAATCACGAACTAATGCACAAACATTAAAACTTGTTAGAAAGTGGAACAAATGATGTATTTTTTTTCTTATACTTGAAGAGAATGTGGAACATCCTATGACTTTAAAGTTATTAGATTCAATTTTTATATATTTATTATTAAAAATGGATAATAATTGTTAAAATTTGTTAATATCGAATTTTCATCTCAACCATGTGAAATTACCAACTCGTTCTATATCAAACGTGCGATGTGTGCATAAGATTGCATGTGGTGTGAGTGATTTCATGCGTTTGGATCGATTTCCATATCCTAGTCCATTAATTATTTTGTTATTTTGAAGTAATATTATTTCATAATGTAACTCCTGCAAAACTAAACTCCCAAATCAAGTCCTTTATGATGTCAAGAAAAATGGAGTTATTCTAAAATCGGGCCATTTATGATGTCAGATAGAGGATGTCATGTTACCTCGGTCAAACAATGTTACTTTCATAACTCAGATTGCTCACTATCACGACTATTTTACCCGTATTAGAGAACTAGATGTTCTTGTCCGGAGTTTTTCTTGTAACTTAACTTAAAATGGGTTAGTAAAACCTAACTTCATATTTGGACCGTTGAATCCAGATGAATTAGGTAGTTGGGTTTTATGCTATTTTTATGAGTGTTTGTAAGTTGTATGGACAATTTTGTCTTTAATTAGTAAAATCTAACTCTATAATAGTTAGGCTCCAAGTACAATTCACGTGTTTTAAATTCATTTGACTTCTTTAAGCAACTATCATACTTTTTAAATTTTTTTAACATATTTGTGTTGCTTTATAGCTTGAAATGGATGATGTTGAATTACCTATGAAACCTCATACATTGTATTGGGACAAAGACATCATGACAGTGCAACCAACCATATCACACATTACAGAGTCAATATTGACCTCTACAATGAATTACATGTTGTCGGGGTTAACAAATTGTCTTCTAATTCATTTTCATAAGATATAACTTGTCTTTATTCTTACGCATCTTAATTGTTTAGAATTTCGAAACTCGTAAAAGAAAAAAGAAAAGAAAAAACATGAAAAATTGAAAAAGTTGAGAGTTTCTTGGAAGGGAGTCACATAAAAACTGAATAGAGTTTATGCCAACTAGTATAAAAAATAGAGCAAATGACTTCATCGATCACTCACGTTTGTTAAAAAACACTAGTCGATCACCCTAGTATGACTTTGTATACTTTCGATCACTCATGTTGGGTATTATGTGTACTTTTGGTCACTCACACGTTTTTTGGTACAACTCTTAATCTTTCGAAAATTTTAACATTTTTGTAAGGGTATTTTAGTCATTTTACCATAATTTTTTAACTTACATCAACAAACTTTCATTAACATCCATTGCACTCTACATTTCCATGACAAAATTATGAGAGAATGACTAAAATATCCCTACCAAAATGTTAAAAATTTCGAAAAATCAAGAGTTGTACCAAAAAAACCTGTGAGTGACCAAAAGTATACATAATACCTAACATGAGTGATCGAAAGTATACAAAGTCATACTAGAGTGATCGACTAGTGTTTTTTAACAAACGTGAGTGATCGATAAAGCCATTTGCTCTAAAAAATATTGTGAGTTGTTTACTTCAGTTACAACTTAATATATTATCTAATTTTGAGTAGTAGTCATTTAATATAAGAGTAATATATAATTGTGAAAAAATAAAAACCACCTAATTCATGTGGAAAGAAAATATATCCAAACATAACCGAACGTAAGACCATAACGTTGCATAAAAAACGTTTCTTGTCTTACCAAAGTGACGTACTAGTGCATATAAGACGCGTATTGATATTCGTGACTAATTGGCTCTAAAATCTTAAACGGTTTGGTTCTTAAAGAACTAATAAATCTTTTGATCCAAACATGTGAAAGCAACGTTCAAGCTGTAGTCCAACATTATTTTCGAACGATCGGTAAGGATAAAACGAGATTTAAATAAGCTAGGTAGATGTAGATTAAATTTAAGTCACGGAGGAAGTAATCACAAAACCCTACACCATTCTAAAATCTTCGACAACAATGGCCAAGTGGTGGCGCGCCGCCTCATCCACCGTAAGGAGGGGGTACCACACGATCCAAGCCACCCCAAGGGAATTCTCAGGCCACCGCGTATCCATTAGAGAGCGTGCCCAAGGTCGAATCCCCGCAGTAGTTTTCTCCCAACCCACTGAACCTACTTCCACTCCCTCCAGAAAACGCCTCATCTCTACTGAATCCAAACAAATCAAAGCAGTTCTTGATTCCGTCGATTTACCCTTCTTCTACTCCACCACTTTCCCTCTCCAAATACGGGCCGGTTCCGGCTCCAGCACCTTACTTGAATCTGGAAAAGTCTTACCTCTTAAGGTTACATTTTTTATATACTTGCTCCATTCATTTTTACTTGTCCTTCTAGTCATTTGCACATAAATTGAGAAAAGTAAAAATTTGTCAATAAGTACATTGAAAATGTATAATGACAATTATTGAAATGAGAAAAATAGTCAAAAAGTTCATTAAGAACGTAAGTCTAAGAAAGACAATTAAAAAATTGTGTTAGGACGACGAGTAAAAATGAATTTGGGAGTTTACTTTTTATTCATTTTATCATGTGCACTTACTACTTATTTGAGATATAAAAAAAGTTGGTTAAAAGATGGATATTTATTGAATAGATACATAGGGATGAGGAAACAGGGAAGATACTGAATCTGGTTTTTGTATGGGCGGAGGACGGGACAATGTTGAAAGTTGACGTGCCGATTGTTTTTAATGGAGAGGATGTATGCCCTGGACTAAAGAAAGGTAGACTAGTGTTGATTTTGTTTTATTTCTGAAATTTGATTGATTTGATCGTTAGAGTGCATTCTATTGATCATATTTTTATTATTTTGTTAGCCTATGACCTTGTTTTGTGCATAGCATTTCTTGTATTGGTTGAGTTTATAAAACTACTAATAAGGAAAACATTGCTGTGATATGGTGGTGGATCGTTTGCAAAGACGGTGGGTTGTTTAATCTCAAAATTTGAATATTGACTAATCAACTACCCTTGTTTCCACAAGAAAATAGAGATGTGTTCATTCAATGAATCATGAAGCAATATGAGATGTCGCTGTTGTTGATAGATGGTATAAAATGTCTGAAGTTATGGTTTGGTTTATATTGACCCGTAAATGTTGATTCTTTGAATGAGTTATAGATCGAAAAATGCGATGATAATTTTGAACTGATGTGATTGTGTATTATATATTTAGAGGTCACCTTTAGGAAGATACAATAATGTTTTCTTCTTATAGTAGTGAAGAATAGGACTGAACTTGGTGCATCATAGAAAATTTAGGAGCCTGATTATATGCATCTTCTGTCATGCATATAGGGTGTAAGAGAACGTGTAGGGTTGTTTGACTATCGTTTGTTGGTTCTTTGGTTTGGGTATAGAGAAAAATCATATTCTAACTATATTATGAGTTGGATGGTTAGCCTATATTATATTGGTAGTTAGAGATTTGGTTCTATTCATATCATAATTTTGACTGTTTCATTTCATTGCGAGAGCAGGAGGCTTTCTGAGGAAGATCAGGCCCTGTTTAAAGTTCCTGTCTCCTGCCGAGAGCATTCCTCCCAAGATAGAAGTGGATGTGAGTAACCTGGATATAGGGGACAAGGTTTATATGCGCGATGTAACAATACATCCTTCTCTCAAGCTTCTCAGTAAAGACGACAGCATTCCTATTTGTAAGATTGGATCAACAGAGATGGACACTTTTAACGTTGCAAAATAGACGGGATGCAAAACCATTGTCGTTTATAGATCCCTACGGTGTTACTGCAACTGTAGGTTATCATAGAGTAGCCTTCCTTTTGTTAATTTGGCTCTCAAGATTCTTGACGCTATACTGTATTCTAGGTTGTTTTTGAGTGCTGTTGATGCATCAAACTTCTCGTGTAATAAGGTACGGGAATTGCTTTTTTTTATGATCAAAAGGCCTCATATTAGGTATATGCATAAAAGAGTTAATGATATGAATGATCACCTATTTACCTCATGTCACTGGTGGAGATCACCAATGTTTCGAAATGTCTCAGTCGATCACATGTTTACAAATTGTACTCAATTGTTTTTTTATCCAAGAAATTGTTTGATCAATGCACATGATTATCATGTGATATTTTTAGAGGGGTATTTTAATGAAATTTGGACTGATGATGGTAATTTTGTGTGTGTGGGGGGGGGGGGGGGGGGGGGGGGGGGAGTATTTCTTATTGTTTCTATAATAGTTTTATATTATTCACCAATCTCTTACAACAACCTGAAGCTTTAGGCATGTAGGTCTACAGACCTCCCTACCCAGCAAATGGCTAAAGTCCTTACTTTTTCTCCTTTCTATATGAAATCTTTGGTAAACTTTGAACGAACAAATAATATGAATGTGGAGACAACATTTTGCTGAGGAGTAAATTTTGAGTTGAACACAATGTCATGGTTACATATCCCATGCTCGAGTAAATCATCGCATTCTGATGACAATTTGATAGGAGAAAGGACGACACGTCAGAAATCATCTATCTTCTCACGGAGGACAAACCGGCTTCACATGTTGAAGAAGAAAGTTGGACATTTAGGCGAAAATCGGGTCGATCAATCCTTTCGTTCATCAAATGGATCTGGAAATTCACCTCTACCGGAGCCACAACCATTGCCACTCCCTCTAAAAAACAATTATGTAAGCATCCAATCAACAAACGGTATTACATTGCCTGGAAATATTGTTGGCCGGCATCTAGAGAGGGGAGGATGCAAAGGTCATAATAATATTCCCCGTGCTGTGTATGAGAGGTAATTAGAGGGGGAACAACTTCTGATGTTCATGATTTCCATGTGTTATGAAACCAACTATTGTGTTCATTTATGTTATACAATTCAGTTTCCAGGCAATATCATATTTTGGTTTGGTTAATAAATGAATACACATTTATTTTATGGATTATATCATTAGTTTCTGGTGCAACATCTTTGAAATGTTTTCTTGAACCATATGACGAATCGTTCTGGACTTCGAGTCTGATATTAGATTATAATATATCACAAACAGATGCTCGTGTGAAGAAGATGGGAGAAGCATAGAGCACTATTCCTCTGGGAGATCAACGGCCTTGGAAGACGGTAGATTCAATGTTCACAAGCGTGCTCTAACAAGTGCTTATTCAAGCCCCGAAATTTTGAGTTCTAGAAGAGATAGAGGTGGTAGTAAAGATACATTTTCTTCTCAATACGTCGCCACGCAATGTTTCCGAGTTTGGTCTGATCCGGAGCTGAATGCAGATTCCAGTAATCTGGGTGTCCTATGTTCTAACCAATATGTTTCTGTAGATAATGATCAGCGAGACGTTGGTGGGTCTCCCATTCATAGTCCACTAATTAGTCACTGCAGGAGCATCAGCAGTCCTAGCCTTCCAATGGTAGATAATGTTTCTTTTGCTAGACGAGAAAGCCACAGTCCATTTCCTAATGTCCATCGGTTACCCCTTCCTCCTTCAACCTCATCACGTTGTCATACTTCTCATGCATCACATATACCTGAAGGTGTGCTTGTCAATTGCCAATGGCAAAAAGGAAAGCTAATTGGCCGTGGCTCATTTGGGACAGTTTATGTAGCGTCCAACAGGTATATATATAAAAGCAACTTGATTACCTTTTCGATTTCCTCATTGTACACTAGGACCAAACTGCTAATGTTACTTGTTTTTCGTAGAGAAACTGGAGCTTTGTGTGCCATGAAAGTAGTTGACATGTTCCCGAATGACTCAAACTCAGCAGAGTGTATCAAGCAATTGGAACAAGTATGTTATGACTTGTGACTTTTTGGAATTTGTAAAATTAATACTCATTTAAGTTGCTCTGTAAATGTGTATGTATTTTGAAGCTTAGTGCTCATCACCGTTTGTTGCAGGAAATTAAAGTTCTGAGCAACCTAAAGCATCCCAACATCGTGCAATATTATGGCAGTGAAATAGTACGTATTGTTGAGTTAGCTGCCTGATCTGATATCAATACGAATATGTGATTACCTATCTACTTGTAGTCTAACAAGGTGTTTCAATCATTATTCTTATGCAGGATGGTGATCAGTTCAATATATACCTAGAGTACGTTCATCCTGGTTCTCTGACCAAATTTATCAAGGACCATTGTGGAGCAATTAGAGAATCAGTAGTGCGGAATTTCACTCGCCATATTCTCTGTGGGTTGGCTTATTTACATAGTACCAATGTCATTCACAGGTATGCAAAATTTCACCATTTTACTTACGAAATCTTTAGAAGATTAGTAGACACAGGCCAACCAATACTAACACGACGTGCCTTTTAAATGCATTCGTAAATAACAATTTTCTGCTTAAGTCATATCGCCAACTTATATTATATGCAGGGATATAAAAGGTGCCAACTTACTTGTCGATGCATATGGAGTTGTGAAGCTGGCTGACTTTGGGATGGCTAAACATGTTCGTTTCTAGTCCAATGTGAATGCTCATTTGGGTGTCTCAATATCGAATTTGATGAACATCTTAAAAAGTACATCTGCTCTAATAAGGCACCTCTACCATGGGTAGTTATCTTTTAACCCAATTTAACTTGTTCCTTAATTTCCCTATGTTGACAGCTTCATGGGCCGAAAGCAACTCTTTCGCTTAAAGGAAGTCCAAATTGGGTTGCCCCTGAGGTAATCACTTGAGGAAAACACGTCCTCAAAAGCAAATAAATTAAGTCTAACGATCGTTTTTCTATCATGTTCTACTGTATGCAGCTCTTACACCCGGGGATGCACAAGGACGCATCTTTGGATGCTGCTTATGCAGTCGATATATGGAGTTTGGGCTGCACTGTTGTAGAAATGCTTACAGGCGCACCTCCATGGAGCGAATATGAAGGGGTTAGTAGAATGTTTTAGCTGAAGAAACTTTCTGCTTACGATCCTCATGAGTAATTGTATGTATCTTAAATTCTTGAACAGGCTGCAGCAATGTATATGGTTTTGAAAGAGAACCCACCTCTTCCTCATGGATTGTCGGAGGATGGCCAGGACTTCTTGAATCAATGCTTCAGGAGAAATCCAAGTGAGAGACCTACTGCAGTCATGTTGTTACAACACAGTTTTATACGAGGCAACTGTCCGGCCCTAGATACTCCACCGAAAACACCATCTGTAGTAA
Organism: Echium plantagineum; assembly: GCA_003412495.2. Taxonomy (NCBI): domain Eukaryota; kingdom Viridiplantae; phylum Streptophyta; class Magnoliopsida; order Boraginales; family Boraginaceae; genus Echium; species Echium plantagineum. The sequence continues at coordinate 18,173,579 of CM016562.1, forward strand.
AAGTAAGCAAAATTAAAGCACATTTGTTATTTCTTTTGTGTATGTTCTGAAGAGCAATGTCTTCCCTTCCAGGATAGTTTACTTTCACGAAGAGGACATCGAGTACCCCTGTTTTCGGATAATCAGATCATGCAACGTAAATCTGTGTTGGAGCAGCATAAGTAAGAGTTAAATTCTTGGACAAATTAAACTACCTCTTACTGATACCCAAATAACACAATGAAATGAATGTAATTAAATATATAATGTATTGGTTTCATTTTCTTTATGTATTGTTGATTACAGTGAGGTGAGCCACTCGAAAGGACCAAATATCAGCACGGCTTTGCATTATTCTCCCCGTTCAATTCTTGAAGGTATTCTATCTCCGCCCAGCGCTGGCTATGAGCATCTTCGGAGTCCAGCAGGGAAGGATAACGATCTAACAATGAAACTACCATGAGTATACCATGGTTCTTAAGGTAGCCATATATTTGATATAACGATGGCCTTCATCGGTATGGAGTTCTATCAATGCGTGCCAATTTACCATATGTCGACGGGGTCTGTAGAAATATAGAGGGAGATATTTTTCTAAGCTTCAACTCGTTATTTATGTTACCATCTCTGGCAAATGGTGGAGAATTTTACTCTTGAACAATATCTTATTCCTGGATTGTGGATTTTTGGTGTAGGGCGTGCATAAACACTATGCTCAATACAAAAGGAAGGGAGGAATTTTTTTTTGTAAAATGTAATATATTCAACTATATTTCTAGATTCATATTTGGTGGTGGATGAAGTATATAGATGGACTAATTCTTTAACAATAGGAAATAAAAATTAGATACTACTATGTATCTATATTTTATATATATGGTTATTATATCCTTAATTTAATAATAATAAAAACCAAACATATAGTTACTATATTGTCAAAAAAGAAATTGTTTATTTAAAGATCTAATGAATGATTTTAATAAAAATACATCCTTTATCATTTTTAAGGGATATTACTTTTTATCTTTTTGTAAAATTCCTAAACTAGTTTCTATTTTAATTGATTTTCAAATATTGAATAAAAAAAATGAATAAGTGAGATCACTTTGATTTTTTCTTTAAAATGTAACAAAATAAATGTCTTCATAATGGGAGGAGAGAATATAAAATACAGTGATAATAAAATAAAGTTGGTCTTATTTTTTTTACCAATGCAACTATATACTCACAATCATATATATATATATATATATATGAGTATGTCATTATAATTACTTTTACATATAATGCAAGTATATATTCACAATTATTATTATTGTTTTTTCCTAACAAGGAGGTAACCTTCTTGGAGTGTCCCGAGTAACGTGCACATCCGAAGTTAGGTAAATCGCTTATCCTAAGTCAGAAAACATGTTCATCTCGGTTGATGTGTGTCAGAGATCCTTAATTTGTTTCACTAAATTTCCTGGATGTGGCCGAGAATCGTTCCCACGTACTAATTCAATTAAAGACACTACCAATATTAAATATGTTCACTACTTTCGGCTCGTAACTGTGCGAATATCAAAGAATTTCAATTTTTATGACATTGTTCGTGTTCGTTCGAGTTCGATTCTAATTCTAAAATGGAGTTTGAATTCGATTCGATACTGTTCTACCATTATTCGAATTCAGTTCGATATTCGAATTCAAAGATTCAATAAATAATAAAAATTATATATAAATGTTCGGATTTGAATCGAATATTTGGTTTGAATTCGAAGTTTTTGAATCTATTGATAGTCCTTTGTATTCGTTTATCAACTGATAGCAAAATCGTATTCGAGTTCCATGTGTATGCGAAGAACTATTCGATTCATATCCACCCTAATCACAACCCAACTTTTCATTATCACCACCCCTTAGGTACCACCATACACGTACCATAACAATGTTTGACTTGAGGAAGAAATTGCTGTTTTGCCCCCAAATTAACTAGCTTACTACTACAATTTCAAATAAGAGAGGGGCAAAAGAATCATTCACTCCTCATCACCAAACCACATGCTGATTTTGTTATACACACGAAAACTGTAGAGTACGCTTGTCGTTTGACAAAGTTTTAGTTTGAAACCAAACAGTGAAAACACCATTGTTGTTTGGTGTGAATGAACAAGAGTTGACATCTATCTTGTACTAAATCCAATTAAAACTAGTTCATGTTCATTACATCAAATCATCAAATACTTGTTGTAATAAAAAACACAGACAAAAAATGTCAGCAGCATCTATCTTAACGCCAACACAAAGGTACGCAGCCGGAGCTCTATTCGGGATCGCACTCCAGCAGGCGCAGGCCCATCAAACTAGCCCATTGGGCCTCATCGAAGAACAGCGACCCAGCAGTTGCAGTAGCAGCTCCGACTCCGTTTCCGTTTCCGATGATCCTCTACTTTGGGTCAACCCCTCCTCCTCCCTCCTCCGCCCAATCTTCAAGTAATTCAATATCACGCCGTTGACTTTTCATTTATTTCGGTGTGGGACTAATTTTTAATTCTTTTTTTATTAGGTTTCTGGAAATTGATGAGGCAGCTTGGACTGGATTAGAGGAAACTGCTACTTTTACACCACCAAAGCATCATGTGGGAGCAGTAAGTTCCGCTTTCATTATTGCTTGCAATATCACTACTCATTTCCCATTAGATGTTTTGCTTGAACTTTGACGAACTAGTCAGTTTGCCCCTGAATTATCGAAATCTGTCAGTTGCCGGAACTACCTGAACTATCAAAGTTCAGGGGCATGAAGAATTTAAGCCTACGTCTTTATGTACTCTATGTTTTAGATGCTCGAATGCCTCCCAAGAATCTCCCGGCTAATTAGGGTAGGGGAATGGGAGGGGTCAGATAGTATGCATCCGAAACAGGAGGTTGTTTATGAATTGAGTCAAGTGCAAACAGTATCTACTACTTCACAAATGATAACAGGTTTAGGTGTTATTATGAGCGATTTTGATTTTTTCCATTGCATGTCGGTTTTTGAAATATTGAAATTTGATAGTCTTAATGTTAATTCTTGCTCAGTACATGAGATTGCTCGCTGAAGATAGTGAGGAAGGTTCCTCAACTATGGCAGATATGGAACTTGGTCTGTCAAAAGGTGTTGATGCCATGGCTGCAAGCATGGAGACCACCCGTGCTGATAGTGAGTTTAGCAAGGAAAAACAGAAGAATTATGCTAACGAGTATCGTGAAAAGTATTTAAATCCAGAGACAACGTCTAAGCCTCAAGTGGATATATTGAGCACAAATAATGAGCAGGTTATAAATAAGGATTCACCTGAAAGTGAGGAGGGGCAAACGAATTCCTCTGAGGGAGTGGAAGAAAGTCCCGTGGAGGAGGTCAGAATGCTCGATTATCCAAGGAAAGTTACAGTTCTGTATGAGCTTCTTTCTGCTTGTCTTGCTAATGCACCTGAAGACAATAAAAATTCTACAAAACAACGAAAAGGCTATGATGCTCGTCATCGAGTTGCTTTGCGGTTGTTGTCCACCTGGTTTGATGTTAATTGGATTAAAATGGTAGGAAATATACATTATACATTATTTATTTTCTCTCAAATTGTCCTAGTTATTTGTTCATATGTTTTAATTTTAGTCTAGCATGAGATGATTTTAGTGTGGTGCATGCCGCTACAAGGTTTCTTTATTGTTATTCTTTAATAAAGACCCCCTACTAGTGGGGTTTTGAATCCTAGATCTACCTCAGGGTAATTACACGAATCTTACTGCTAGATCAAACCCCCACCCCTGATTTCTCTATGAAAGTAATAGTATCTTCAGCGCATTATCCCATAAGTTGGGAGTCGTGCCCCTTTCATGTCTTAAAGTGATTATTGAATTTATAGCGTTTTTTGATTTGGTGAGATTTACCAGATCCTTCCCAGCTTTTGGATCTACTGAGTGTTGGATGATTAGTAGTTAGAAGTGATAAGCCAGCCATTCTTGTCAGAAAGACTGAGCCAATAGTCGTTATGAGTATATTTCACAAGAACATGAGGGATAAAATATGTTTTCTCCTTAAAATAATTAAGTGTATGTTAATCAGGCTGTATTCTTAGTTCCCTCCAGCCGTAAAAGCAAAGTAATAAAGTAAATATTGCTAGCCAGTGGAGTTATTTTATGCGATCCTATAAGCCTACTTACAATGTGAACTGCATTTCTGCATCAATTATTATTGCTTCTTTCTTCTTCTTCCTTTGGTACTTTTTCTGAAGAAACTCGTCGTATCTTTTTGTTGAATGATGCGTCCGATCACAGGAAGCTATTGAGACCTTGGTTGCTAGTTCAGCAATGGCTATATTGAAAGCAGAAGAGGCTAGGGAAGATGATCCTTCACCAAAATCAAAATGGGCTAAGTGGAAGCGTGGAGGTATCATTGGTGCAGCTGCATTGACTGGAGGAACATTGTTGGCAATTACTGGTGGTATGACGTTCATTGAGCTCCCTAGTTAGTTAAGGCTGTGTTTTTGGTAAGTATATAACGTTCCTGGTTTGTATATATCATCATGTTCGATTTGTTCTTAATAGGTTTGGCTGCTCCAGCTATTGCTGCTGGATTTGGTGCTCTAGCACCAACACTAGGGACAATAATCCCTGTGATAGGGGCAAGTGGGTTTGCTGCAGTAGCAACTGCAGCAGGCAGTGTTGCAGGTTCTGTTGCTGTTGCTGCTTCATTTGGTGGTATGTTGAATTGCTTGTTTTGGGTCCTGTTATAGTTATTGGAACCCTATGTAATTGAATAACTCTCTGATCTGAAAGCGCATTAGGAGATCTATATCTATAGTGACATAGCTTCAGATGTGCCATGTATATTATTTATTTGTAACTATACCTTCTTTATCCAGCTGCTGGAGCTGGACTTTCAGGGAGTAAAATGGCCCGGAGGATTGGGGATGTTAAAGAATTTGAGTTCAAACCTATTGGAGAAAATCATAACCAAGGGGTGAGGCTTATACATTTTTTCAATTGGCCTCGTTTTTCACCGCTTGTTGATATTTTTAACTTGATTTTTCATGTCTATGTAGTCAAAAAATTTATAATATCTGGCTCTTGGATATAATGGAACAAATCAACATAGGCTCATTGCACTACCTGTGTCTCTTAACCTATTTTGAAGTAGTAGATAGTGTCAGTTGTCTGCATTTCATTGTTGAGTTAACTTGGAAACAGGCTCCCTGTTATCGAAGGGGTAAGGTTGCGTACTATCCATCCTCCATCCCTGCCTCGCTTTAGGGATGAGCCTCTTCAGATTACGTTCATGATTTTTTAACTTTAGGTTGCACATTTTCAGTTGACATCATTTTAGTCTTCTCCTATCCACATTATGTTCATGATTTCTCCATTTGTTCACTGGATTGCTATATGTGAGCTAGTGTTGAGTGAGAATGGGAAAATATCTAATGATGCATCTCTGGTTTAATTAGAGGCTAGCAGTGGAAATCCTGATTTCTGGATTTGTCTTTGAGGAGGAAGATTTCAAAAGGCCCTGGGAAGGTCAGACCGATAACATGGAAAGGTAGTATATGAGGTGCTCCTGGAGTCTTATCAATATGATTACATATACTTTAGGTTTTCTCATTGAACTGATCTTACTTAGTCAGATTACAAGCAAGTACAGTTTATTGTAGACAATGTACTGACTACTGAGGTAGTTTAATAAAATTTTATCTAGGTCTGATATTTCTTCACTCAAGTTCAATGTTCAAATACGTACATAACAAAAACTTCTGAAAACCCATCTACCTTTCACTATCTCTATCTTTTGCGATATGTTGATGAGTTATTCTTCAATTTAAAAGTACTTATTTAAAAGCACTCATCTTTCACTATTGTTCATCTGGTATTAGTTACAATGAATTTCCCTAAACATGATGGAACGAAACGAGTTTATAGAAGCTTCATATTGCACTTTCAATATTCTCCTATATCTCATAACTGAAACAAACCTATATCCAGGTACGCCTTGCAGTGGGAATCAGATAACCTAATTGCTGTAAGCACTGCTATTCAGGATTGGCTTACTTCAAGTAAAATTTCACTCTCATGATAGCTATAACAGACAAGATGCAGATAGTCATGTTCCATTGATGTTTAATGCATGTTACAGCACTTGCATTGGAACTGATGAAGCGCGGCGCCATGATGACTGTATTAAGCTCGATTATGGCAGCTTTAGCATGGCCAGCAGCATTGCTTGCCCTTACGGATTTCATTGACAGCAAATGGTCCATAGCTGTAGACAGGTAGTAGCTGTTTATTGATTGTTGAGATTGAATGCTACAATGCAGATGACCTGCCTATGATATATAAACTTTTTAAGTTAAGGCGTAATGGATGACATTGTAGCTTCACCTGATTGTTATAAATGGTCGTGATTATCTTTGTCATTACAGGCTCTTTAAAATGACAATAGTATATTGTTCTAGAAGTGAGTTAGTCTCACTTGGTTATGCTTTAATTTCTAATTTATGTTGTATTTTTTATTGATGAACTTCGCTAATATGAGTAAAGCCGTCTAACTCCGTAATTGATTGTATTAGCACTTCCAATTGCTGAAGGTATTTTGTACTTCAGATAATTTTGTCATTTATTTTACATCTATAGATCATAATTATAGATTGTACTTCAATTCTGCTGACATTTAATAATGAAATATTTGTTAGCCAAACTGGTGCTCTTTTGATTTTCCCTTTTTCTTATTCATTCGAAGAACTATAATCAACTTTAATATGCAGATCTGACAAAGCTGGTATAATACTGGCTGAAGTGTTACTAAAAGGGTTACAGGGACAAAGGTACAAATTTATGATGTCATTTCATTGCATTGTTGTTTTGAAGTTTTAGTTTTTCCATTCATTTCCATTTGGGGATTTCAGGCCCGTGACCCTTGTAGGCTTTTCACTTGGAGCGAGAGTAATCTTCAAGTGCCTCGAGGTTTTAGCTGATAGCGAACATGGTGGTAGGTGTCACAGCTTCAACCTGCTCATTTAATGGCACACTTCTGTTTAATTTTATGATCATAATTTCAGTTTCAACTTTTATGCAGCTGGGCTTGTGGAAAGAGTTGTCCTGCTTGGGGCACCTATTTCAATCAAAGATATGAACTGGGAAGCTGTTAGGAAGGTACTAGTTAATTCTCGTATCTCCGAAACTGTTATGATGCCAGACATGCATATTCGGTTTAATGGCTCTCCTCAATTCCACTTATTCCAATTTTATAACCTTTGGCCTCCTAATTTCAAAATTTCTATATATTTTCTACATGGCACAACTTTTATTGTTATTTTTCAATTTATCTCTACTATTCAGCTCTCCCTCCTATATTACTCTTGATGGCCCGTTTAAATCAGGGAGAATCTAGGTGAGAGAAACTTAAAAGATTAACCTATTTGAGGGTGATTGAGGTGAGTGTGTTAAAATTTTGTCTTATGGAGAGGTGAAATTTATTTAAAAACACCATTCACCTACTATACCCCCATTTGGGGGGTTAATAGGTGAATGGAGGTTAATCATATAACCTTGATTAACGTAGGTGAATACAAAAATTAGTTTTCAAACAGGGTGAACTTAAATTTTCACAGGTTCACGGCTTCACGCCAATCCAAATGGACCGTTAAGGTTCCAAGAAATCAGAATATAAATGGCTGTTGATTGAGTCTTGCAGGTTGTTGCTGGAAGATTTGTGAATGCTTACTCTTCAAATGACTGGATGCTAGGAGTTGCATTTCGTGCTAGGTATATTCAGGAAAATTCACTTTTGACATGTTCCAAAATCCAAACATGCAATCAGGATGGATTGATTCGTTATTACTACTATCAGGGTCGTTAACAATAGACTTAACATAGTTGTTATGCAATATGATCTATGCAGTACGATCTTTCAATCAACAATAGTTCATATTATAATGCTCTCCTAGATCACCTTGGCTTAGCTTCTCTTGATTTGTTCCCTGAGAACTAAAGTATGTTTTCTGAACAGTCTCCTTTCTCAAGGACTAGCTGGAATTCAGCCAGTAGAGGTTCCTGGAATTCAAAATGTAAGTTGCCATCTTCGGAAATGTCTTACCTTCCCAATCTTGCCATTGTTAGTTATATGCCGATACTTGCCTCTCTTCTATCAGGTTGATGTCGCCAGCATCATTGAAGGCCATTCTTCTTATCTATGGACAACGCAGCACATCCTAGAACAACTCGAATTGGAGACGTACTATCCTGTATTTAATCACAAAACAAAGTCAGAGATTTCCTCTTCCGGCTAGAGCTTCTTTCCGAGGAACTTGTGACTTGTTGACCTGTTTTAGGTCAGTATAGTTAGATTTCGGTAGGATCAACAATACATTTCACTGAACTTACAAGCCAGTTTTCTGCTCAGTTTAGGGTTGTATGTTATAGTTTAGATATTTTCCATTTTTTTAGACTAACAAAGTGCCCAACTTCTTCAAAATTGTAAGTTACCTTTTTTTCATATAGATAAGAAGCATTCATAAGATTGTGCAATTGTTATTCACTACTATATTCAATTTCAAAATAATTGTTATGTTTTTCGATGCAAATATTTGACTTCATAATTTTAGTCGTAAAAAAGTAAAAATTACAAAATCTTGACTTGGAAAACTAAAAAATGACGAGTGTTTTGAATTAGAGTAGTAGAGTAGATAACGTAGTAAGATCATTTACTAAGATATTTCACTTAAGGGATTGGGAAATAGACAAAAAGAAAAATGGAAGTGCAACAAACAGTATGGCACACTTAGATACAAGTTTAAATTTCCTTACCTCATGTGCGTAGGTGACGACGTGATTGGGTGAAGACATTCCGACATCACCAGTTAGAGTTTATGTGGAGATAATATTTTACTGAAAATACTATTGGTCCGTTTGGATTGGGGTGAACCTAGGTGAATCTAGGTGAAATTTATCATTCACCCTGTTTGGAACCAAAATTAATAAATTTTTAAGGTTAATGTAGGTGAATCTAGGTTAATGTAGGTTAACATATTTAGGCTCATTCACCCTCAAATCATTCACCCCCAAATCGGTGGGTAATGCTAGGTTAATGGATTAATTTTTTTTAATTATTATATCAGACTAAAATACCCACCAATAATATTTCCCTCCATCAATATTATTTGCCTCCAAAAAATATACCCCTCGTTGTTCACGCAATTTCCTCCAAAAAAATATGTTTTCCATTAATATTTCCCTCCATCAATCATTCAGTCTCCCTCGTTGGTCGGTCTGAAACATAAGTGATCTAACTGGATTTTTTTTCAAACGTGAGTGATGTCAGAAGCCATTTGCCCTTATCCTTATTATGTTCTCCATTTCCCAAAGGTGGTCTCTTTTCATCGCATTGTTAAGTTGAGGTAGTATAAATGTCATGCGAACATAACTACTTGAGTTATACTCCCTCCGTTCACAATACTTGATTGTTTAGAAAAAATTTACTTTTTCACAATAGTTGATTGTTTACGGAATTCAATGTACTTTTGTACTCATGATTTTCCTTTTTTATCTTTGCTTTATAGGTTACTTTTCATTTTGAAAGTATTTTGTAGGGTATAATAGTAAATTTTATTAACCTTTTAATAAAGTACTTTTGGCTAAACAATCAATTATTGTGAAACGGGAGGGAGTACTAATTTTTACATGGAGTCTCAATTACATGAAAAATTGTTACTTTTGTTTTTATTGTTAAAAATATTTATTTTTGCTAATGTTTCTATTCTAATAATAATGTGGAAACAAAAATGGGATATTTTACATAATATTAAAGAGAAGGATATAAATGTCAGTATATTATTTTTCAAGTTATTAATTATATTGTTTCACCTATTGAAGGGTAATGATATCCAAACAGAAATTATAATAGTTTCACCTAGATTCACCTATATTCCCCTACATTCCCCTAACCTAGGTTAATTTTAAATGTTTCCCCTCACCTAGATTCACCCCAATCCAAACGCACCATATAGGGGTTGTTTTTGATTTCGTGTTCCGAAAAATAGGGTAACCGGTTAAGCCGTTGGCTCGACTAAAAGTTGATCTGATATAGGGGAGCAGTCCCCCACAGGTCCACGTCTTCCAAATGCATCAACTCGTTCTCTCCAATTCTCTCAAAACATTTACAATCCTAAACCAGCAAAAAACCCAACAACCAATCAAATCAGACGAAAAAACGATGATTTTTCCAATCTCTAGACGGCAAAGCTTATTGTTGACGGCTACTATTATAGGCGTCGGATCAATTTTTCTAACCAACTCCGTCTCCAAAGCCGCAGCCTTCAGTTCTCCCTCCGCTTTCGTCCAAAACGTCATATATTCCAACAAAATTGCTGTCTTCTCCAAATCTTATTGCCCGTAAGATTTTAACTCTATTTCTCGCTTCATGTTTTTATTCGAGTCCGGATATTCTGTTACACTTTTATGTCACCCTTTTTAATAGGGAGTACCATTACTTTTTATGTGACGCTTTTTCGATCCCTAGCAATACCATTAATATCATGACACGCTTTTTATATATTATTAATTTCTTAAAATAAGCACTACACGTGTCACCTGTGATCAATGTGGGGTGAATTTATGTTAAGAGTAAAAGTTAAAAATTAATCTAGATGGTGTTAGTTGAGTTGAGGTGATTAGCTGAATATATATGAACTTTTCTAAATATATCTTTATTTGTTGAGCAGAGGCGGTAAAATAAGACGAAATGTAATTAAAAATGTAATTATATAGGAGGTTGGAAACATGATTTTACGATATATTTTTCGTCAAATATTATAAACCATATACTAATATGTGAATGCAAAGTTTGTAGAAGTGAAAAGTCATAACACAGAGAAGTCAAAATTGGACAATCTTGTTGAGATTAGGGGGGGGGGGGAGTATATAGTAGGAGTTTGTCTTTTTGGAGTTTGATGTTATTGAAGTTTTGAGTGATGGGATTATTTGCTATTTCCTTTGATCAGATATAGTCTGAAAGCCAAACGCATCCTTGCTGAGCTAAATGAGCAGCCTCATGTAGTGGAGCTTGATCTTCGAGGTATTAATCATCAATACTTCCTTTTTCCTGTTTAATTGTATTGTTTTCCTTTCGTTGAAGTTCATATTAATTATGTAGTATTAAGATTAAGTAGCCTGGATGGGCGGTTTACCTGGCTTCGGGGTTTGCATGCTACTCCAAACAGCCCAAGGAGGAACAAACATTCTTGTAAAAGAATAAGATTAAGTAGCGGCAGTAGCGACTGACAATCAAATCGGACAGATGGTCGACACCATGGCTTAATTAATTTGATCTAGCGATCGATCGAGTTAGTTTAGATTGTGTGATGATATACTGTTAATATTACACTAGTACGAGCGGGAATGTTGAAAAATGTCTTTAAATATGGACAGGTGAATATTCTTGCTACAATAGTATTTTTGAAAGTAGGTACATTTTAACATAATGTTTCAAAGAGTTTACAAAAGGAATATGTTGGCAATGGAAATTGGATGGTGAGAACAATAAGTTTCTGTAATTGGTGCCAAAATCATATTTGTTGAGTGCAGAAACAAAAATGGATTCTTATATCTCTCACATTTTTCTGGCTGAATAGGTTGTATGAGGCGTATCTAACAAAACCCTATTGTAGATTATGCGGGGATCTCATAGTTTTATTTATTATGTGTCCAGAGGATGGTTACAAAATTCAAGATTATTTGTTGGAACTAGTTGGGCGACGTACTGTCCCTCAAGTATTTGTGAACGGAAAGCACATTGGTGGCTCTGATGGTGAGACCTTCAACCAAGGCTATTGTTTTTTGACATTGAGAATTTATCATTCTATATTTAGTCAGGATCTCAGAATGCCTTGTAACTTGTAATACAGATCTAGAGAGAGCTGTTGAGGATGGCCAACTCCAAAATCTTCTTGGTACAAGTGACGTCAATAGTGGATTTGTGGAATGATTCTCGAGCATCATGAGATGACTTCATTAGTGTTGAATCTCAATCAATATACTGACGGATTTTATATTGGATCTAAATAGGCTTTTTCAATTCACTATGAAAATGAGGCGTAGACAATATGGTTAGACAGAAGGAAAGACAGGCTTCCATATTCAAAAAGTATTACAGTAGAGACTTGCTCTAGGTTAAGAATGATGTTGTATGAATTGCAGTGGAATTTCAATGTTATGGTAATATACTGTGAGCTTCTAAGTTCAAGATGCATAAAGAAACTGAACATAAAATTTCCTTGTTCTCGAGCCTTGGTCATTGGGGCATGTTATTGTCGTTGATACATTGAGGATCAACATTGTCACGCCAGATTTATTTTACTGTAATACATCGTAAAATAAAAACATTGTCGCAGCCATGGATGCTTTTATTATGTGCCCCCTTTCACATTTTTTATTGCCCTTGTGTTCCTTTGTCATCTTGCCTTTTGTTTTGTTTTCATTTAGCTACCTCTCCTGTTTAATCCCGAGTCACCGGAACCTCCATCCCTAATGTTGGTGCCCTGCATATTAGGTTTGATCTTCATTTATTGACCATTTGAATCGGCTGTCTTTTAGGGATGATCATGTACTAACCCCTCCTCGCTAGTTGAACTGTGGTGGCACAATATTGAACTTCAACTTGAGCATGGCAAATATGGAAGAAGACAACCCTGTAAAGAGATCAACGGTTTCATCAAAGAGTGGACACATATTGAACTTTGAGATATCCTTCGACAACCGTTTCACGGACAACACAAATATCAATTTGAACTTATTTCAATGTTAGAATGAAACTAAAAGCAAAAGGTACGTTGCCTCCAATTTTTTCACATAGAACGGGAAGAGGACTGCATAAATCGATCCAAGCAAGTTCAATTGTGCACTTAGCTAAGTTAATCGAATAGCCTAGTGGAAAAGGCTCTTGTTAGACTTGATATTCCACCTTAGGTACCTGAAAACGAAAATATTATTGCATTGTTTCAACCGTCCTTTCTACGTGGTATTTCATATGACATAAATGTACATCTTTCTGTAACGGGATACCCATAACCACTATTCATTGAATGTGTACAGGAGACCTAGCTAACATCCATGTTCATTCTCGAAGCCATTCCAGTGATACAAATAAACCAGCAACTTCCTCTTTACAAACAAAATTTGTGAAGTCTCTGAATGAATTATTTTCACAAACCATAAAGGTAGGGGAAGTAAGAAGTCAACAGATTACACCAATGGGATTCCTATACAATTTAACTCTTTCCATACAATACTATGTAAGTAAAAAGTAACACAATCATCAAGGATGGACCTTCATCAAAAGATGTCAAACTAATGTTTCTTCTAACTGTCATCATCGTCATCACCCTCATACTCACTGTCGGAGAAAGGATCATCATTGTTATTTTCTAATCCATTTTGGGTATCCATACTGGAAATGGCATCGAGCGTCTTATGCGAGTTCCAATCAGGAGGAAATGTCTTCTGCAGGGCCTCAGTGATCGCACCACCAGTCCTCTCGATTTTCCTCAAGCACCTCGACCAGTGAACTGCAGTTCCCATATCGACAGTTATAGCTGATTCTTTCATTTCTTCACAGATATGCAGGATGCCACTGTATGCATAATCTTCAGCAACTACTGCTCTGGACAGCAAGGATGTAATCAGACAATGGTATACAGCCTTGTCCGGTTTTAGTCCTGCCTGCTTCATGTCTTGAAAGCATTTCAAAGCTTTCTCCGGAAGAGATGCCCGTGCCCAACCGTTCATTAATGTTGTATAGGTTTTAAGGTTGGGTTTCACGCCAAACCGTTTCATTTCATCAATTGTTTTCGTTGCTTTCTGCAACAACAAATACAGTTATAATCCATTTCAAAAGTTGATGAATGATACAATATGACCTATGAGGCCAAATATCTTTGATAAACTTAGGTATAAGCCACTACAAATGATTCGAAAAACGCACTAGAAGTCATAGTGCAAGGATATCTCATTTGTATAACTAATCAAGTAATTTGTTCATCTATTAGACCAAGAAAAGAAACATAAGTTCAGTTACTGAATTATGGAACAAAAAATCACAGCATTTAGCTGGTTGCCCCCAGCTCCCCATACTATCATTTAACTTTCTATATGCTCCTCGAACTATCAGTTCTTGTCAGCGTTGCCCCCTGTACTTTTTATCTTTTAAGTGTTGCCCCTTGTACTATTTATTTTTTCAGTGTTGCCCCCTGAACCCATTTATTATACTAAAATATACATAAATTAATTTCAAGATAGGGCAAAAAAGGAATTACACGATTATTAGATTTGTGAAACACATTATAAAATAAATTTACATGTGGGGATCTTTTATAATACATAAAATAAAATAAAACAAAATCATTGTGCTAAATAGTTACAAAACAACTTCTCCTTCCTCACACCCCACCCCTACCCCCACCCCAACCCCTGAAAAGATCAATAGTACAGGGGCAACGCTGACAAAATAAACAGAACAAGGGGCAACGCTGACAAGAACTGATAGTTACATAGAAAATTAAATGATAGAATAGGGGGGCACCGGCTAAAGATACTTCATGAGCTACACTTGTGAAAATAAGTAAACACAGAATAAGGTATTCCATTCGCTTAAAGAATACTGAGCAAGACCAACAATCACAAGAATAACACATGAGAGAATCAGCAAATAACCTGCATATCTCCAGCTTTGCAACAAGCATTTATGAAAGACGTGTAAGTGTGAATATCTGGTTGGACACCGTCTTCTCTCATTTGCTGCATAAGATCAGACGCTTCCCAAACATCACCTCTCCGAGCCCACCTGCAATGTTAAGAGTATAAAAAATTTAGGAAACCAATTAAATTAGACCTAGCAAGAACTTGATAGAAGAATAACTATAATGCCACCAATATCATGAGAATCTGACAACTACACCCATCACTCTATGCGACATGCCAGACAAATATGTAAAGAAAATAGTAAAATTTCCCTCACCCATCAATCAATATGTTGTAGACGTAAGTGTTCCTCTTAATTCCATGAGTATGCATCTCTTTTGTCACTGCTAGAGCACTTTGCATCCTTCCTGATTTACAGCA
Source organism: Echium plantagineum (assembly GCA_003412495.2). NCBI lineage: Eukaryota > Viridiplantae > Streptophyta > Magnoliopsida > Boraginales > Boraginaceae > Echium > Echium plantagineum. Next base: position 18,188,678 of record CM016562.1, read on the forward strand.
AGCCTTAAGCAATGCCTCATAGGTATAGACATCAACCTCAAGTCCCTCATTCTTTAGTTTGGAGAAGTACTCGAAAGCTTTTCCAATATCTCCAACTGATGCATAACCATTCATAATTGTTGTGTATGTATGTTCATTTGGAGTCACACCAGCCAGCAACATCTTGTCTAAGATACCAACAGCTTTCTCCATCTACACAATGAAATCAATATGAATCTCCTCTACAAATCCCCTTGTTATGAAACCCGGAAACAAAAGATATCTGCCTTCCACCATTTACATATTGTATTCTAGTCAAAGCAGAGATAATTCAATGAACATTCTTTAGACGAAATGCACACAAGCTCAGTGTAGGATAACAAACAATGGAGTACAAGACAATACTTTAACCCCGCTACTGAAATAATCATACATAGTCTATAGATAGTCATCATAAAACAGGATACAAAAAAAGCATGCTACAGATATTGATGATCATGATTTTTGTTAGGGCTGTGAACAAACCAGAAGGTTCGAAAAGGCTCAGCATATCTCAAAATTCAGAACCCTCAGCTGTAACCTTCTGAAAACATGTCAATGACAGCCTAATTGTCCCTAGTTGAAGGTGAAATATCCATTTAGTTCCGGTTTTTTGTTTAGATGTTGACTTTGTCTAAATCTGTATGTACCTTGCATGTGTTGTTTTTTGTAACATCTAAGTATATAACTACTGTTGACTGAAGAACTACAAATATCTCATAACCTCGTATAAAGATCTCAGGAATGGAGAATGCATAAGGCATGCTAATTTAAGCTAACATTAGAATTCCTAGAGCAACAACCTAAGCATAAAAGATTATAATCCAGATAAGATGGATTCTAGTCATACCAGTTTCTACTTTCTACTCACCAAAACACAAACAAAAAAATGAACATACCTGATGCTTATCTACAAGTCCGAGAATTAAAGCATTGTATGTGTACACTGTTGGAATGCATCCACTCCTTCTCATGAGGTCAAAAACTTCATGTGCTCTACGTAATTCACCAACTTTGGCAAATGCATGTATGATGGGCATAAAGGACTGGGAGTTAGGTTTATGTCTTTCTCTTTTCATGTCCTCTATTGTACAAAGAGCACGATCCAGATTACCCATCCCACAGAACGCTTTAATAATGTTATTGTAAAGCAATACATCTGGCTTTAAACCAGCACGAATGACATCTTCAAATATTGCAAAAGCATTGGCCCAATCTTTTAGCTTAATGAACCCATTAATCAACATGGAGTACGTTTTTATGTTATGATCAATGCCAGCTGACTTCATACTTTCACTGATTTCCAAAGCTTTGTAAATTTTGTCCATCTGCAACAACCAAAATGAATCAATATGAGCAGCCACAAAGAATGTAGCTGAAGTATCTTTCAAGCTAATATAGTGTAGATATTGCATCATACAGTCAAATAGGCAAGTTCTGTCAATAGAGAAGCATGTTACAGAATACAAGTGCCCGTAGCCAAAATCAATTGATAAGACAAAATCAATTGATAAGACTTGTTAAAATGCCACAGCAAAAGAAGAAGAAAAAACTTAAAGTCAGTTATAAGAAACTAAAAATATGCTATGATGGTAAAGGCAAGTCCATAATAGTATTTAAGAGTACAAAGGCACCACAGGTTTTTAAAAGCCTATAGCGATTTGAAGATAAGAAAACAAAAAATTGAAATGGATGTTGATGACTGAAAATTGAACAACTTCCATTAGATAAAAGATGCCATTACCTTGATGTAAAGATTAATAAGGCATCCATAGCTGATCACAGAAGGTGTAAAGCCGCACTCCTTAAGATATCATGCAACATAAAAGCACTCATTACCAAGGAAACAGTGGGACTAAACTAAAAGGAAAGGAAAAAAAAAACTCATTCGTATCTTAAAATCTTACTAGCAATTACCTTGAGCCTATTAAAGACGACAACACATTTTTCTTCATTGCTTATCATGGTATAGCCATCCATCATGGTATGATAAATATCAATTGATGCATCAATACCCTCTTCTTCCATTTCCCTCACCAAAGCTTCAGCACGATCCATGTTACGAGCTTGACTGCAACATTGCAGCCAAATAGTGACGACTAGATAAAATGATATTAACAGAATAACAAAAACATAAGAATATAATAAAAATTGAAACACAGAAAGATTGGGAATAAAGATGAAAATAGTTATAATCTGACAGATAGATGATTTAATTATGTACACAAGGCTTAAAGCTCTACTCCTTATGCAAGTCTACCTGCTATTCACATCATTTCGTCGCATCAAATACAAACTCTTGATATACTCCCCCAATCAACTTGATGGGGAAAATTTGGACATTTTTTGGTCAAAATAAAAGGAGTATAAAATATAAAAGAGCTGGAGTGTTAATTGTCAATCATGAATAAAGGAGTTTCGTAAATGATAATATGAACATCACTAAAATTTAAAGAATGCATATTTGTTACCAATATACTCTTTTGAAAAACATTTGGTTAAAAGAGAATTAGTTTTTTTCACCAGAAAATGTAAAATAATATTACTTCAAAAGAAACTTTTAAAGACTATTGCACAACTATTTTGCAGGAATTACACAAAAATAATCATGAGAACTTATTTTGGATTAGCATTCCTTTGCTATTATATTATGTTCACATGTGAGTCACCGTTAACGTTCTATGATCTCTTCTAACATCTTGTATAGTGGTACTTTTCATGTACAGAAGAACTTCTCAGTGTGCCATAACTGAATATCCATTTTGATTCAATATCTTCATTGAGACTAAGACCAAGGCTAAGTGTAAATGCACTACACAGACAAAAAGGTATCTAAAATGCTTTACAAAAAAACATCACTAAAATTCTAATAACAATTGCAATCAATTCAATTATCAACTAAGAAAGTAGCAGAAGCATACCAATGAGCATAGATTATGTTCCCATATATAATCGCATTTAAAGTCGTATGCTTTTCTTTGGCCTCCTGAAACCAAAACTCTGCAGCTCTTCCAGGAAAGCATGAAGGAGAAATATTAGTCCATATAGTACTATACCTTAGCTAGAACATACAACTAGTACATGTCAGCTTTAGGAATAGTTGATATACAATGTTTCAGCCAAAACTAAGATGTTTAAGGTACTGAAATTAAATAACCAGTACTTTCACTTACTCAGTGTCCCCAACTCTTCCAAATCCACCCACAATGATACTGTAGGTGACCAATGTTAACTCAAACCCTTCACTCTTCATTTTCCTCGCACAAGATAGGGCTTCTTCCATGTCTTTTCCAACAGAATAAGCATGGATAAGGCTGTATAATATAAGACACATTACATGGTCAAAAGGATAGGAAAAACTCAAAACTCCATAGTTATAAAATATTAGAATGTATGCTCAATTGAGCTAAGTTGATGAAGAAAGTTGCAAGCTAAGTAACTAATAACTGATAAATCAGTTCCAAAGATTTGCATGTTTATTAGTATATTTTTTTTCATCAATCTTGCTTTACCAACATTGTTAAGGCTTATTTTCTTATGGCCACCTGAACGCTTCACGCTTTCTTAAGGGACAAAACTATGAATCTTTTCAAATAACGGATTGAAGTAGCTATTTTCAAATTGCCTCCATTTTGTCTTTGACCACAAAAAGTTGACAATGAAATAAGGGCACATCTGAAAATACATCTAAAATTAGAGTTTGGCAACGTTTTATGTAATAAATAAAGATGTGAGTTGTTTCAACACAACGTAAAAATATTAATCACTATTAAAAACAAAAATACCCACCTATAGCCTCTGGTTCTCTCCACCCTACACCCAAAATTATTGGTGCTAGTTACTCGCTTTTTTGTCAGCTATGTAAGCACATTCTTTTGACATTTTAAGACCTTGGAAATGTACAATGACTAGAATCCAAAGTGTTTCAAATTTGTCCCGTGAACTTTCTCTTTTGTTGTTATGTCTTTAGTGATGTCGTGTTCATACCCCATGGTTAAAGATATAAACTAACATAATGTTATTGTAAAATCATTCAATCTCCATGAATACAAAATTCATTTGGTGGGGAGAGTTATTGGAAAAAGATTGATTTGGGTTGGGGAGCGTTTTGGACAAGAACATTGGTGTGGGGTGGGGTGGAGAAGAACGTGGGGTAGGGGTGGAGGCATGGGGATGGGGGTGCAGGTAGTGGAGAAAATGAGGGGGTGCTAGTTTTTATTCTTAGTAGTGATTAATATGTATAAAAACACATCATATCTTTATTTATTACAAAACAACATCCCAAATTCTAATTTGAGGTGTTTCAGGATTTGCCCTTATTTCATCTCAATCTTGTGCAGTCAAACAAAATAGGGGCAATTTGGAAATATATATACTTCAATCTCTTATTTGAAAAGTTGGATAGTTCAATCACTTCGAACGCTTGAATATAGTTCAAGGAAAATAAGTAAATTGTTAAAAGGGTGCAAATTTAGTTTTGCTGAATGTCATAAAAAACAACCAACTCTATACTATGTGATAAAAATCATTGATTCATAAGAAGAGAAGACCATATGGAGAAGACTGCCACCATGTAACTTATCTGCCTCATTTTGCCTTCCTTATGGCTAGATCACCTAATTGTTACTATTTTAATTAGAAGACGATGTATAGACTAATAATTTTGTTTTCTTCTTCACTTTATAAGGTTTAAATTGTCATGTTCCATTATCAAAGTTGACAATTAAGAATAGTATAACTCACTTATATATAAAGAATAATAAAACATCAAATGCAATGGTTTTCTTAAAGAATCCCGGGTCTCCATTTTTAGGTAAAGTAAGCAGAGGACACTTGAAGCCACAAAAGAAATTTACTTGGTGTATACATGAGAAGTTGGTTCAATTCCTCTAGCCCGCATCTTTTCAAAAGTTTCTCGTGCTCTATGCATATCTCCTCGCCTTCCATAATAGTTGACCAGCAGGCTAAATTCCTTCCTGGAAGGCTAAATAGCATATGAATTGAGATAATTATGGTACAATCTGCAGAACTAAGGTTAATTGCAAGAAAATTATATCAATCGCTATATGTTTAGGAGATTTCACTTGGAGAATGAAATGCTCCATAGTAACAGGTTCGGGTCAATTACCCCTCCCCTCTCAAGCTTAATCACTTGGAGTCTGCTAAAGAGAGTGCAGCTAATGGCCCCGTCCCCGTTCCCTCAAGTACATAATTATTGCAATCAATTGCAAGGCCATTACTACTATAAACAAGCCAATTACCTTGTTGATCCTCTCAAATGCTCGAACAACAGCCTGCCAATTCTTTGGTTCCATGTCCAAAACATTCCGAAACTCCCTCCTTGCCCCCTCTCTCTCTTCATGCCAGCTCGACCGATACTCTCCTCCTTCCTCCCTTTCCCCTGCCACCCACCTCACCCGTTCGCCTGTTTTCGCTTTTGTTCTTCTCCCATCATCCAACTTCACAGTCAAAACCCTGCCATGAAACTCCACCCCGTCAAATTCCACCGCCTTAACCGCACTCTTCTCTGCCATATTACCTCCATATATCACAAACCCAAACCCCATATTCCTCTCAATATCCTCATGACCCTTTACCAAAATCACATTATTAATTGGTCCAAATTGCCTAAAGAACTCAGCCACCTCATGTTTCTTTATCCATAATGGAAGATTTCCCACAAATATCTTCCCTTTCTCGATAAACCCTCTTCTTTCTATCACCTCATTCTCAACAAATCCCATATTATCATCTATATTTTCACAATTTTCCATAAAAATTGAATCTTTATGAATTGGTGGTGGTATAGGAGGTGGGGGTGGGGGTGGGGGGTTGAGCCTGCTGGACAACCAGAGCTTATTAGTAAGGGCATTCGGTGGTGGTATGTTCCCATTATCAATAATGAGGCTTTTAAGGGGGTTTTTGCTTTTGCTATTGTTATTGTTCTTGTTATTGGGGAATTTTGGGGCGTTGATGGGTTTGTTGGATGGGGGGTTGGGAGGGGGGTTGAGGGACAGGGAGGGGGTGGGGGTGGTGGAGGAGGTGGGGAGGTGGTGGTTTGCTGTGGAGAGTGGAAGTGATGAAGTGGTGGAGTAGTGTGTGGTGGACGATAAAGAGTAGATGTTCATTTTTCTATCCCACTGGATTTCATGCTTTGCTATGTGTATCTAGGAGGGAGGAGGAAATTTTTTCATCCAGCAATAAGTTCGAGGGGTATGGGGTTATTCGGCCGAGGTTAAATTTTACGGAGCTTGGTAATTACGCATTACTAACGAGTCGAGTACTAAATAGCCTACTCGAACCAGGTCCTGTGTGTGATCCCTCAAAGAGCGGAATATGTCTGAGTGAGGTGGATAAACTTGGTCATGTATCAATTTCAAATGCGACAAGAAGGTGGCTCGCCGGATCTGATCTTAATAAAACTTAGGTTTAAACCCTGTTAAATTGGTTTACAGAAAGATTGGAATACCATAATTAACTCATTATATGCCATTGCTGATTTTGTTCAATTGATGTGAAAAACAACATTATCAAACATGTTTGTTTTTATTAAAATAAATTTAGTGTCAGTTTGGGCATGAATTTGATTCACATTTCTCCATATGCCTATTATTGCATGCTCGGTAAATTTCATGTCATCAAATTGTATGAAAGCTAGGCAAGTGAAATCTCTGTCTTAGCTTGTCTGCCAAACCTTGGCTTGGTGCAACAACAACGGTCCTAATCAACCTACTACGACTTGCTTACGACTTGCTTTTATCTCGAATTCAACCCTTATTTCGCACAGCTGACTTGAGACATCAGATTTGGCAGTAACAACATTTCCAGATTGGTAAATCGATGAGAGACTGAATTAGTGAACATTCATATTAGTACCCTATGAAGTGTAGGACATATCAAACCAGGTTTCTAGCAAACTTGGTGTTAGAAGTTAGAACCATGTTGTCGATTCTTCACACGTAAGGAACGAGTTATAAGCTGAAGTCTTCAACCAAAGCTTGAGCGTTGTCAGCAACCTTTTCTGCATGCCCCGGCCCCCAAATTAGAACGTAAGTGTATTCTTGATAAATCGAGGAAGAAAAAGTCGTTGTGGGTTCACACGATGCAAAATCAAGTTGAGTAATGCACCCTGACTAGGGTGAATCAAATATAGTCCAACCAACACGGTACTAAGTTGCCAAGGCATTCCTACTCAATGCGCATTCCGATCATGCAAGTTAGATCCAATCAAGCCATATAAGAGCAAGTTAAAAAAGCACTCCGACACGACGAGTCATTCATCCCGTCTAAATCGAGTCTAGTCCAACCAATTGAGACGAAACTCTAAAAGCACTCACACTCGACACACATTCAAATTCAAATCAAGACCAGCTCAAGTCGATGACCAAATTCAAGCTTAAGCTATACTATAGATGCTAGCACATGTAGAAGATGGATAGATTGATATATAATCGAACCTCAATTGTTATATACTCCCTCCGTCCCTAAAAGATTGATATATTTTGACTTTTAGTGGTCAAATTTTAAAAAGTTTGATCAAGAATTCTCATTAAACAATAATGAATAACATACATTATAGTCATGTGGGATCTTGTTAGATTCGTCTCAATATATATTTTTGAAATATCAATTTTTTATAATTTTATCGGATATAGAATAAGAGATATTTATGTTTTAAATTGTGCTTTGTTGACCACCAAAAGTCAAAATGTATCAATCTCTTAGGAACGAAGGGAGTATAAATTAAGTTGAAGTATGGAAAGTTTCCTTTAAAGCTTTCTTTATTATAAACTTTTCTTATGGTGCACAGAGCAAAAGGTTTTGTTATCAAGATTTAGAAAACAACCTAGAAAATTAAAAAGCAAATGGTGCAATTCTTTTAGTTCCATCTATGAGTACTACACAACCCCAATAAAGGTTTGTGTTATCTTGCACAACAATTCAAAAATGTGTTTGGTACGTAATTCTCCACGAGCAATTTATATTAGTTATACTGGATGTTATAGAGTGTATGATGAGTAAAACTTGCATTAGTAATTATACATCGCACAAAAGTTTCGGATCATATTTTCACTATACGGTACCAAAACATTTGAGCCAATTGTCTATGGGTAGAAATAAAGCTTATTTTCATCTTGGACCCTGAACTATCACGTAAGTTTAAAATTGGACCCTGAACTATCACGTAAGTTTAAAATTGGACCCTGATTTATATTAATATGTATATATTTGGGTTAGGTCGGGTTTCTTCGTGTTTAATAATATAATATTATAAATTTATATTAATATGTATATATCTGGGTTAGGTCGGGTTTCTTCTTGTTTAATAATATAATCCCGAACCCGACACCGATCCAACTAACCGGTTTTTTCGAGTTGAGTTGGGCGGATTGGATAATTTATGCACACCTCTAGGGCTAAGTATCTGTAATCTCACTCTTCACGCATCGTAGATTTGACTCCTCTAAAAAACACACCATATATTAAAGTGATTGAAAAACTAATTATAATTTCTTAACAAGTTGAGATATACACCCATCGATTTCATAAGTGGCTAAGGGCGATTAGAAGGATGGTTCCATCCTAAATCGAGTAATTTGCAACTGGTGGTTAAGATATTGGCCAAATTATATTATGCTAACTACACTAGCCATAGTGCCAAAGCATAATATTTATTGCACATCTAAAAAACATAATATCCACAAAATTTCAATCAAATCACCTTTTGACAATTGAAAAAGAAAAGATAAGTGGTGACTTGAAACATTTTAAAAAGTATGTCTTGTTGAAGCTCATTTTCATCTTAATCTTGTCCTCTTGTCCTAATCTTTCTATCTCATAAGAATCTGACTCATGTGGTCATGGTATTTCAATTCCAATAGGTATAGCATATACCTAAGAATTCTTTTATATATTGAATATTGAATTTCAAGTGAACTTCAATATTTACTTACAATTCACCGGCAAAAAGAGTTTGATTGCCCAACTATTATAAGTTTTTCGATATCTTTATAAATTATATACAATGTTTTAATTTTTGTAAAATATAATATAGAAGGGTAAGTAAAGCCGCAAAAATCTAGTTTAGTTCATTGGAGGGCTTGTCTTGTAGTTTAGACGAAGACCGACCACACTTTTAGGTACGACGGATTTTGATCAACAACTGCCACCATGAATTTCAAGACCTCCGGTTAGGAAAGGAAATATAATTGTTAAAATTTCTCCAAATGAGTCCAAATTATCACATGTAAAAGTCTTACATTGAAAAATATAAGAGAGAGAGTTCGCCACTTAATAAACTAAACTAGGGAGCAACTCCACATTTTCACCAATTGGTTGTAAGTTGGTGTCTCTTTGGGTTATCAAGTGTGCTCTCTCTTTATATGGGTGTGACCCAGACCCGATTAATGAAAGAGCGAAACCATCAACTACTATAATGATTCAAACTCATAGTTATTTGGGAGGAGAGTGATCACTAACTTTAGACTTCACTATAGATATTTAATTCCGACCTTCCTCCCATTCTTTAAAAGACAATAGTGATTAAAAAACGTCACATAAAAACGAGGAATAAATTTATAAGTTGGTCGGTAAAGATTAATTAGGTAATGGAAATTGGATGCTGAGTAACTTTTGCTAGCTCCATCGAAATGGCCAAAACATATAAGTTAAAACTAAAATGAGCACCAATAAGAGAAACAAAACTTTTACTAATTGGTAATTGAAACTATTTTTCATTGGAATGAGTTGTTACATCAACAACCAGCTACAAAAGTGGACAAACGACATGATCCAATATAATAATGGAGGATCTCTATCCATTTTGACTACTTGCTACTTGCTAGTTGCTACTAACTATTAGAGGTGTACACGAGCCGAGCCGAGCCCACGATGATTCTGCACTTATGCAGCCAAGCTATGCTAGATTCTGCCTTTTCATGGACTAAATAGAACCAAAGGGGAGGAGCCAAAAAGTGGGTGGAGTTGACAGGATGCTACACTTCCATGGTGTGGTCCTGGAATTCAGCTGATTCTCTCATTATTTCAACACCCTTTTGACTTAGAGCTCCATTTTCTTCAGCATCAAAACTAGCATGCACACTGTACAGGATATATACGAGTACAGTAAGGCCCGAGAAGAACCCAAATCTGACATACGAAGGTCTGTCTAATGAACCTAATAAGAATATGTTGAGACATATCGATGCGGCTGGAATCCATGGCATGAGAGGAACACCCCAGAACTCCGGTTTACGGACTTGAGGGACCATGAGGTTGAATAAGTAGAGAATGCCAATGGCAATGGCGGTACAGGCACCGAGGACAAAGGCCTTTGGCCTTCCTGGTGGTGCGAATTGCCAGATTACTGTAAATATGATTGCGGTGAACGATAAACAGAACAAGAAGGACAATGTAGGCCATGGATTTGTAGTTCCAACCGAAACATATCGCCTATAAATAACAGCATTTGATACCAGACAGAAGACGAAGAGTGTTCCGATCGAGACAAGGTTAAGCAGGATGTTTAGATCAGTGAAAAGGGCAATTGCAGCAGTGAAGATTCCTGTAAAAAGATATGCAACTTTATTAAGCAGCAAATAATTAGAGATAACTGAGAGGCCATCATAGACTAATAATCTTTATAGGATTCTCATTCACTTAGAAACATTTTTAGTTATAAAGAAAGAAAGTAAAGTGCTTTTACAGAGTAATGGCAATCACAATCAAGGATTAAAAAATGTAACTACAATAGAACAAAAATAGAAAGGTTAAAGCAACTGAGCTTAAATCACATGTATGCTTTTGCACATCACTCAGGGGCAGAGCATAGTCGGGTTGGCCTTCGCCATGGAATCTTGAACTTTAGGAAATGATATTTTGTACCCCATTATATTTCCTTTAAATCAAGAATATATATCATTTGACCATCCTAATATTTCTATTTGGCCCCCCGCCGTCACCTCACCTTTCTAGGCAGGCTTTCACAATTTTAATGGTCCCCTTGCAACCCCTTGCAAATATCTTAACTACTCAAAAGTATAATATACCAATCCAGTCAACTTATAATGAGAAGCAATATATTTGAATGGTCCCAAACAAATAAGTGAAAGAGATAGATCATAGACAAGTAGCGGGCTGCTATCCCCCGTTGGCCGTTACAAAAGAAACGAACATAACAAAAGTGATTGTCACACTTTGTGAAATTTATCCTACTATATAAATTATGCAGATTGGGAGTATCATCAAATTTATATGGAACTTGAATGCGTTGATAAACATAGGGATGCACTGTATCACCATCACTTAATAAATGAAAGCACTCCATCCAATTAATTTGCGTTTACTAATTTTTCAGACAAATGCGAGATCATGGATGTATTGATTTTGATTATATACTAAATGATAAAAAGACGTACCATGTTGAAAATATATTTATTTAACAAACTCACCAATATAATTAAAACTTATCCAATGAAGAAACAAAAAATTATCGTTTATCGAAGTTCCTTCTAGCTAATCTTAAACGTCAATTAAAATAAAATGAAGTTGGTATATAATTAGAAATGCTAAATCAATCTCCAAAATAAATATAGAAGATCTCTAAGTAAATAAAATATATAATTCCTCCAATTGAATGTTTTTATTTCTCGTGTCAATTATTTTTAAGCTACGTTAAAGAAATACACGAGAATAATATAATGAAAATACTTTTTATAAAATATCTATTAAAATCAAATTTATATTATGCAATATAGTGAATAAAATGTAATTAATAGTCATATCTTTATAAGAAAAAAAGATCTAAATAAAAATGATGGAAGAGTACTTTATGACTCGTCACTTTCACATCAGCCCATCTATGCATTAAGCCAAAAAAAGTTACGGTTACAAGAAAATGACATATCCCATGAACAAAAACTGAAGTGGACATAGAACATATCATATCAAATGAAATAAAGGTTCCATAAAATGTCAAATTTATTATAAAGTGGCCACAAGGAACTCTAAATTTCAGATTTCTAATCAATAACGTACCAAGGAATGCTGAGGCATGAACCGGAGTAGATGTTTTGGGATGGACCTTAGCGAACCATGAAGGGACTACACTCGACCTCCCGATCACACACATGTAACGTGCCTGACCCAACATTGCCACCAACAAGGACGTCAATATTCCGAAGCTTGCCCCTATGCCGATCACATTCGACACCCATCCCCACCCCTCCGATCCTCCTTTAAATGCCCCCGAAAATGGTGCCTCCGCATCGATCTAATTCATTACAAAATTCCCTAAGATTATTTTTCATGTAACAGAAGAAAAACAAAAGGAACTATCAATGATTAATTTGTGAGATAGTCAAGAATTAGTCATAACTTGATTGTAGGTTTAATCAAACAGATAGGATATAAAATCTTCTAATTTTTTTAAAAGCATGATATTTTATTAAAACAAATTCTAGATGATGTGGAAAAGATCAATAATGAAAATAAAGTAAAGGATATAAAAGTACCATATCATAAGGAAGAAGCATGGACATAGAAGCTGCCATCAAGCAATAAAGTACTGTGACAATGACCACAGAGCCTGAGACACCAATAGGTATATCCTTCACCGGATTTCGGACCTCCTCAGCCATGGTTGAAACAGCATCGTACCCAATATAGCTCAAATAAACCATAGCTGCACCATTAAACACCCCTGAGACTCCGTATGGAAAAAACCCAACCGCATGCTTTGATGGGTCACCAGGCTGAGAAAAATTCTTCCATTCCCCTCTCCAGAACCCCATTACAATCACAAACACAATAAATATTATGTGTAATGCGGTTAACACCATGTTTAGCGTCGAACTCTCTCTTGTACTGCAAAATTACTGTCCAAATCATAAGTATTTTACTTAATTTTTCTAAAAAAATAATACAAAACATCTATACTAATTGCTATGTACTGGTTTCAAATTCTATAGAAAATATCAAAAACTATTCCACAAATGATATATAGAACCCACATATTTCAATTGTTAAAATTTCATAAATTACTGTCTCATACTAAAATATTAGTAACTACCGAGCATTGGAGATACACATGCGACGTTTAAACATTTCCTTATTTTAATTTTATTATTAATATTTTGATCAAAATGCAAGATCTTTTTTTAGAAATTCAGCAACTTCCATTGAAATAACTAAATAAGTCGAAACAGAGACCTCATCATTACCAATACTGACAACTAGGTCGACCCCGTTGAGTAATATAAATATCAAATTAACGAATAAATTATAACTTCAAAATCCAGTCTGACTTTAAGTTGGACTTGGTGCATAAAACATGGCAGAAATTGGGGAAGTTACCTGTAACAAATGAGTAAGGTAAGCAGTAAGACGACAGCTACAGCTACCAAATCAATCTCATTGAAGCCTTCTGGTAACCAACTAATTGTGAATCTCAAGTTGGTATTCCTCGACAACCCTAACGCCGTCCCTAAGTAAGCCGTGAAGCTTCTCGCTACAGCAGCGTTCGATAATACATAATCTATAATCAGATTTGCTCCAGTAATAAACGCCAGAAATTCTCCTGCAATATCAACATGCTACTTCTAATTATTTCGACTATTTTTATCTTACTCACTCCAATTCAAAAATTCGTCCTCATTTGAACTTCAAAGTTCAACTTTTTTATTTCTAATAAAAAATATCAGTATTATTTTCGCTTTCTTCTGGTACATTTGGGTTTGGGTAACCTATATTCATCCCATTTGGAAACCAATTTTTTGTATTCACCTAGATAATCGAACATGCATTTACCCTAATTTAGATATAAAATTAACCTTTTGAAAAGTTAATCGAAGCTAAGACCAACATTGATTCTTGAATGGCTATGCTTTACTATTAAAATGATAATTTTTCATTCTAATTCATCAATGGTATGTGCCAGTTAAACTCCTAAAATAGGTAAATTATGATACCACTGAAAATCAAATAAAACAATATTTTAAATTAATTAATTTCTCAAATTTTGTTAATTGTGACATCATTAAAAAATGAGACAAGACAACATTTTTGAAGTGGTGGAGATGAATCAAAATTTATTGCAACAAAAAAATAAGAATAGGAATAATTAGTTCAGACCAAATGTGACACGGATGTAGCTAAAAGCGCCACCAGCTACGGGCATATCGACGGCGAACTCAGTGTAACAGAAGGCGGACAAGAGCGCACATAAGCCAGCAATGGCGTACGATATGACTACTGCTGGGCCCGCATAAAGCCGACTGGCCCGGCCAGTTGTCACGAATACTCCCGCCCCCACCATTCCCCCGAGACCGAGCCCGATGAGGTCGTACCATTTCAAGGTTCTCCTCATTTCTTGTCCCGACCGGGCTCGTGCCCGGTTGGTCTCCTCGAAGGAGGTAACGACTGAGCCAGCGCGGCGGGAGAGGCGGGTGGGGGTGTTCCCGAGGGCTTTGAGATATGAGGAAATGGAGGTGAACGAGGAGGAGGTGGGAGAAGTGTGGTGAGACATTTGGACAATTACTGCTCTGTTTTGTTGTAAGGTTGTTTTGTAGTGAAATGGGATGAGGATGTGAGGGTGGTTTTATAAGAAAACAAACTCAGACCCACACTAAAGATGTACACAATCACAGTTAGAGTGTGACTGGATGTGAACAATGAGTGATGCTCCATTACATCGATTACACAATCACACTCATCTCTACCCGGTCGCATCCCGCTCTGAGTCATCAATCATCCTGAATGATCCATTTTAGATCAATGAAACTCACTTTATTCAACGTCACATCACCTTTAAACTCATTTACACCATCAATTGAACTCAATTTCTACAACTGAGTTTTATTCATGATTTTATTCACTTTATCTCCCTTTCACATCACCTTATCATATCTCCACCATATATTTACTTATCTCATTATTTATACATATATTATTATTAAACTTATAATCTTTATATTAATTGATTTTTATAATATAATAAATAATATTTAATTTAGGCTCAAAAGGTGTTAAAAAACTTTTTTTTTGGTGTCCAAGTGAAACAAACCTAGGCTCTATTTATAGATTTTAAAAAATAAAATATATTGATATATTTTTTTATATTTTTATTTTGATGAATTATTGGCTAAATAATACATTTATCAAAAAAGGGAAAACAAAAAAGTAAAAAACAATCATTGGCTACTTTACAGCGCGGGGCCTACATTAAACCCAAAAATATGAGCATCAAAAGATGATACCCAACTTAAACCTCATCCACTTTAATTTTTGTTGTGTTTGATTGATCTTTGCTTTAACTCCACTTTGACCCCACATTAACTTTTGTTGTGGGTGTTATTAAACCACCCACAACAACAAACACAATAAACCCACTTTATTCAGTGTCACGTCAGCATAGCATTAAATTCACTTAAACCCCAAATAAAACTTAGTTTTCACAGCAGGGGTTTATTCAGGGTTTTATTCAATTTCTCACTCTTCCACATCACTTTATCATATACCCAACCATATATTTACTTATATCATTATTTATATATATGTTATCGTTAAAATTATATTCTTTATATTTATTAATTTTTATAATATTATAATTAATATTTAATTTTTTATAATTAATTAATTCATTACAATAAAAACTAATAATTAAATAAAATAAAAATTTAACATTTTATTAAAATAAACACACAATATTATTAATCACTCGGTAAATCGAAACATACATAGATTATTGAAAATTTGAAAACAAACAATAAAAAGCACACACTAAAACATTGATAAACTTGAACAATAATTTTGTCAGACATTGATAAATATTGTAAAGATGGATTAGAGGAAGGTGTAAAAAAACTTGTTTTTTTTGTGTCCAAATGAAGCAAACTTGGACTCTATTTATAGATCTCGAAAAATAAAAAATTTTAATATATTTTTTATTTTTTATATTAACGAATTATACACATTTATTAAATAAGGGGAAAAAAAATGAAAAGCACCAATGGGGCGCTGCCACGCAACCCCCTGCAGGGTGTGTCAGGCGCGGGTCATCAAGCGGCCCCAGGTTTTTCAATCAAAGTAATTTTTTTTACTCGATATCCGATTTGAAAAACCTGGGGCCGCTTGATAACCCGCTCATTTATAATTTATATTTTATATTTATATAATATATATGTTATACTTTAACCATAATTAATTAATTTCAATACTAGTCTTATATTGGTCAATAAAATTAATTATGGTTAAAGTATAACATATATATTATATAAATATAAAACATAAGTTATAAATGAGAGGGTCATCAAGCGGCCCCAGGTTTTTCAAATCGGGTATCGAGTAAACAAAAATTACTCGAGTATCGCTCGATAAGGATACGAGAGGATAACGGACCCGGATTTTCCGAGTCCGGTAACGAGCGGATTTCGAATTACCCGGTCATTTAACAGCACTAAACTTGTACCTTATGCAAGTTATACATTTTAAAATCATGTACAATTTTTTTTTTTTTTTTTGTAAATTAGCGATGAGGTGAGTATCGAACCCATGACCTCTGGTCGCTGACAAGAGCCTTTTCCACTAGACTATGCGATTAACTCAATGATGTATAAATATTTGGTAGAGCATGCATCATATTCCAGGTCCAGATTTAGGTGTCATGTCTTTCGCATTTAAGGTGCTTTAAATCATTTATTATTAAGACCCGGACAACTAACTAAATCGTAATATATCACTAAATATGGGGCATTAAATTGTTTGTTAACATAATAATATCACTCAAGGGTTGTTGTTAGGTAGTTAAAGTCTTACCAATGTCATTTAGCTTAATATTTTTTGGGCAAATGATCAGGATGATCTCTTATGTTTGTGTAGGGGTCCCGGTTGATTATATATGGTTTAAATGGTCCTGGTTGATCACTTATGTTTTTAAATCGAGTCTCAGTTGGTATTTTAGACCTAAATTTGTTAATTATCCCTTAATTACCTCACGTGACCAGAACATGTCATTTTTCAGGGGTAATTTAGTCATTTCAAGTCTTTTTCCCAATTTTTTTATTGCAAAAAAAAAAATCTAAAAAGAAGAGGTTGATTTAGAAATATAAGTGATCAACAAGGACCCTTTAAAACATAAGTGATCAAATGAGACCCCAACCCAAACGTAAGTTCCTCTTATAATGTAAAAATCACAACAAATTAAGTAAAGAATAAAATGTACATCGATTGTTACAGATAATACCCCCTCCATCCTTAAATGATATAATTATTTGCTTTTTCACGATCTCCGAGACACGACTTAAAATGTAAATGTCCTTTATTCTATCCACCGAAAAATTATTAAAAAAATATATGTATTTTCACATTGGCTAATGAAAATTAATAGAAAAAATTTGCAAATTTTGACAAAAAAAAGTCAAAATATTTCCAACAATTAGGTATAGAGGGAGTAATTAGATTGAGATACATACCAATTAAGATAATTAAATTTTGATAATAATCTAACATGTTTATTGATTGTCATAATTAGATTGACATACCTTCAAATTTAGTAATGAATAAAATTATATACTAAATAATTATGCATCATTAAGTTGAACTTAAAAATAAAATGTATAAAATAATTATTGTAAAATAATGCATAATGAATGCGAATTTTTTTTTAGGATTACTTAAACGTTATTTGTGCAAACTATTTATATATTACCTATTATGTCAAAAGAATAAAAATATTATCATATAAATCGTAAATAAAAGTTAAATATTAAATGAATTAAGTTAAATGTATAATTAATGATTATTATTTTTGTTTTTCAAAGCATAATTACTACATTTAAATTCAATTATTATGTTAAATAATTACAATGTTTCATAACTTAAACATTATATTATTATGATTAGTCAATATTATTTACTTTTAACCAGATCTGTTGTGATTTTATACATTCTAAGGGGAACTTATGTTTGGGTTAGGATCTCGGTTGATCACTTATGTTTCAAAATGTCCTTGTTGATCACTTATATTTATAAATCAGTCTGACTTGTATTTTCAAAAAAAACTTTCAAAAAAAAATGAAAAAGATTTGAAATGACTAAATTGCCCCTGAAAAATGACATGTGCTAGTTGCATGAGGTAATTAGGTGATAATTAACAGATTTTAATTCTAAAATATCAATTGAGACTCAATTTAGAAACATAAGTGATCAACTAGGGCCATTTGAAACATAAGTGATCAATTGGGACCCCAAGACATACATAGGTGATCATCTTGGTCATTTACCCATATTTTTTAGCTTTTGCTTGTTAACTATCCATTCAAGGCCTGCTTTTTTTCATGTTATTAGGGAATATTTTAGTTAATTATAATGAATGTATATAATTAACAAATTATTGTATCTAATGAGTATCTAAATAGAGGTAATAAAAACTTTGTTTTTATTAGTTAGGTTCATACTCGAAAGGATTATATATAGATCGGCAATTAAAATCTTATTTTTATTAGTTAATCATGTACTTGAAAGTATTACATAGCAATTCATATTTCAAAGAATTACATAGCGATAATAAAAATTTTATTTGTATTAGTTAGTCTCGTACTCAAAAAAATTATAGAGCAACACGATGATTATTTGGCAAATATAGATGACGGTAGTTGAATGACAATTTTTAATGTTCTTAAAGTGTTTTTGAGAGGATAAATAAATATATATTGATCTATAAATTCTTCCAAACGAAATTAAGAGTCAAATCAATCATCAACTATTTAATCATTTTTATGCGTGACTCGTAATAATAATAATAGTAATAGATCAAAGATGGAGGCATAGAGCACTCCAGCCAACTAATTATATGCATAAGTTAAGTCAATTACGATTTTCTTAATAATTTTTCTCTCAAATTTTTTTAAATGTATTAATTACAAAATTTGATTTCTATATTTTGTGTAAATTGTATTATAATCTTTTAGAAAAATATTAAAAGAACAAATCTTAGGAAGACCATCTCTTTTTACTAAGCTATGGCCTTTTTGCGTGTTTTTTACAATAGCTAAAATGAATTAGGGCACAAAAGAATTTATTAAACAAGAAATAAATTTAACATAAGATCTAAAAAGCATAAAAGATGGAAATAAATTGATTGGTGGAGAAGTTTTAGGAGACAATATATCCTTCATTAAAATATGAAATTTTAAATTTACCCCAATTTTAAAATGGTCATGGAATATGAATCTCTATAAATATGATGATCTAATGGTGCTAAAGACGTTTAAGTAACATATTTAATATTTTCCTTAAGCATTTAAATTCTAGTCAATAATCAAAATTCTTTTGAAGATATAGTTTCGAATAACAAAACTATGAAAACATTTCAAAAACTATAACAAATGTTGAAAATTTATGAAAACATGTGAAAATAATTGTTTATTACTATTACTTTGTATTACATGAACTTAATTATAGAAATTGAATATGCTTGGTTCAAATTATGAAATTAGTTAGGAAATATTTTTGAACAAAACATAATTTTTTCTTAAGAACTTCAATAACACTCTTTCTCTTTGTTCAACAATCTTGATTAATGTCGACTATCATGATCTTCATGTTGAGTAGCATGATCAAAGTGTAGCTCTTCAATAAAATTCAATTGATACGGCAATGGGATAGCATCCGAAATTTTAGGCAAAAAGCACAAGCAATTTCGAAAAACGGAATGATTTTCAAAAACTATCTCTTTGAAAATTCACTTGTGTTTCGTTTCGGTAATGTGAAGAACAGAAAATTAAAATTTCGAATATTTCGATCGTTTCGTACCGAAATTCAAAGGAAGGGTGTACAATATGTGGATACTTTTAGAATGACGATTTTATCAAAGATAATATTTACTCCGTACTTGCATAAATTGATAATAGTTCTTTGCGTTTACATCAGTATCAACTAACAAGATTTGTGGAATTAAGTAGTACGTGTATATATTTTTTAGTTGCGCATCGAAATTATAGTCAACTTTTTCGAGAAAATTCAAAACTCATAATAACTCTTTCTTGGACATAGTTATTAATGATCCCACTTCGTCACTTTTATATTCTATTAAATGAGGTTATTGGCTTTTGGTTTTCTTAATCAATGCCACATTATATTAAGAGAACTTTTTTTAGCAAGCGCCAAGCTTATCATGGTGATAAGATTGCCCCCTTCATAATAAATGGACGAAACATGATTAGATGTTGAGATAGATTTAGAAGATTATCAAAAAGTATTAGTTTATGAAATTAGTATTAATTATTTTTCGTTCTATATGGTATTTGAGTTCTAGGTTATAATTTTGATGTTTTTTTACTGCGACGACGGTTGATTTACCATGACAAAACCGTTTTTAGTGACCTTTTTCTTTTATGTTAGTACTTTCTTCCTTTTTTTTGGAAATCTGATGTAATCATCGGTCTGTCAAATATTTTTGAATTATTTTATAATTTATTACAATTATTATTGCCGTAAAATCATGAAAAAATTATCATGAATTTGAGATAGAGTTGTAGGATTATGGACAAGTGAGAGTACTTCAATCTTCAAAAACCTTCATAAATAATAGAAAATATTAATAAAGCAATAATTGTATGTGTTAAAGTAATGACTTAAATAAATAAATTATAAAGAGTGACAATTATTATGAAACATGGCAATTATTAAACATTCAAAAATAAATAAATAATTAATAAAAAGAAGCTAATTATAACGAAAAATATATAAAATTAGAAGAGGAGGCATGTGATGGATTTTTTAGACCTTAAACACTATATATGGTATAAATAATATATATGTTTAATCATGTCTTATATGTCTAGCAATGACGATGCAAGACTTTTGTTGATGATAATATTGAACTTGTTAAGAGGGAATTAAATACTATTTTTTAGGGCTTTGTATCTACTTATTTTGATAGATTTGATGTCACATGAGTTATTTACATTCAGATAGTTTTTGTATTACATTGTCTCGTGAGTTTGTGTAATATATTCTTTTGTGGATATGTGATTTTTGTTTGAATTAAATGTATCATGTTATTAAAAAATTGTTATGGGATTGGATGAGTGGCCTCCAGAATATATGTGTGCTTTATATTTGACGTCATAAAATAAACTTTTCTTTTTTGTATATAAAAATCAGGGTAAGAAATCATGTTAAAATAACTTTTTAAAAAGAAATGACCTTAAATGACGCTCAATAAAGCGTTGCGTAATACATAAGGTAACACTTCTTATTATTGAGCGTTGTTTAAGTACGTTCTCGTGAAGCGTTGTCTAAGTAACACCTTAAGCACCGTTCAAGTAGACCTTACATAACACTATACGAGAGCGTTGTCTGAGTTCTAACTGAGTTCTACTTATAACATTCAAATTTCTCAACACTTTATGCTATCGAAGTTATCTTTTGAGCGATGTATAAGTTATATTTTTGTGGTAGTGGTTATATTAATTCATTCACCGAAATGATGTCACTGATATTTCATATTTATATGGATTAATGGATGATCATGCATTAAAAAGAAATATTGGCTCCTGAAAACAACAAAAACTGATAAATTTCGATAAAAAGCCCAAGCTGGAAGTGAATGGCCATGTTTACATCAGTTGAGTCGATTTTCACAGCTTTATGTTTGTTAGTTTGTCAATTACTTTTTCCTTTTTGATATTATTGTTAATGATACACGTTAACAAGTAACAAATGTGATCATTTAAATATTTAATGCAATAAAAAATGTCGCCCACCCAAACAACAATACAAAATGGGGTGATATGTAAAATATGATTAAGATAGCAACGATCATGCTAATAAATTGTGATTAGTTATTGGGTTGTTGATGATTGCTAGTTGATGTTATAGTAGCTAGTAAAGTATTTGGAATGCCAATCTTTTTAACTCAATGGGCTTATGCATCTTTTAAAAATATATTGTTTTTAGGGTAAATGAAACCATCGATTACTCACTTTATTTAAAATTTCTATTTCGATTATCTTATTTTAGTTTTGCTAATATTCGATCACTGAATGAAAAAAATTTGTTAAAGAAAGCATTGCTCCGTGTTTTTTAAACTTTTGAGTCATTTTATTTCACTAATAATCATCATCTTCCTCCTCCATCTTCTTTAAAGAACGGCAATAGTTACATCTCGGTTGCTAAAACAATCGAATTTAAGCATGAGAAATAAATCGGACAGCCTATTGACCTTCTCATACCAATATGGGTTCCGTTTCGTTTTCTGATTTAGCAAAATTACCGTAATCTTGTTAAGTGTGTGTGTGTTGGCTTATTAGTTAATTTATCGCAAAAATAGATCAAAAACAAATTCTTAATCTTGTTTGCTGATCAAGGATTTGATTGAAGATTAAAAGATAGTTGAGAGGCAACTGACTTATTAGCCAGAATTATATAAGTACAACTTGAGAGGAAATTGCCGAAATGGTCCCCGAAAGTGGCACCAGATTGCACTTTGGTCCCCAATAGTGGCACCGGTGCAGATTAGTCCTCGAAAGTGGCCAGAAAGTTGCAGTTTGGTCCCCAAGTTAACTTTTCCGTTATAATTTAACGTTGACACGCGGTTTTGGGGTTAAAATGGGGCAAAAACATAATTTTAAATACTTTAACTTACCTTAAGTTACTTTAACTTAGTTTTGGTGCAAAATTGCAATTTCCAACTCTTTTCCCTCCAAAAATAACTTTATTCCTCAATTTTTCCCTCCTAAATGAAATGTCTATATGAAGACCCAAAACCACAATTTTTTCCTCCATTTTTCCCTCCTCAATTTCTTCTTCAACTAAAATTTCTTCTTCTATTTATGTTGACATGTTTTGCAATAGAAAGTGGAGCCATTATATCCGAAATGAAAATTTTGATTTCATAAGTAATATTATTAACGTGGTTTGACCGTGTCTTTATTTCACGTGTTTAATATGTTTGACCCGTGTATTTATTTCACGTGTTTAATATGTTTGACCCGTGTATTTATTCACGTGTTTAATATGTTTGACCCGTGTATTTTTGGAGGGAAAATAGTTGGAAATTGCAATTTGGCACCAAAACTAAGTTAAAGTAACTTAAGGTAAGTTAAAGTATTTAAAATTATGTTTTTGCCCCATTTTAACCCCAAAACCGCGTGTCAACGTTAAATTATAACGGAAAAGTTAACTTGGGGACCAAACTGCAACTTTTTGGCCACTTTCGGGGACTAATCTGCACCGGTGCCACTATTGGGGGCCAAAGTGCAATTTGGTGTCACTTTCGGGGACCATTTCGGCAATTTCCTCTACAACTTGATGTGTTGATTGTATGTCAATGACTCAATAGTCCGGTGATATCCAACCCTAATTTTTATGTGGGAGGTCCTTGTTCGTTGGAGACAATTGTCTCATACTCGTATTTTTTGGAGACAATTGTCTCATACTCGTATTTTATTTTAACTCTCTATTAATTAGTAATTTATGTATTCGTTATTTGTAATACTCTTAGGTTGTGCTTGGTATGCGGGAATGGAATGAGATAGGAAGGAATGAAATTAAATTAGTTTGTATTACTTAGTTTGGTAGATAACAATGAATTTCGATTGCATTCCCTAGTTAATTGAATTACCTCATTTGAGGTAATAACCATTCCGCCCAAATTGGGGGTAATGGACGATTACCTCCTACTAGGTAATCAAATTAGAAAAATTGAGGATAATGTTATAATTCAATCACATTAAATTAACATACCAAACAAAGTAATAAAATTCATTAATTAATTCCTTTCCTTGTCTATTCCATTACTTTGTCTATTCCATTCCTACACCATTTCATTTCATTATACCAGACGCAACCTTAGGCTTTTTTTTATATAGGCATCTGAACTATTAAAAAGTTCACAAATCAGCACCTAAAGAACTTTTTTCCCAAATAGACACCTGGAACAAAAAAATGGTACCTAAACTTTCATTTTTCACATTTTTCTGAGTTCCTTACATTTTAAAATTTTAGATAGAGGGCAAAATTGTGAAACCACACTTAAAATGAACACAACCTAATTATAAACTAACCCCAACCTCAAATATTTAACCTGACCACATTAAGAACCTCTTCAATCACCCTAACTTAACTCTTCAACAACTATTAACTTTTATCTCTATGTCACCATCATCTCGATGTAGCTCATATAAAATGTACAACGTAAAAGCTCAAGGTTGGTAATTCAGAATGAATTAACTTAGCCTACCCATCGTTAGCCACCACCGCCAGCGGCCTCATTACAGGAGCATAAGATCTCTGATGTCTCCACAGCGTAACTAGAGTGAAGGTAGTCACCAATGTCATCCCCCAGGTCCACAACATGCATGTTTGCACATTATTCCTGTTGTTGCCATATATTACAGGTACAAGTTCTTTTTAGCAAGTCCATTTCACATTGTTATTGTTGAAGAACTAGTATATACTTGAAAATGATACTAGTCTAATTTCAATGGAATGTAACAAATCGATTCATCAACATTCATCCTCAACGTTAGTCTAATTTCGGGCACATCTTACCCCTTCATAATTCTAGGAATGTAAACACATAACCTCACATGACTATCACATACATTCTTTTGACTTCTGTCATCAATGTCATTGCTCCGCTACACATAATTGTGCTTCTATGAACCAAGAGACGAATAAAACCCCAAAGATCTGCCGTTAAGGTCGTTACATTTTAGGTGTACAAAACTAGAAATTTTGCTCTTACAAGCTTGAAAAACATCCCTGATATTCTTCGACAGCCAAAAGGAAGAACTGCTAACTGTGCAAGTAATAGGTGTCTTCTACGACTACCTCTTGTTGGCCCAAACGTTATGCAAGTTGAACTAGAAAACAAGCGTCGCAATTATCTTACTCACACTATAGCATACAGAAGTATCAACTTATAGGAACAATAATTTGGCACGAGTAAGTAACCAGACAGATAATCATTACAAGTGTCGATTGGTTTGTTTACTATGCAGAAAACTAGTAGTAGAAAATAGTGAGCTTTTGAGATCAGAGCTATTATAGTCTCCTGTTGGTTACGATCAACCAAATCTTCTTCCACCAGCCACTTCAACATGTTTTTTCGAAGAAATGTTCTGTAGCCCACACGAGTATTGGAATTTGGGGACACTGTAACCCAAAAACAGGACTTTGTCAGCCATGGTGGCAATATTTAGGAGAGTAGTATATAATCCATTAATGGAGCAGATAATACCTGCAGCCACCAGATAACAAGGCTTTGCAGCTCCGACCATCTTCTTTGTAATTGTTCATTGGTATTGTTTGTGTCTCAATTGTTCATCATTATCGTTCGAGAAGCTGAGCTTCATAACGCAGCACAGAAGCTCCCGTTACTACCAAGATGTGGATAGCTAATCAGTCCAACATCTTGGTTAATCCTGCCTGCACCCTGCCAATCAGGACGAGCTGCCCATGCAGCCCATGATAAATTTTGTTATGCAGGGTGCAGGACAGGCCCAAGCCCCTCATCGGGGCCGGGCTAAACCAAAGCCTGCATCAGGTTCCTGCTGGTGATACTGCAATAGAGACAGGACGAACCATCAGATTTCCAAAAAGCCGCTTGTTCCCACTAGTGACAACCATGAAAAAGAGAAGAACTATCATATGCCTAAGACTCTACTGATGGTCTGTAAATATTACATCCACAAATACAATATATCACAAATATTGAGTAGGGCTGTTGTGTATAAAAATAGAAAAGTTCACCAATATTTCACATAATCAGATTTTAAAAACCCACAATATTTCAGTTAATCGAATAGCCTAGTGGAAAAGGCTCTTGCCAGTGACCAGAAGGTCACTGGGTTTGATATTCACCTCATCGCTAATTTACAAAAAAAAAAACCCACAATATTTCAAAGAACAGACATTTTAAGCAATTGTGAGCACATTCTAATAAAAAGATCACAAAAAAGAGAAAGTACTTGAATGTTCAACTGCCTGGAACTAAAAATTACTTAACACTGTATAGATTTATCAGAACAGTATTGAATAGGCTGTTGACACATCCTAGGGAACAAACTCACGACTCAAAGCAGATCCTATCTCAAGTCTCAACCCATATATGAGATCTTAGAAATCTTATCCTTTTCATGGGATACTCGGATTCAGACAGCACCACAAAATCTCAAGGGGGATGGAACAGAGTCATGAAAGCTTAATGCACTCACACTTTCAAAACAACCATAATGAATATGTAAATTACTACGCGATTCAGCTTAGTTATTGGACTGCATATGTGAGTAGCAAAGTAAAATACCTGTTGAAAGGGTAATTGAACCTGTTCATGCGGATGGATAAATGGCATTCCAGGATGCTGATAAGAATACTGCGAAGAATGCAAGAATAGGCCAGAATTAGAACGGCCACCTCCATTGGGATTGAATGGGGGTGGCATGTTCTCTTGAAGTCCATAACTAATCCCTGCAGGTGTTGATGTCGCACACCAGGGACCTGGAAGATGTTGAGGAAGTGACCTATGTTGATGTTCTATGGATACTGGAGGCCGATGCACAGATCCAAGATGTGGGAATTCTGTATTATAATTAACTGCAGGAGCATACATAGGCTGAACTGGATAGGGGCCTCCATTGAATCCAAATCCAGGATCAAATCTTTGCATATATCTAGGAAAATGCAAGTCGTTAAGTATAGGTCATAAATAAGATGATATCAAAGTTTTTCAATCAACAAAGGCTACTATAACTATTAAATTTGTATCAGAAAAGGAATCATCTCCAGTTAAATTCCATTTTCTACTAAGAAAGAAAAGATATAGTATAAACATCAGAAGTAGGTTATATCTACAGTTATGGATTCAAGATTTGAGGACACCAAGAAAACTTCAGGCAAGTAAGCTTGATATAAACATAAGAAGTAGGTTATATCTACAGTTATGGATTCAAGATTTGAGGACACCAAGAAAACTTCAGGCAAGTAAGCTCTCAGCATCTCGAAACTACAGGATTTACTCTTTGACTCAAGCAGTTCTCTACCACCCTTCCCATTTAAGAAGTCCCGGCTTAATAATCAATCCCTTAAAGTAGCAACTCACCTATAAACATAATAAATGAGATACACAAAAGGCTCTCAAGGAGTATAAAACTCCTGGTCATTGCAATTTAACCCATTTGCAAAAAACAAAAAGGAAATTTTGCCATTCTTCTCACATATGTTGAAGTCAGGGGGCTGGAGAAAATTTATTAAGTCTTGAGGGAAAAAAAGAACCACAACATCAAGTTAAGAAGAGAGATGAATGCGTCAAAACAGCATGAAAAGTAACAAGATAAGATAAAGAGCGACTCCTCAACTATGTGTTGAGGGACTACAAGATGTACCTATCATAGCTCCGATCATAATCAGGATCGTTGCGATCAGTTTCGCGATCTCTAACTATTGCCACCTTATTGAAGCTCCTAGACCTTCCAATTGGCTCTTTCTCAACGTTATTCCTAGATGCTCTACTAGTACCTGCTGAAGCTTCCGCTACTGCCCTGCCCATATTCAACTCAGATGACCCTCCATGGCTAAATTTATCTTCTTGTTTTGATACCTCTATTGTACTTTGCTTGTAAATATCTGGTGTCTTAGGTTCACTATCTTGCTTTCCATTTGCACCCCCACTGGCGTTACTAGAGTTGAATATCCGTGCTCGAGCCCTATTATATTCCTCCTTTCTTTCCTCCACACTTTTGGAACTGTTACCCTTTCCTGAATGCGAATTTAAACTGTTTGCACTTTGTGAACCTCTTTGTGGTCTCTGTTTAATTGCAATTTTAACACCACCACTTCCATCTGTGGGGAAATTAACAGGAATATCAGAAAGACGAACGGGTGGAAGCCTACACTCAGAGGTCTTTTGTACAATAATCTTGGAACCAGAGCCATCAGGTAGACTGTTGTCCATTAGAACCATAGACATTAAAGAGTAGTGCTGGGCTAGACGATGAGCAGCCAAACGCAGATATGAAGTGGGAAGATGCTGAAACTCCAACTGCTGGCGGGTATGGTCTTTTACAAATTTCTCGATTTCTTTCTCCATACGCAGAACTGAAATAGAGATTGAGTATGTTAATATTTATCAAAGAATGAAGCAGATGAAAGACAACAACAATTTCAAAATGCATTGTTATATAAACCACCCACGACATCTGTTTCAGTACATATAAACCAACTCATGAGTTCCTGAATAGCTGATCTAACAAACTAATACCTACCATTACCAGCTTAGCTAAACATCCCAGCCCCAATGACTATAATCAAGAATCTTATTGCTCCATTATAACTAATACCTACCATTACCATCTTTTCGGGTTGTTACTTTTAATAGCATAAGCTAAACATACATTTCTTGCTCCAATGACTATAATCAAGAATCTTATTGCTCCAAAGACTATAATCAAGAATCTTATTTCGTTGCAGGAATATTTTTAATTTAGTCAACCAGCTTAACTAATACCTACCATTACCATCTTTTCGGGTTGTTACTTTTAATAGCATAAGCTAAACATACATTTCTTGCTCCAATGACTATAATCAAGAATCTTATTGCTCCAAAGACTATAATCAAGAATCTTATTTCGTTGCAGGAATATTTTTAATTTAGTCAACTTGATTTTGCAAATCAATTGAGTCTCGACTCTTAAAAAACTACAGCATAAACTCTTACTGAACATCTGCAATTTCGTCACCAAAAATTCTACACCCGCAAAGAAAGCATGGATCCACAACACTTCATGAAAGACAATTTAGAAAAAAAAATCCAACATCACGTGAGGAAGACCAACACTCTAGAATTACTTTAACCTAGGTAACTCATTAATTTTAGGGCTTCTTCATTCAACTTCGAGGAAGCACTCGTAAATTAGAAAAACACCAGGAACAACATTACCACAACTCCTCGTCCCTATATTCCATATCCAGGACATATGGGTTAGAGAATGTTACAAAATGAAAATTTAACTTCCTATCATATCAAAAGTAAAATAGGTCGAAATGCTATCTTTTGATAGATGCATTACCAAATACTCCCTCCCTTCCAATTTAACTTCAAGCTTTTTATTCAACAAAAAATCAATATACTCTGCAAGCTATAATTCCCTCGTTTAACTTCATATTTATATCAAATGATTTACAAAGTTAGAACAAATTAATAACAAAATATATTAGAGTTCTGATCATGTGTAACGTTCGTGTTTTATGACTGTGGTTTAGTTACTACACAACATGTCCGAGCTCGATTCATAATAAACGAATGCACAGCCATTATACACGATCACAATTCCAGTAAAGTATTCATATATATCAATTTTCGGTCAAATTTTAGATATTTTATAGCTAAAAGTCAAACCTTAGAGTTAAATTGGAATAAAGGTAGTATTATAACGCCATAAATTAGTACTTGAAATATGGACAATCATTTTGGGACTAACCAGACAGGCGTTCGCGGGGGTTCTGAATAGCTTCACGAAGAAACTGATCCACTGAATTGATGGCCTCACGCGATAAACCTGATCCATCGAAGGGCACCTCAGCCTGCTGATTGGAGGTTGGAATATTGGTGTTAGTAGTGGTAGTGCTATTGGTATTCGTGGAGTTGGACAATAATAGCCTCCGCATACTGGCGTCTAAGTCCGCCACTTCCCATGAGTCCGGAGGGGTAGTATGGTCATCTGCACTAGTTGCTGAACCCTCCATCTAGGGTTTCTGATTTTAATATGATTTCATGAAATTGAGATTTAATATGGGGAGGTGGGGGTATACTACAGAATGACCTGGAATTTCATGAGGATTGAAATGAGGAAGGAGATCGATTGGGGATTGAGAAGGGGGAATGGGGTGGGGGTGGGGGTGGGTACGGGTGCTGGTCCTGATGCGTGAGGGGGAAGAGAGGACAGGTACAAGATAGGGTTTGACGATCGATGCTTATTTATCCTTCATTTCGGCTTTTTTTTAATTTATGCCGGAATGGATTTAGTGCTAACTAGCTTGCATGCTAATTGTGCTAACTGATCTCTAAAATATATAGTATGTTCTCTTGTTGACGGTCAATAGTTTAGTGACGTCCGATCCAAAAAGGACACTGGTTCGAGCCTTGTTGGAGACAAATTTGTCTCATATTATACTTATCTCTCCTGTTAGTAATTTCTGTATTCATTGGTTGTAATACCATTGTAGTCATAATTCATTGCTAATTTATCAAACATATATATATATATGTGTTCTCCAAATATAAATACACATATCATCATCAATTTAAAATTATATTTGTCCCCAAATATGTTTCTTTAGAGGATATATGTACTCCAAATACAAATATGTTTCATCGATGCTTATGTACACATTCTCACCAATTTCAAAATTGATTTGTATTCTAATATGTTTCTCTAAAGTATAAATGTACAAACGTACTCTGTAACATCAGTTAGCACGTAATTAGTTAGGCACTATATGCAAGCCCCCCTCATCTTATAGGCCCTGTCGTATCTTGTCCTAGGTTTTGGCGATGTGGTAAAATCACGGGATGTGACCGAGAGAGTAGGGGAACTTCGGCTGCCTCTTTATCGCTCCAATACCGAATTCTATCCCCTGGACTCGAACTCACGTCATGCGAAGAGGCGATACTTCCACCCAAATTCCTTACCAATTGAACTATGTTCGGGAGCACAAACGACGTAATTATGATTATACTAAATTGGTTTAGTTCTTAATATATGATTGAACATCCCTTCCAATGAAATGTAAAATCTCTCATTTTAGAGATTAAAGTCTATATCAACGAATGTTTTCGAATTTTCTGATTGTTATACTAGAATAATTAAAGGTGTGTGTTAAGAGTTAATCGAATAGCCTAGTGGAAAAGGCTTTTGCTAGTGACCAAAAGGTTCTGGTTCGAAACTCACCTCATCGCTAATTTACAAAAGAAAAGAACAAAAAAAAAAAAGGTGTGTTAAAAAAGTGTTAATAACCAGTTGCAATTTATTTTCGGATAACCATCCCTACGCAAACAAACGGGTAGTATATTTGAAATTTGAAACCATCCCTCCAATTGAAAATGAAACCCCCAAAACCCACCACCAGAAGCACCACCAACAACCACCAGCCCGCCACCAATAAGCCTCCTCCCGTAAAAAAACTATCAATCAGTGATTTCGAAATCGGAAAACCCCTTGGTAAAGGCAAATTTGGCCGTGTCTACCTCGCCCGCGAAGTCCAGGTTCTGTCCTTCGTACTCCCTTTGTCCCAAAACGTTGTCGACTTCCATTTTCAAAAAGGTTGCCTGATTTGATGTTCAATTCTCAAAATCAACAATCTTCGTAATTTTCAATCATACATTCATGTCAAATAAAGGGCATCCATGTAAATATTGCTCAGTTTAATTTTCAATTGTTAAAATTAACAAACTTCACAGTTTTAATTGTTATGTGTAACTTCTATGTGAATCAAATTATGTTATTACTGGTAGAATACTTACTTCATACTAGCATTTGATATACTCCCTCCATCGCGGAAAGATTGTCCAGTTGGATTTTAGTCGACAAAATTAACAAAATGTGTAGTTTTAATTGTTAGATGTAACTTTGGCTTGAATCAAAATTATCTATCAATAGTAGATTCAATTATGTCAGATTTAATTGGATTTTTTTTAGTGGAAAATATAACAAAGTAAAGCATTTGAACATATTTACTATAGGTTTTGATTCAAATTAATCTAAATCGAATGTATCAGTTCAGTTAGCAAAATTTGTTAATAGCGAATATTGAAAAATTGGACAATTTTTCAGGCATGGAGTTAGTACATTCCTCATAATATTATAGTATACCACATGTATAAACTTGAGTGACTTCATTGCTGCGTAATTCGATTTTGTAAAATTAGAAATTCCGATTTGTGTTTTTAAAATGGATTTTGATTTTACAGAGCAAGTATATAGTGGCGCTGAAGGTGATATTCAAGGAGCAATTAGAGAGGTATCGAATGCACCACCAGCTACGCCGTGAAATGGAGATCCAAACAAGCCTTAATCATCCTAATGTTCTTCGCCTTTATGGCTGGTTCCATGATGATGAGCGTATCTTCCTCATATTGGAGTACGCTCATCGAGGAGAGCTTTACAAGGAGTTACAAAAATATGGCCACCTCCCTGAAAAACAAGCAGCCACTGTAATATTTTATCTTGTCTTGTTTGATGTACTTGTTTTTATTTGAATTGACACCTTTTTCAGAATCCTGGGATAGATTGTCTGAAGGTGTTTCAGGAAAGGGGTGGGCAGTGGTTCATCTAGGAGTTTTATATAGGGGTAGTGGCTGATCTAGGAAAAATACAAAAATGTACGAGTGAACGAAATAATTTATATGTTCCACGAATAGTAGAATTTATCTTTCAAAAAAAGCATTTCCTGTCTAGTCCCTTCACTCCTTGTCTGTGCAGTGGGTGGGCTTTCGTGTTTGATTATAATGTACTCGTACAAGACAATTCAAACTGAACCTCTAATGGTGGAGGAAGTTCTGTCAGAGCAGGACTTTTTTCAATTTTCTGGATGATATTGAGCTTTGTATTTGTTTGATGAGTATATCTTTAAGACTCTTTAGCTGGGAAGGTTATGTAGCTTGCTAGAGACTTCTAACTTATGGGAAGTTCTTTAGCATTTGGTGTGATGGATCAGTTTTATGATGAATCTATTTTACATAGATGCTGTAATCATCTTGGAACATTATGTCAATTATTATATTCTTCTACTTTCTAACATTTGATTTTGCTGAGCAGTACATTTATAGTTTGTCACGGGCATTGGCCTATTGCCATGAGAAGCATGTGATTCATAGAGATATCAAGCCGGAAAATTTATTACTTGATCATGAGGTAAGCGCGTAGGATTATCTTCTTATCATTTGTTTGTTATTGTAGTACTACGCTTGTTATTTGTTATATTCTTCTACTTTCGAAACTTCTTTCCTTCATAACGTCTCTTGATCTTGACTCTTGCTTTTTGTATCTTTGAATCTTAAACGAATCATTACATTGTCGTTTTAAAATGTGTAATTATAAAAAATGTACAGAAATATTGATGGTGTTGTAATATGCAACTGTAGGGTCGGCTGAAAATTGCTGACTTTGGTTGGTCCGTTCAATCAAGAAGTAAAAGACATACGATGTGTGGAACGCTGGATTACCTTGCACCAGAAATGGTGGAGAACAAAGCTCATGACTACGCAGTTGACAACTGGACACTTGGTATTTTATGCTATGAGTTTCTGTATGGTGTTCCACCATTTGAGGCTGAGAACCAAGGTGACACATTCCGAAGGTAACTTAAATGCTGATGCTTGATTATAATTTGGCACCCAGGACAACTTTTCATAATATTTTATGTCAGGATTATGAAAATCGACCTCAACTTCCCTTCCACCCCTATAATATCTGATTCGGCAAAAGATCTTATAAGCAAGGTATGTGTCTTTATTGGTATCTAGACTTTTTAGCCATGCAAGATGTTATGCGCAAAGGGGATATGTTCCTTCTAACTGGGGAAGTTCAAATAAATGCAGCTGCTAGTGAAGGATTCATCTAAGCGGCTCTCACTCCATAAGATTTTGGAGCATCCTTGGATAGTAACTAATGCTGATCCTAGTGGTACTTGCGAACGTGTCTGATCTGGATTTGACTCGCAAGAGATTGCTATCTTTAGGTCTTTGGTATGACTTACCTAATATGCCTACTGGCTATATTCTATGACTAGTAACACAGTTTGTAAATGAATAATGAACACGATGAGTATATGATGGAACACCTAATGTGTTTACTACTACTGTATTTTTGGAGATAGATTCACTTTAACTAGTTCTCTCTTGAACTTGTTATAAAATGTCAAAACTGTACAATCTTCATGAAATGACGAGAGCTATACATACCATCGGAGTGAAGGTGTGTTCATGTATCTAGAATGTGTGCAATAAATATTATCTTTAATTACCCTGCTCCATAATCAAGATGATCCAAAACTACGGGTAATGGAAAATTCTTATATTTTGAAGCTAATTTTGTCGGAACAATTTCGGGTCTTGCCTATGTTATTCTTTATCTGAACTCTCTAGCCATCCCAACTGCAAGAACAGTAAAACAATGTAAGTGAAGATAATATTAACATGCTCATGGTTAATGTTGTCTTAATTATATGCATCTACCTTCCATGCATACATCCCCAAAAATGCGACAGTATCTGCTGACCACACTACTGCAAATGATTTCCAGAAGACTGGGATTAGAACGTTCAGCAACGGGACGAGTATAAAGAGATAATTAAGAGCTTCCTTTTCATTCTTCGAGCAATCCCGAGCACGTAGTGATGGAATAGCTGTAACAGAACAATGCACCAATTAGAATTACTACGTTTCATCCGACTTGACCCAGATTTTGGTGAGCTCATTACTAAGACATGCATCATTTTGTCAAGGCTTGGAAGTAAAACTGAACTTGTTACCACTTACTAAACATCCAGATTGACCACATCCCCATTAACCTCCATATGTCGGGTTCACTTGACGGGAATAACAGGTTGAAGGATAAAGCTCCACCTAGTAACATTGAAGCATAGGCTTGAACCTCGAACACTGTGTAAAGCACGGTTCCGGGCTTAGCAGGATTTTTGCTAGCAGTTGAGGCTCTGGGTGCAAAAGTTGCAGCAGTTTTTTGAACCGCCTGATAGAATATAGAACAATATATACAGTAAGAAGCGGAAACCTAAACGCAATCTAGCAATGACTCAGAGAAATATACTCCATAGTTTTGCACAGACACCGAAGTAGAAAAACAGAGAATATAAGTAAATGTTCGTTACACTTTACCTTGATAACTAAAGAACACTTATCAAACAATACTAGCGTTGTTCTTTTCACATATGACTCAATTTGACTTCATAAATCGTAACTGTATTGAAGAAATAGTACAGTATTAATGCATTTAGACAAGAATCAAACCAAAATCTTAAGTCACCCAATTTGGGATTACTGAAAGAAATAGTCACTTTATCCCAAAAAGGGCTCATTCAACTACTTATATTTCATATCTATTATGAATTGGAGTACGTTAGCAGCTCTTAAACTTAGCACCTCATCGTGAATCAATTGGGAAACAACATTCTTGTTATCACATGAAGCAATGTTGCATACAATTGCCTCCTCCCCGCCCCCTTACTCGCTTAGTTAGAGAATGGGGAGGATTGGGAGATGATATTGTAATTATTGAACATTGTTAGAGTTAATAATTTCTATATAATATACCAGAAGAGGGTAATTAGAAATTATATTTGTTGGAATCGTTCTCAAATTTTTTTAATTGTAGGAGTAAAACAAATTTATAATTATGTAGTTTATATAAATATTTTCTACAGTGCACCAGTATCATTAAGTAACATACTTATGCCCATCAATCTCAATTAAACCAGTTCATTCAATTTTCACAATTTTGTGAGATAAAAATTATAAAACATTAACTATCTTACGTTTTTGTTCATGACGTGGTGTCGTCCATTGCCA
The DNA here is from genome assembly GCA_003412495.2 of Echium plantagineum. NCBI lineage: Eukaryota > Viridiplantae > Streptophyta > Magnoliopsida > Boraginales > Boraginaceae > Echium > Echium plantagineum. The sequence goes on from CM016562.1 coordinate 18,224,280, forward strand.
TTTTTTGCATAAATTCACGTAAAATTAATCGAAAATCACATACTAGGAATAAGAGTGATAACCCGATTCGCCCAAGTTCGATTGGGTATAAACAAGTTTTCAATAACTTTAATTTTTTTTTGTAAATTCGAGATGAAAATATGAGTCAATAGTATTACAAATCACCAATACATAAATTACTAACTAAAAGAGAATTAGAATGAATTATGAAACAATTGTCTCTAACGAGACTTGAACACAAACTCTTTAACTTGAAATTAACCAACTAACCTTTTTAAGGTCTTCATCTAATGCAGTAGATTTAGCTTTCGACCCATTATCACTCATTCTTTCTTGATCTTCTTCATTCTGCTGTTCAACAATAATTTGATCATCTTGGTCTCCACCATTTTCATTGGATTCTTGAATAGTTTCAGCAGTTTTCAGCTCATTTAACCTTGCACATGCTCCACTGAAGGTTCTACTATTCGGGGTCGAATATGTTCGTTTCTTTATCACTAGACTATGTTCGTGAGGGTCGATAATTTTAATCTTATCATTACTGAATAAAATATTGGGAAGTTTTAGATTGAAGGGTGAAGCAGAAACAATGGTGGAATAATGGGGTGAAATTGGAAGCTTCAAAATGTGGGAATTGCAGAGAGTCGCCATGGCTGAAATGGCAACTCGTGTACGAAGTGATAAGGCATAGGTGATTTCAAAAAAGAAGAGGCTACGATTTAAGTTATTTTTAAATGCGAAATTACTATGTTACCCATCCTTTGAAGTTTTCTCAATTACTGCACTTACAAATATGGGACATAATTATAATTTCACTATCAAAAAATACTATTTACGTGTGTATAACATGTCAACATTTAATACTAACAATTTTTGAGTAATTTACATAAAAGCCCCTTGGCACAATAATATTTGTGCATCGTAATAATTTTAATTTACTATAAATGGTTATAATACTGAAAGTATAAAACTATAAATTATATATAGGTAAACTAATGTCTACTTTATACTCCATTTCTTTTAATCTATTATTTAGAATTTCTAGAGTCAAATTTTGAAAACTTTGACCATGACTTTTTATTAGTCGATAAGAAATATTATAATCATGCTAGATCTTGTTATATTCGTTTCGATCTATATTTTTGAAATATTAACTTTCTATAACTTTTACGCGTGTAAAATTAGAAATATTTTAGTTTTAAGTCGTGTCTTGTTGACCGTGAAAAGTACAAAAAATAGGACAAAAAAGACAGAGGAGTAATAATTATGGATAATTATTCGTTTAATTAAATTGGATAAATGAATGATAACGATAGGTAAATGGTCCAGTAAGTATCATCATGTGCGTAAATGGTCCCCAAATTGACACCACCGTCAAAAGTTAATGATTTTACTTACTTTTGGGTTATTTTTACAATTTTTATAAATTTGGAAAATTCTTAAATTTTAGTTTTTTCAAAATGGTCCCAAGGCAATAAGTGTGTAGTGTGTGCATAAATGGTCACTAAAATAGACTTATATTCTTCCTCCGTCAATATTTAACCAAAATGTTAATTTAGGAACTATTTGCGCACATGATATACACTTGCAAAGATCATTTGTGGGGGTTCTACTATTAAGATCACACTCTCTCTTATTATAACAATAATTAACTAATTGTTGAAAGTCAAATTTTGGTAGTATTTGCAGACGTATATATTAAATATATATAAATAAGACGACTGATAAATTTTATAGCTTAATAACATTAATCATGTATACCTTCGTTCACATATACAACTTGATCTTACAATAAAATTAGAAGTGTAGAAATTTACAAGAATATACACACCTTTAAATCTACAATTTAGTTACAATGCTTCAACTTTTGCAATATAACTAAACACCTTTTGCATATACCCACTCCTGAGTCCTGATTCAATGCTAGACCACAAATCTTTCTAGTGTACCCCCATGCCTAATAATTTGGCATCTATATAATTTCATATAAAACTAAATCACACACGACATATACAAAGGCGGGCGTGCATACGTCCCTACCTGTTTCAGGTTCAATCGAACATGCACTATACAGAGACAGACGTGCATACGTCCATACCTGTTTTAGATGATAGGATAAGACGCATCCATGGCTATACCACATAGGCCTTCCTTGGCTTTCACACCCCTTTGCAGTCTTAAGTATCCATTCTCACCCCATCCAGTGCCCCAGGAATTCTTGAAAAGCCAGTATTTAACACCACCACTCGAAGAACCATAACCGATTGCAGTAATTGCATGATTCAGGTAAGTGTCACAAGGTCCATGAAAGACTCCGCTCGAATAGAAGTGAAACTCGAAACTGCTTGCATCAATGGCAATCGAAACTGGTTGGTGGGCAACAGCATTCAAGAGGGCTGCCTCATTGTTCGCAGGAACATCTTCGTACCCTGTAATTTTAACTGCAGAGAGTTTCGACTTCTTGGTATTGCAGATTCCATCTTCAGCCTCATACGGGTAGCTAGCTTCGGTTGCTAAGCCTTTGTTTTTCATGATGAATTCGAAGGCAGCATCCATTAACCCTCCCTCACAACCTATGTTGATGCCATTTATGTCGCAATCGACTAGCTCTTGTTCGGACAAAGATATTAGCTTCCCTGTTTTGATTTGATTCATTCCCTCCATTGCTGCTACGGCTGAGAACGCCCAACAACATCCTTGCAATACGAAAATACGCCGAATGTCATATTAAACTTTTATATCATTTACGGGGACTAAACTGCTAAACACAATAATGTTATTGGCGATCAGCAAGTGTACTTTTTAGTACCATTATCACGGACAATTTTGACAATTATCTCTTCATAACTCATCAAAATAAATATTTTATATATGGTCATGACTACTCCATATATGTGGAATTGATTGTTGGGTAACAAGTAACATGCATACCCTCATCCTCATGGTCTCATAGATGCTTATTATAGTTCGATAATACTCCCTATGTCCTAAATGATTGGTATATTTTGACTTTTGTGGTTAAATTTTAAAAAATTTGATCAAGAATTCTCATTGAACGATATATAATATATTAATGTGCTTGTTAGATGCGCCTCAATATATATTTTTGAAATATCAACTTTTTACAATTTTTTCGCAAAATAAGAGATATTTACATTTTAAATCGGGTTTTGTTGACCATATATAAAAATAAAAATGTATCAATCATTTAGAGATGGAGAGAGTATATAACAATCATAACCTAGTGCTCCGATGCATATATGTGTGTTATATTTTGTGCTTTTATGAAGTTTAGACTCTAGTAGTTCAATTATAGTGATGTAGACACTTCTTAATGGGATGAACAATGAAATGGAAGTATTGATTTATAATAGGGCAAATGATCGGAATGATTTTGAATCACAGAGTACTAATAGTTATGTTTAGAAAAGTGAGTGTAAATTACAGAATGATTTTGAGACGTAATAATGAAATATAGTGTATTATATTATTACAAATACATGTTACCAAGAAATCCATGAAAAAACCAAATATAATTATATTGAATATGACTTGGTAAATTTAAGTTGAGTAACTAATCATAGTAGTCATCTATGTTTATAAAAAAACTTTCGAGTTCATCACCTATATATGTTTCAATTTACTTCCATAAAATATATGTTAGTCCGGTATAATTATTTTTATTTATTTATTGAAAACATAAATTTGTATGTACTATTTATTCTTAGTATGTCTAAATACTCTCACTTTAAAATTTAGAAAACTAATCAGAACAACGAAAACGATGTAAATATTTTTGAGAAGGACGTTCTACGTGACCAATAATTCTAGAGGAAATATCACTCGACTCATGGACATGGTAATAGAAGGAATGACATCACGTATTCATTACTCATTGAAGAGTCAATTTAGTTCTTTAAATACTAGTACACATGAAGGAGTATATACTATGTTTGTACTTAAAATTTTAAATGTTCTAACATGTACAATGTGTTAATACAACTTTTATTCAGTTACAATAATTATCATGTAGCAATAATGAATATTGAAAATTGTTAGAGATGCATAGCCACATCGAAAATCAATGTGTTCCCGAATCAATATATGAGATTTTGGGTTAACTTTTATTATCAATTGATTATTTTAAAGTGGAACCCCAAAGACAATTAACAAAAACACTATTATTATTTGATAAAATATTTTTCAAAATTTTATACAATTTTTTAGAGACAAATAGCTGGGGTCATTTGCTATTTAATCGCTATAAATAATGGCGCCGGCTTCTAAAGGGTCACAACACTGGTACAAAATTATGCTTAGATAACACCACTTAGACGATACAGAAAAAACAAATGCAATCTAAGTGAACTTAGACGACGCTCCTGTGCAGCGCCATCTAAGTGACCCTTAGACGACGCTCCCGTGTAGCGCCGTCTAAGTCAATACCTTAGACAACGCCTCAGTAAACGTCGGCTAAGTCGAAACCCAATAAAAGCCCCACGCGTATAGTAGTAGTCGATTACAAGAGGTATTTATTTTTATATATTTAAATTTGACCATTAATTACTTTATTCTTTAATTCATAAAATATTAAATTGATATCAATAAATTCATCTTTAAAACTTTTTTTAAAATAATAATTTTTATAATATAATTAATTTATTAATTCTTATCAAAGCTAGATACCGAATAATGACAAAATGTTACGTTTTGAATTGGAGGAAGGTATATATAGGTTATCCATCCCACAAATATTACAGTATTTGTCAAATGAGGTTCAAGTTTTGTTAGAGACAAATAATTGTCTCATATTTCATTCTAATTCTCTATTAGTTAGTAATTTATATATTGATTATTTATAATATTAATATACTATCGTATTCATACCTTCGCCACTAATGTACGAGAATAAAATAGAATTGGAATTGCTCATTACCACAAGTTTTTTGGTCCTTGACAGGAGTTACTGCACCTTTCTTTCTCCAATCCATAATTGTGGGTACGGCTGTAACATTACCGTACCTAAAGTTATATTGTGTTTCACTAACATCAACACTTTTGCGACTACTTTTGTAACCTTTAAACGATGCCTGAATTTCTTCAGTAGTAAGGTCTGCGAACTTATTAACACCGAGCTTATATCCTCGATCCGGCCCCGCATTGAACGCTTCAATGCGTTCAATATTGTTTTTAAATATGTTGGAACGCATGTCCTTCTCTTGTTCGTCTTTGTACACACGTCCATGACGAGCCATCCATTGTTCGTGTCTTTCTGACATGGATAGTTCGTTCACTGGACGCGAGAGAACTTGAGAGAAAAACACACTTAAGAAAATGATTAGGAGGAATGTTGAAAAGTTCGAAATGGGAAGATGGTTTTTGTATAGAGCCATGTTTGGAGAAAAAACAAAGGAGTACTAGTGCTATTTATGTTTGTAATAATTTTGGGTGCTAAATCTTGTTTTGATTAAGGTCTTTTATAGACGAGCATGCATGCATGATGTATAATTGGAATCTAATCATGGTTCATTCATGGTATGGTGTATGATAACTTGTTGCATTAGTTAACTCCGTGCCTTGCACAACTTTCCGACTTAGACACCTCTAATTTATATTAGCGGAACGATTATGATTTTATTAATAATTTTTAATATATTTAAATTATATAATTAATTTTAAATATTAAATTTTTTAAATGATAATTTTTAAAAAAAATTGTCTTAACTTTATGTAGCATAGATATGCTATCATGTAGTGAAATAAAGATTTATCTTAAGCTTTCCGGAGATAGAATATATGACGGAAAATCAAATAATTAGAATAAAACAGGTAATTATTATTGGAACGAAAGGGTTTCAAAACTAACTTAGCTTAATTCTATACACTCTCCGGTCTGTTATATTAAATTGATCTTTTTATAGTTGTGTAAAACCACTAGCATAGTTTAGACTTTAGAGTCAATAATGAGATATATTATCTCCAAACAAGGTCTCTTAATTGAAAATTTTTGTAAATATATTTGAGCCATATAATCATATTCGTCAAACCTTGTATGTAAGCATACTGACTCTCATGAGTCATGTCTATAAAACTTTATTATCTCCCTTCTCTTGATTATCTTACTCGTTTTGCTTATTGTGATCGAGTGATAAATGGTATGAAACACATTTAATTGAGTATGTTATTGTTATTCCCTTCTAAACTTAAAAATGGTACAAAATAGATTACAAGAATAAAATAGAAGACAACTAATTCAAATAACAAAGTTATTTGAGGAAGGAATAATAGGTTATATTCTCAAAAGTGTGATATTATCACACAAATGGTCAATAAAGTCGAGAGATGCCTCTCATCTTATGATCAGGTGACTAGAACTTGCTTGTTGATCATCTCGAAACACAAGGTTCACTTTTAATGAGAATCGAAGTAGGTTACATGAATAATACTTTAATTCTTTATCAGTTGAGGTATGTCTCGAATGAATAATGAAATTGATGAGACTGATGAAGCATTATCGAAAAATAAATAATTATCTTTTAAAATAAAAATGAATAACGAAGTTATTGGAGTATATAGCTTTCACGAGTGACACTTACACAGTTGAAGCTCGTAAAAGAAGAAATAAAAAATGTTTCATGATTCAAAATGATTCCAAAATGATACTAAACTATCTTTCTTCCACGTCAAAGATACTCTTATTATGGACAAAAATAATGATAGAAACTGTAAGATAACAACTAGCGACCGATAACGAATGGAATCTCCAGGGAAGTCAAAATTGTTACGCAAAGTATTACGTATTTCTCAATGGAGTGAACAAATGAAATTGAAAAATGACATAATAATATAAATATTATAGAATTGTATTATTTTGGATATATATGAAATATTTATTATAATACGAATAATTTGATAAATAAGTTATTATTATAACTGATATGAAAATAATGATGACTCGTAATAATAATATTTCTTCATATCAAGTCTTTTTAAATTCATCTAATGGAAATATCACTCATCGCATCGTTGGGAAGCTTTTAATATAATTATCTCCTTTGATTGTATAAGCAAAATTTTCTTTTTAATATACGTACAAAATAAATAGAACTTCTTAAAAAAGAATTTTAAAGGTACAATTTGTTTTTATTAAATAAAGTGACTGTCCAAATTAGTACTCTTGTATGAATGTATTGAAAATTTGATGTAACTTGATCCTATAGTTTAATATGAGTTGTACTTATATGCTTACAACTATTTTGTGAGCACCATGCTCACAAGGGTTTCATGGTCATTTAAGAAATGTTTTTTTTTTTTTATGGAATGTGAAAAAGTAACACCAAATTTATTGCACTCCAAATTTATTACCATTTATTAACCAAGATAACACCCAAATCTGGAATCTTAATTATGCAATTTTACAAAATATACTCACAATTTTAAACTTGAATACTTAATACATATAAACAATACAAATTTGATTGGTGTACTCAAATTAAATTTTTATTTTCTATTGTGATTCATATAATTTGGTTTGGTATTGCATTAAGTCTAGTCAAGACAAATTCAATTGGTATTTTAATTATTCCACCAATTTTGGTAGTAATCATATTACAATTTCTTAAGCGGTTAGAGTTAATTTTGTGTTTAGAGATAATGAGAGATACCAAAATACATTTTAAGCATAAATAGTAAAGATATATAAATAAATTTTATGTGGTGTTATTGAAGAAATATGGGTGTTATTGAACAAGAACGAAACACCAGTGTGTATTAGTAAATGGTGTCACTAAAAAAATATCTAAAATGAGATTAATACAAGAATTGTTTATTATTGAAGAAATATATCTAAAATGAGATTTATACTAGTAAAGATATATAAATAAATTTTATGTGGTGTTATTGAATAAATATGCAACACCAATGTATATTATTCAGTGGTGTTATTGAACAAGAACGAAACACCAGTGTGTATTAGTAAATGGTGTCACTAAAAATATATCTAAAATGAGATTAATACAAGAATTGTTTATTATTGAATAAATATATCTAAAATGAGATTTATACTAGTATAGATATATAAATAAATTTTATGTGGTGTTATTGAAGAAATATGCAACACCAATGTATATTATTCAGTGGTGTTATTGAACAAGAACGAAACACCAGTGTGTATTAGTAAATGGTGTCACTAAAAATATATCTAAAATGAGATTAATACAAGAATTGTTTATTATTGAATAAATATATCTAAAATGAGATTTATACTAGTATAGATATATAAATAAATTTTATGTGGTGTTATTGAAGAAATATGCAACACCAATGTATATTATTCAGTGGTGTTATTGAACAAGAACGAAACACCAGTGTGTATTAGTAAATGGTGTCACTAAAAATATATCTAAAATGAGATTAATACAAGAATTGTTTATTATTGAATAAATATATCTAAAATGAGATTTATACTAGTAAAGATATATAAATAAATTTTATGTGGTGTTATTGAATAAATATGCAACACCAATGTATATTATTCAGTGGTGTTATTGAACAAGAACGGAACACCAGTGTGTATTAGTAAATGGTGTCACTAAATATATATCTAAAATGAGATTAATATTAGAATTGTTTATTATTGAATAAATATATCTAAAATGAGATTTATACTAGTAAAGATATATAAATAAATTTTATGTGGTGTTATTGAATAAATATGCAACACCAATGTATATTATTCAGTGGTGTTATTGAACAAGAACGGAACACCAGTGTGTATTAGTAAATGGTGTCACTAAAAATATATCTAAAATGAGATTAATACTAGAATTGTTTATTATTGAAGAAATATATCTAAAATGAGATTTATACTAGTAAAGATATATAAATAAATTTTATGTGGTGTTATTGAAGAAATATGCAACACCAATGTATATTATTCAGTGGTGTTATTGAACAAGAACGGAACACCAGTGTGTATTAGTAAATGGTGTCACTAAAAATATATCTAAAATGAGATTAATACTAGAATTGTTTATTATTGAATAAATATATCTAAAATGAGATTTATACTAGTAAAGATATATAAATAAATTTTATGTGGTGTTATTGAATAAATATGCAACACCAATGTATATTATTCAGTGGTGTTATTGAACAAGAACGGAACACCAGTGTGTATTAGTAAATGGTGTCACTAAATATATATCTAAAATGAGATTAATATTAGAATTGTTTATTATTGAATAAATATATCTAAAATGAGATTTATACTAGTAAAGATATATAAATAAATTTTATGTGGTGTTATTGAATAAATATGCAACACCAATGTATATTATTCAGTGGTGTTATTCAACAAGAACGGAACACCAGTGTGTATTTGTAAATGGTGTCACTAAAAATATATCTAAAATGAGATTAATACTAGAATTGTTTATTATTGAAGAAATATATCTAAAATGAGATTAATACTAGTAAAGATATATAAATAAATTTTATGTAGTGTTATTGAAGAAATATGCAACACCAATGTATATTATTCAGTGGTGTTATTGAACAAGAACGGAACACCAGTGTGTATTTGTAAATGGTGTCACTAAAAATATATCTAAAATGAGATTAATACTATAATTGTTTATTATTGAAGAAATATATCTAAAATGAGATTAATACTAGTAAAGATATATAAATAAATTTTATGTGGTGTTGTTGAATAAATATGCAACACTAATATATATTATTCAGTGGTGTTATTGAACAAGAACGGAACATCAGTGTGTATTAGTAAATGGTGTCACTAAAAATATATCTAAAATGAGATTAAAAGTAGAATTGTTTATTAGTGAAGATATATATCTAAAATGAGATTAATACTAGTAAAGATATATAAATAAATTCTATATGGTGTTATTGAAGAAATATGCAACATCAATGTATATTATTCAGTGGTGTTATTGACATGAGACTGAGAAAATTCATTGATTTTTTATTGAAATAATTAAAATTAGAAAAAAAGTTATACTTCAATTTATTTTAAATGAGATTAATACCAGAATTCATATTTTCGACATTGGTGAGCTGAAGTAATTATTGCATTTAGCTTCCTCTCTCCAATCTCAATTAATTGCTAATTACTCTATCATTAATACCCAAAATACCACTATTATTGTTTTTCCACTTAAAGATGTAAGGACAAAAATACCCAATTAAATATGAACCATAGGATTAAAATATCACTTAAACTCTTAATCTAACGGCTCAGATAGTTGTGAGCACCATGTGAGCACGACCTCCTAAGCATACAAGAATTTACTCGTTTAATATAGTAGTCTTTATATGCTTGAGTTGAGGTTGAGTCTTGATGACTTGAATTGAATATGCACCCCACACTAAATGAGGGTTGGGATATGTTGTAGACTATACGTGACTCAATTAGTTTAAGATCAAGATAGTTTAATACCGAAGTTGGGTGAGTTAATCGGATAGCTTAGTAGAAAACGCTCTTGTCAGTAATTCAAAGGTCATAGATTCAATATTTACCTCATCACTAATTTATTAAAAAAAAATACTCAAGTTGGGACAACACTTGCACAACATATGTGGATGGTTTGCCTCATATGACATCATAAGGTGGCTTCGAACAATTCCACCGTGTTCTTGATGTCAAGACGGGTTAAACTAGGTCTTAGGGCTTAATGTTCTTATAACATTCCATTTCTCACAAAGGGCTTTACGGTCTATTTTATATTTACGCCAACGTTCAAACTTTAAATGTTTAGACGACAATCATCGCCCTTGGATTATTATTACAAACTTGTTATATTTGTATAATAAATCTCCCTCTGACGTACCTACTAGTGAGCACACCCGTCTAAAAACGGATAAATTACCAAAATTGGGCTAATGAGATCTAAGCATCTAATTATTAAGTTTATATAGGTGTCCATGAAATAAAATATTAGTCCCTCTTCTTTTGTTGCGACTTCAATTAAGAAAGAATGATATTCTATAAATTTGTCCATAACTTCTCTTTTCAATCTCTTTTCATTTTCTGGTAGACGACCTTTTACGTAACGTTATTTTATAAAATAAATAAATAAATATAACAAAATATAAAATTATATAATTAAAGAAGTGAAATACAAAATAAAATAATTTGTAAAATGATAGATAATAAAAGGAAAAATGTCACCTAATTTTCAAAAGTATGACAAACCGTCAATACACAATTGCCTAATTTTTAAATCTTGCGAGAGACCCATTCTCGATAGAGGAGAGTACGACAGAAGACCAGATCTGAATTTTGTTGATCCGACGACCTCCCTCGTACTAACAACATGCGTTACCGATGATCTACATATGTGCAGTTTATATAAGGCCAGCTCTGAATTTTGTTGATCCGACAACCTCCCTCGTACTAACAACATACGTTACCGATGACGATGATCTACATATGTGCAGTTTATCCAGTGTCTTAGTGTAGAAATAGAGAGGGAGATATATTATTGATGATCGTTATTCTTGTTGTTGTTCATACAATATAGAGTTCACATATATTTATAGGTGAATATAACCTAACCCTAATGTACTCTACGGGCTTATGGGCTAGGGTTGCCAAACCTAACACTTAGCATATAAGGCCCCGAAATTTCGAGGCGGAAGGAATCCGTGAGGACTATTAAAATGACGGTTTTATTCTTTTTTGTTTTTATCGAAGTGTATCATGGTTGAACGGCTTTATTAAAAAAATTCTCCTGACGATATTAGGACTTAATTTGTTTGATTAACTGGTATCAATTTTAATTGTATAAATTTTGGATGTGATGCACATTTTGTTGTTTGGATAATTGGTTGTTATGAAAGTGGAAATCCTTTTCGTAGGCCCAAAATGTCTTTCAACGAGCCCATCAGTGTCACAATCTAAAGAATTTAGTGGCTTCTTCTCCCTTTATTAAAGCTTGCAGTAGTAATACTGTAATAGTATCTATCTTGCTAATAATCAATTAATCATATTCAGACCGAGCTTCTCCTCCGGCCTCCGCCTCCTAGTATAGGCTATCTTTGGTTTGGATTGTAAGAGTAATGATAGCTTTGGTTCTAATTAAAATTAAAAAGATAAAAGTTGTTAATTTTGATTAAAGAAAACTCAAATTAAATAATTAAAATGCGAGAAAATTGATAAAATAGTCCCATATAATATGTGGAAGTTGCACTTTATTCCTAGTATGTATGTTATGTACAAATTGTATATGATATTGGTGTAAGAGGTGCAGTTTAGTATCTCTTTTGACAGTGACGTTAAATTTTGATGGATATGAGGCCAAATAGAATTTTCAAAACTTAAGCATTTTTTGAAAACTTGCACTCTAGTGCCTAATATTGGTAAAAAAAAATGGTACACTTTAGTCCCTCTTACCATTCAAATTTATCAATAAATGGACTAAGGTGCACCTTTTCGACCAATATTAAGGACTATTTGCGGAGATTGAACATTTATAGAAACTAAAGTACAACTTGCACATATTATCAAGGACCATTTTAACAATTATCTCGGGTAAATGCACTAACATAAATCACATATCAGATTTAGAACTCTTATGCTCGATGACACTAAGAGCATTCGCAACAGATACCTTAAAACACTTCTTATTTCATATTTAGAATAGGGACAAGCATAAAAAGTAAAAAAGTACCAAATATCATATTTCCTATCTCTAAACTTTTCGTCAAATATTATAGGGAGTGCCTTATATTTACACCTTCTCCAAACCACTTTTGTTCTTTATATTATTAGTTGTAAGTTATATATAAGGAATCTGAATTTGTGTAAAAATTAAAATATAAGTCCTAAATTTGATAAAGTAGTATAATAAATTGATTTTAGGGAATTATTTTGAGGAATCTATCATAAATGCTCTAAAAAGAAAAGAAGATGAATGAAGTTATACTCAATGAGTCACTATACTATCTAGATTTTTTATGGTACAAATGAATCATGTGGAACCTAAAGTTGTGTCCTACTACCCCTACAGACTAAGTACATAGTATTGAACATATATGCAATTTTAAATATATTTATTACTGTTTGTGGCTGACTGCTTGTTGCATTGTAGGAAAATTTGAACAACCACTTTTTCAGTAAATAGAAAGTTTAAATTGGAGTTTGGCTATCTTAATAATAGTGCTTTTGCTTTTCATTTAATAATTGAAATTATTTGTATAAATTGTTTTGTATAAGGCATGATATTAATTACAAATGAGCTACCATTGTCAAACCCTATGTAATCTTCTTACTTGTTAATATTAAAAAAAAATACTTATTACAGTATTTACCATCATTGTAATAATTTAACTAAGTTGTACATGTCTCTCTGAACTAATCGAATAACCTAGTGGAAAAGGCTCTTACTAGTTACCAGAAGATCCCAAGTTTGAAACTCATCATCGTTAATTTACAAAAAAAAAAGAAAATAAAAGTTCTACATGTCTCTCCTCTGAGTCCTCTCCAAGCTTGTGACAACTACTGATGGGGTTTTGGGCTGATTCTAAGTTGTCTCGTGAACCAACAAGGCAACAACAATAGCCCTGGGCCGGGCTAGGGGAGCTCACTAAGAAGCGTAAGGTCAAATTTTGAGCAAGTAAAACACTACTACTCCCTTCATTCCAAATTATTTGTCCTATTTTAATTTTTACGATCTCCGAAATACAACTTAAAACGTAAATATTTCTACTTGTACAAATATAAAAATGATAAATTATTGATATTTTAAAAATATACATTGAGACGAATCTAACAAGATCCAACATGACTATATTATCTCTTATCAATATTTATAAAATTTGACTTCCAAAATAGAAATAGGCCAAACAAATTGGGATGAAGGGAGTATTTATATAATGTATACCAAAACAGTCTATTAGTAACGAAAATATTAAATCAAGGACTAAATGAAAACAATATGTATACTATCAAAAATTATATCTGCAACACTGTCACTTATTGAGACGAAAGTTCATTAACCTTATTTATTGGAACCATTGCTATAATTAATTTTTATAAAAGGAGACTTATTTTATATTTTTCTCCAAGACCGTCGTTGTCTACAAGACGGTCCTCACTTGAGTGCATGCCAATATTCATTTTTATGTGGCAATTGGAATACAATATAGAAAAAGGAAACATCTTTGCATTTTCGGTCGATATGTAGTTGGTAATTAATTAATACAGTAGAACAATATAATAATAATAATAATAGGGCAATAATAATAAGCGTGTTTTATCTATAAAAGGATGTTAGTGTACGTTTCCTTACAAAGCTATCTTAGTACAACACCATCTCCCCTCCCCGTTTTGAATATAGTTGTGCATCACAACCTTCGATATGACATCGGTAAGTTCCTTATTAGTTGCTTTACTTTTTGTGCATGCCCAAATAAATAATCACGATTATTATGGCTATAAATTACGATAATTATGTATTATTATTTTGGAGTCTTCTTAAGAATTTTTTCTCAAGTCCCTAAAATTTTAGGACCGTCCTAAATACAACATCGATGGTGTGTCTCAACCTAGGGGTAAAAGGAAGATGAAAATAAAGGGGTTTTAGTGTTCTACTTTGAGAAAAATAAAATAGAGGGGTAAAATAAAATAGTAATAATTAAAATATAAAAAAAGGCTTGAAATTATGTCGAAAATGAAGCATAAATGTGTCTTGCTTAGGCACTTGAATCCATGATTTACTTACACTTTTTGTCTTGCTATTTTCTATATCACAAAAATTTAAAAATCATATTTTATATATATGTAACGATATCGAAAAATATTAGGGGGCGACGCACCCCCACCCCATCCCCTCTGTAAGTCTGCCCCTGCTTCAATCTCCTATATTTGTACATAAGCCAATCGGTAAGGCATTAGTTAGGCTTATATTTTCAAGTTGTAGGTTGATTAGATGACAACTATTCATATGTCTGTTCATAATACACATATATATAATTAAATATAAGGGTTAATTGCCGCAACAATCACCTATGTTTGGTGAATGTTTTTCCAGTCAATCACCTGTGTTTTAAAGTGTTCCGTTCTATCACCTATGTTTCAAAAGTTTCCAGTCCATCACTCATTCCGTTAACGAATCGTTAAATATGTCATGTGACTTGCATGTGACTTTTGCAGGGGCATTTTAGTAATTTCACATTAAAATATGTTTTTTATCCATTCCATCACCTCATCTATGTTTGGTAAATATTTATAGTGAATCACCTGTGTTCTAAAGTGTTCTATTTCATCACCTATGTTTTAAAATGAATCCCACTTGACCACGAGTATATACTAAATACATATGACAAATATTAAATATATATGATATATATTATGTATGTAGTGAGTAACAACATCTATATAAATAAAAGAATATAAGTCGGACCAGATATCAAATTTAGAAATAAAATAACATTAATGTTTTCCCAAGTGTGAGATAGTATTTAATATATATTTATAGTTATTTTATATAATTATATTTATATAAATAATACATATCATATATATAAACATAATCATACTTAATATAGATACATATATATATATAAACATAATTTTAATATATATAATTATATTTAGTATATATAGTTATATTTCGTGACAAAGCGGGATTCATTTTGAAACATAAGTAATGGCATGGAACAGTTTAAAACACAAGTGATTGACTGGAAACATTTAGCAAACATAGGTGAGGTGATGGAATGGATAGAAAACATATTAGCGTGTAAAATTACTAAAATGCCCCCGAAAAAAGTCACATGCAAATCACATGACATGTTTAACGTTTTGTTAACGGAATGAGTGATGGAGTAGAAACTTTTGAGTGATGGAATGGAACCTTTTAAAACACAGGTGATTGACTGGAAGCAAACATAGGTGATTACTGCTGTCATTAGCCCTAAATATAATCATGCGATATAAATGTGAAACATATAAAGAAGTAGATGATTTCATATGAGTAATAGGATTATAAATGTATTTCACTAAAATGAGGCGGTTATAAGTATATTTTACTTTCTTTACGTGTCTTATTGTGTATTTTTGTTGCTTAGAAATATGGTACATCAGAGTTAATCGAATAGCCTAGTAGAAAAGGCTCTCGCTAGTGACTAAATGCCCTGGGTTCGAAATTCACATCATCGCTAATTTACAAAAAAAAAAAAAAAAAAATATGGTACATCAAATATCGAACGATTATATCATAACCATCATCGATAATGAATGCAATTAAGTATTTTAATTAGTGATTATTAAGTTGGTAGTGTATATATAACATCTCTTGCTGCAGATTGTGGAGGTAAGGGTTCACATGGACTGTGCTGGTTGTGAAACCAAAATTAAGAAAGCTGTCCAGAAAATAGATGGTAAGAACGGAACCTACACAATAAATTCTCCTTTCATTATTAAATTCTTATATCTTAAAAAGAAATTCATTTAAATTTCATATATTTTTATGTCTTCTATAGATAATAATTATTTGAATATGTATATTAAACTATTGTTCAAAATGGCGAGGTTTTATGTCGAGTCTTTACAATTACAATAGCTGATAACTTTGATTCAAATTTTATAAATTGAAATGAAATTAGAAAGTCAATTTTCGATTTGGTCCTATATATAATGACAATGTGATCGTAAATACTTGTAGTGTTCTTAATTATTATTAGTTCTTACAATGAAGTGAAAAATATCATATTATGGCCCCCGCAAGTGATTAGTATCGTTGCATATTTTTATGTTCCTTTGTAAACTAATATGCTACTCCCTCCGTCCCTAAAAGATTGTCACATTTTGACTTTTGTGGTCAATTACAAGAAAATTTGATCATGAATTCTCATTAAACGATAAGAAATAATATAGTGTTGTGGGACCTCGTTAGATTCGTCTCAATATATATTTTTGAAATATCAACTTATTATAATTTTTTCACATGTAAAATAAGAGATATTTATGTTTTAAATCGTGCTTTATTGACCATCAAAAGTCAAATGTGACAATCATTTAGGGACGGAGGGAGTTTTTATTGTCTGTATTTGGGACGACGTTGTCAATATTAGTATCATTTTCGAAGACTAATATTAGATTAAAATATAGACAACACTATCTGGACAAGAAAGTGACTTATGATACTAAAGATTAGCTAGGTCGGTATTAATGGTACTAAAGGATAGTTTGACTAATTTTATCAATACATATAAGAAATAACCCTATTCAAATGAGATATGATATCAAAATATTAGTGATTAAAAAGTATAAAATGAAACATGAGTAATCGAATGATAAAAGTTATGAAACATTATGAGTGATCGAATATGCCATTAACCCTATTCTAAACCAATTCTCAATCATAATAAATCTTCCCAACCATATTTCATGATAATTATGCAACCCTCCCATATCAATCTATTAGTAGTATATATTGTCTTGATTTTTCTAGTTCATACATATGAAAATATTAAGTTAAAATTATTAAGTAAAAATGAGTATTAGGGTTAACGGGTGCCTAATCCATAAGTTTGTACAATAAATTATTAGAATTAGATTTATTTATAAATATAGATATCTGTATTAATAGTCACCTAATAACCTATAACATACTCCCTCCGTTTCTTTTTATTTGATTGTTTGAGCATTTTTTCTATGTTTCTTTTTATTTGATTGTTTACAATTTCAATGCACTTTTTACAATCCCAATGCACCTTTTTACAATTTCAATGCACCTTTTTACAATTCCAATACACATTTTTACAATCCCAATGTAATTTTTCACAATCTATTAATAAAGTACTTTTTCCCCAAACACTCAAATAAAAAGAAACGGAGGGAGTACTTTATAGGCTGACAAATTGTCCACCAATCTAGGTAATTGTGGTGAAATCTTGAATTATCATATAGTCATATTGTGAACTTTATTATAATTTGTACGCCTTAATTAACTAAGTAATCACCATCAAGTAAAGTCAATGCTATATATGTACTAATCTTCTTGGAAATTTCATGTTAATTAATTAGTTTACTACAAAAGTCGACTTATTAACAAATTGATGTCGACTTTTCCCACGTCAGGCATGCATGAATCATGATTGAGATAGACAATCAAATAGCTAGTTTTGACTAACTGACTTAGGCATAATTATCACGTTACTTTCTCGATACAATTGTACGTTGTAGACTTGTAGTCTCTATTTTTTTATGAGCCATAATATAATATTCTTCACTTTCGGAACAATACGGTAATATGTATTCCACTTTCAAGGTTTAATTTGTAATACTTTTTCCGTCCCTAAAAAATTGTTATATTTTAACTTTTGTTGGTTAAATATAACAAAATTTGACCATCAATTTTCATTAGACGGTAAGAAATAATATAGTCTTGTAGGACATTGTTAGATTCGTCTCAATACATATTTTTGAAATATTAAACTTTTTATAATTTTTTTCTCATGTAGAATAAGAGATATTTACGTTTTAAATCGTGTTTTATTGACCATCAAAAGTCAAAATATGACAATCGTTTAAGGATGGAGGCAATATTATAATTATTTGGGACTAAAATGTAATTATATCACACTATTTCAGACCAAATAAACAATTAAATTTTACTTCTCACAAGAAAATTAAAGTGTTTATATGATGTATTTAATATGATTACATTGATATTACTCATACCATCAAGATATTTGATCTAAAATGCGACATGTATAGCAACATTATAATTGTCTGGGACTAAAATGCATTGCATCACACCATCTCGGACCAAATCAACAATCAAATCTTACATCTCACAAAAAAATATAGTATAGAGGAAATTTGAGGCTTAACACGTATTAGGGGGACACTTTAATACTTTTGTGATAGTTGAGGAGGCAAGACGAAAATAAGCCTATGTGAAAAGATTGATACTTCAGTCCCTTATTCGAAAACTTAAAAATAGTTCGGGAGGCGTAAGTTAATACTCCTCCGTTATTTAATGTCATTCTAGACATTTTCACATAGATTAAAAAAAATTAAAAGTTATCTAAAAGTTGTCAAAAAATATATTGGAAATGTAAAATGCTAATTAACGTTAAGGGTCTTTATTATATTTCAGGAGTTAACAATGTGGAAATCGATATGGACAACCAGAAGGTAACAGTGACTGGTTGGTTAGACCAAAAGAAGGTTCTGAAGACTATTCGAAAAACTGGAAGGAAAGCTGAGCTTTGGCCATTTCCATACAACAAAGAATTCGACAATTACGCACATTATTATTACGACGAGTATACAAGGAGTCCAGCCACACATATGTTCACGCAGTCTTCTTCTTCGTACAACTATCGCAAGCATGGCTACTGCAACCAACATCATGGTTACAACCAGGACCTGCCTCACTCAGCCATAGTCAAGGACGAGGCCGGTGCCATGTTCAATGACGATAATGTCAATGCATGTTTCATAATGTAGATGCACTATTCGAACACTACCAGAGGAGCTTATGTACATAAAGTTATGTCTGTAAAGTTATAATGGCCGCATGATTGTTCGTCCCTCCTCGACAGGGAATAAAACGTTGTCATTGTAATGATGGTTTGGTGAAGGTCGCTACATGTAATTAGTGTGTGTGTGTGTGTGTGTATATACATGTAATTATCAATTTGGAAATCAAAAATATCCTGCTAGTAAAATTCGAACAGAAGAATCTAATTATGCAGGCAAGAATTAAGAAATTAACCAGCTGCAATAAATCCAATAAACTGAAATTTCCAAATATAAAAGGAACAATTTTCTCCTAAGCTAGCTAACTTTAAATTACCACAATATATTGTTCAGAAGAAAATCAATTCAATGCAAAAACTTTACATTGTTACAAGTTGGCAGCTATGAATGTGGATGGTCCCTGGTGCTTTTCTTGTTGCTTTATGTGATCGGCAACGTGTGCCACGACTCCTGCTCCAGCATTATGAAGCCATTCACTTTTTACCTGTTTTAAATGAACTTTGAGAGAAGAGTAGCGGGTGGAAAAGAATGGAGGATGAATCGAATTAAAGAAATCTTTGAGAGGAACATTACAACAAGGACATATCCTAATGCCTGTAAAAGGTTCCAGCAGGAGCAAAAGTAGGGTGTCGTTGTATGTAACCTTACCTCGATGTTAATAGGGAGTTTGTTTCCCAATTGACCTAAGATTAAGTGAAAAGACCATCTATCTACTTCACAACAAACAAGAAGTGTGTATAATGACGTCCAGTTTCTTACGTGGATATTATTATGTGCAAAGAAAGGCCAGAAAGCGGAGTGGAAACTGACGTCAACTTTCTTCCATCCTAGCTTTTGTAGGCCGTGAATCATTTCATCTGTTAACAGATTATCCACATTGAAGACTAAAAGCATATAATCTCGTAGAAGGTAGATAAAAGACAATTAACATCTTACCCTCCATTATTTCATGGTATTCTACTGATTTTTTTGAGTTGGGTGCATTTTGGGCAGCCTCCTTGGCCTTCGCAGCTTCTGGAGGGAATTGGGGACTCTCTGATGAAACTGGTTGGCAATATTCCACTTCTACAATATGTTTGTAGCCATCTAAAGAGCTCTGGGGAGGCTGCAAAATATAATTTCTAATGACAAAGTACTACAGATATGTCCCAGAGAGAAATTGCTAGGAACAACTCATTATATACGTTGAACATATCGTAATGACTTAGAATGTTCACTCCAGTGGGATTTAACCATTAAAGGGTCATGGGCGATATAACTCACGAACAAAGCTGATAATAGCATTTAGCGGTGTATAGCGGTGAAGTCCAAAAGTTATAGCTATATCGTAATATATCACAACAGTAGCGGTAGTTTCTTAAAGCTTCGTATATGTCACAAATGTGACACAAAATTTCCAATACTCGTAATCACTTGGTTCAATTTTTTCATTCTTTACAACATTGAAGGAGATCCAACTATATTGCAATATAATAACGTACAAAATTAAAGATTCTAACCTCAAACAAATTATTAAATCGCAATAAGTTTATCACATACAAAATTATTACATAAATCTCAAACGTGCATAACTAAAGAAAACCTACTTCAAAATCCACATCAAGGTCAGATTAAACTAAACTTCTTCATGAAAATTCAATCCTTTTCACATTAATCAATCATATACACCAGCATAAAAAAATAACATAAGAACCTCACCTCAATAATTCACTTTAAGAGCGGACTAAAGAGTAAATCACTAAACCATATACTCCCTCAATCCCATATTGAAGCGACGGAATCCCAAAACTGGCAAATACACTCCCATTTTTTTTTTTGAATATTAGGGATGAGGTTCGAACCCAGGACCAAATACATTCCCATTTTGACTAAATGTGAGGACAAAAATGGAGGGTTATCAGAAGCTATTTTGAAAATCATTAAATTGTGTGCAGAGTCAAATGAGACATAGATTATGGGATTCGGGGAGTATGTTTCTCACCGATGATCAGTTAAGCCAAATGAAGGTCTTGCGAATTATTAGATGTTCAATGATAAAACCAAAAGTGTAATAATTACCTTGACAAGTTCAGAATCTCTTCTAATTGATGAAGTGCGCCAACCAACCAAATCTAAGATCATGTTAAGTAGTTGAGACACTGAATAGGTGGAGACACCAGGTCTAGAAGGTATTCGATGGTTAATTGCACAAATTATAACAGAGAATAAAGCAGGATACGGTCATAAGAGACGTTAGCATATAGAACTCGCGATTGAAAAGAATCTAGGGCAGATCTGGGAGAAAAAACAAATTAATTAACTTTACGATTGTAAAATAATTAACAAGAACGTCATAAAGGAGTTCTAGCTCACAAAAACTTTAGATCTTCACAATCTGATGCCATTCGCAGTAAGAGAGGGGGTTTGTTGGGTTTGCGATCAGTGAGGAAGAGCTGACTACCAGTGCGACCAGCCAATAGGGGAGCAATTGGTGCAGCAAGTTTCTCCAAAAAGGGGACACCCAGAAGAAATGGAAGCTACAAAATAAAAACAGATTAACTGTCTAGAGGTCACGTTCTTCTAATTGAATACACTGCCTCAAACACTCAAACACTCGCTACAACTTCCCTTTGAATGTTCAACAACTCCTTTAACATATTGTTCCTCCTTCCACTACTACAAAAAGCCTCTTGAGCGGCACTTTAGAAAAAATGCTGTCCAAGAGCACTTGGACGGCGCTCCCGTGAAGCGAACAAACAAATATATCAAAATTCTTTGCATATGGTCGATGAAACGAACAAACAAATATATCAAAATTCTAGGCTAATGGCAAAATAGGAAAGACCTCGCAGCATAAAAGAGAACAAACCTGCTTCCTTCCTCTCACCCCAAGATGAGGAGTTGCCAATGTTATAAAATTGATTGGTTCCAGCCCCGCTATCAGACCTTTGTTTGTACTTCGTAACATAATTGACTTCGCATGTATAGAATCAGCGACATCATTACTCGGATCTGCAGATATGGGTGGGGTGTAAAGAACAGCAACAGCATATCTTGTAAACAGTCCACCAAGCGAATGAGCTAGAAAAGATACTCTTTTAAGGCTCTTTGTCTTCTTCACAACTTGCATGACCTGTCCACGGTAAATAAGAGTCCATATGAATAAAACATCATAATGATATATAATGTCATAGATAATTACATGTAAGTTAATCTTTATATAATTGAAAAACAAATTTTGCTTAGTTAGGAAACAAAGCTGTGGTACCAACAAGATTCAAAAACCTTTATCTAATACTCACTTCATCTGCTAGCAGTTTTCCAGCTCTATCTATTCCTGTGAATGTCTTCGTGAAAGTATTGGAAGAACTTGCTGCACATAAGGAGGTCAAACTTCATAACATAAAAAAACACTCACGCCGTTGTATTGGCAGATTATTTTTTGTCACATCAGGTTCTTCTTAAGAAATTGGCAGATTATTTTTTGTCACATATGTTGGTTGAAGAATGCACTAGAAGAGAGTAGAGTTCATAGGAAACGTAAGAAATTCATTCCAACTGCCCATATATACCTAACCTAGGAAGACAAAAACACTAGGCACTAATCTCATATTACTTCGACTCCAGTTTATCTGAAGGCACTATGAGGCATTGAAACCCAATATTGCCACCTCAATGAAATAGACATTGTTCATACACCTCATTAGCATATTACCATGAAGAATTGCGTAAGCTATTCACTCAGATAATCAAGCCACAATACAGTGGATGAATACAAAGGGAATAACATAAACTCATACCATAGATTAAAAAGTTCCTTCCTAAGCGTCTCTCCAACTCTGCTTTGAAGTAAATCCAGTCACTTGGACTGCATATTAATCATTTGACATCAGATCAAGTACCGCGTGTGTAGATTAAGCATATAAATCCAACATTTAACTCATATGAGCATTGTGTTGTAGACATGAAAGAACTGGTTCCCAATCTCACGAAACAATTCCTCCATCTTTCATAAACTACATGTGGCCTTCAACTCAACTCCTCTGCTCATTATAGTCATATTATGATCAAATTAAGGATCCACAAATTTTCAAATATATGTAGAAGGAATATAAATAATGCACGTCTTCACACAACAAAATGGAATTTTTTCAGTAAGTTCTTTCTAATTATGAGGAATAGAAGGTCCCTTCTAAGAAATGCTGGAATGAGGAAGGCCCTCAATCTGCAACATCTACCGCAAGATAGATGGGACAGGAAGTCAAAAACAGCTTCCTACACCACTTAACATGGCAGGCAGGACTCAAACAAAAAACAACATTTCCTGCCTATTATTGTTTATCATGTCCTTTTCTAAACTTTCCATCCTTAAGTTCTATATTTTACCAAATATAGGTCTTCGAGATCTATGATTTCCGACAAAGGACAGGCATACCTTGCCAAGATCCCATGAACAAGGACAAGGAGGTGATCAGGTTCCTTATTTACATTTGCGACACTCCTTGGATATGAATCATTTCCTTGAGTTGTATTCATAGCATGGGCCTTCAGATTTTTTCAGAATGGTCTTCTTCCCTACAAATCATTGTAAAATAAAGATCCTCAGATAAAAGATGAATAACTTCATGTAATATCTAAAGTAAGAGTGTAAGACAGCTACTGGTATGAACACAACGGTGACATCTTGGAATAAAAGTACAGAAGACAAAGCTGCATACTATAATATTAACACTGGAATTACACACTTACTATAATTGTTACCAAAAGTAATTGGAGCACCAAATATGGCAGGAGTCAGTGGGAGATAATCCAATCAATAAACCAATAAATCTAAAACATGATCACATTCAGAAAAATGTCACTAGAAATACCCTTAGATAAGAAAAATACATTTAGCGTCAAAAGTACCATTATATATCACATTAACAAAATTGTGCGCATTACTAACTATTCTGCAAACTATACCAAGCTTCCAAATTCTGCCTTGAGTAAATGCACAACAAGGATACTACCTAAAACTTAGTAATCAATGAAGGGCACACAAGAACCAAGAAGATGCTAACTAATAGTTGGCATGAGTGAAGTGTACCTTTACCAAAATTTTGCCAAACAAACATTTTACATAATATAGTCTGGCCGTTCGAATCGCTCATGTTATTTCAAGAAAATTCCAGTAACAAAGAAATCATTACATTCAACAACAACATGTCCAGGACTCCAAATGCCTTTGAAGAGGCTACCAACTAAGCGGGTGAGGGGGTGTCGGGTAGTATAATTTGAAGATAGTATGCTAGAAAAACGTTTAGCCCTTCAATCATTTAGGCAGTATCTTCAAACACATTGAAAATTTAGCATAGCTACAGAGTACAGAGTCTCCGTAATATCTTACAAAGATTCTATAATCTATATACATCCTAATACATTCAATTCAATATTTGAAACATACAGCTTTATCAACACCCAGTTGATTAAACATGTTCTCTAAATCAACCATTAGCCTATAATAACAATAATCATATGTTTTAATCACTAAACCAGTACCTTCACACGTTGCCATACCTTCAGGCTGCACATCAAACTTCTACACACAAATACATCCATTTCAATATATAAATCAAACTAAGTCTTATCCCACTTAGCGAGGCTGGCTATTTAGATACAACGTATCATCCACATCCAATTCAATATATATATATATATATTAACATCATCAACAATCAATTCGATTAAATAGAGACCCTTTTAGCCAATCTACAAACTTTCTGGTAAAATCAAACTAACCTGCAACCTATAAAATGCATACTAAAATACAAAAATAGTGGAAATACCTCAAAAGTGATAAAATTCCAGTTACTCAACGAATTGGAATAGGAATTGAGAGAGATGCAAATAATTTAGGCGTATATTATTTGGGGTCGAATTCATATTGGAAACACTAAATTGCTATATATAGTAAATGAATTGATTCGATCATTTTGATATTTTATGTTATCCTCTGCGAAATATCCCATACCTCTGCCCATTCTTCATATGCAGGCTTCCTAAATTTCTTTAAAGAAAAGTTTGCTCTTTGTGAGCTTCAATTCAAGCAAATGCCTCATTAGTGTGCGATTCGAATAACATCCGGAAGCTCGACTCCACACAGATCACCATCCAACTGAGACCTTTAATTTATGGTATGTTTGTTTCGGGATGAATAATGGAGGGAATTTTTTTTTTAATTGTGTTTGAGAACTATTTTATTTTTGTCATGTAGTGAATTTTAACTAATTCGTCATTATTATCTCCTGATTTTCTCAAATTCTCTATCCTCAAATCGTAGAACAATGAAGTATATTAGCATATTTAATTATATTTTTTCGTCTTTCCTTAACTCATGGGTCTACTAAATATCTTCGTCTAAGACAATTTTAAAGAGTTCTAATTCTCCTCCCTGAAAAGAAGTGAACAATAAAATCATACATTAAAAAATTACAAGATTTTTTGGGCGGTTTCCCCCCTCAGTTATGCAAATTTTTTTTGTGTCCCATAAATTTTCTATCATGTCTATACACCCCTGAACGCATTTTTAACATTATAATATGCATAAATTTATTTAATACAAGAAAAACAATAGAAATTTAATATATAAATAGACTTTTAGGGTCAATTTTAATAGGCAACATATACTTGAGACTCTTAAAAAAAAATTACTATATAAAAATAAAAAAGTTAACCCCAACCCCCCTGCTTATTGTTCAACCGAAACCAAAGTGGGAGCACATAGAAAATATCATCATAGTTCAAGGGGCAATCGGGCAAAAAGCCAAATTATAAAGAGTCTCGTACTTCAGAAACGCGAGTTCTTTCAGGAATGGGAAGATTTTCATTGAAGTAATCGATAAGGGTAATGACAACTAAATATTCCAAAACCATCTACAATACTAATTTCTACATAAATTATGAAATGCAATCTCCCATTGACAACTTTGCGTTTGGATAAGGAAATAACCAACCAAGTAATTACATAAATTATTTGACCCCTCCACTCATGTACAAACACACCCTTGATTACAAAGCCCACGCTCTTCAATCTGGATTCCGGATTCCTTCGAGATCCACAAAACTGCACCAACTTCCACTGTGCGATGAAATGAAGGTAAAATCAGTTGTATTGATCAGATGTCGCTCCAATTATCATCCTCGTCGCCATCATCACTGCCAACAACCTGAATAACTTCCTTGAGTGAGAATATGAATGAGCAATAGGGATACTTGAACAAAGTCCACCCTGCCCCAACTCTCCACCCGATTTTTAAGTTGTTTTATTTTCTTTTGTAGCAATAGGGATACTTGAACAAACCTTGCGAATAGCGTTTGCCTTCTCTATAATTGCTGTTACTTTGACATTGGTGGGCGGCTCAATCTGGCCAGCTGGTTTTGTTGTCACAGTTCGTCTTAGGTTGAATGACTGGATCAAATAGCATGTTAACAAAAGGTTCATAATAAGTAAGCTAAGTTGATCTTTCAAATAATCGAACATTGAAGTTGCCTCTCACGAGCTCATATTGAATGGTGCACGACTCGAGTATATCAAAATCAAAAGATATAAAAGGAAAAATATATAACAGATGACCATGAAGAATATGCCCCAACACCAGCCAAACTGTGGTTCCAATATCAGTAACAACCTACTAAACAAAAGGAGATGCAGGCAAAAGTCTAGGAGCTTGGTCATTTATCTTTTTGAAATTTGTCCGAGAAGATCCACTCAAGATTCACACAAAACAAGCTAGAATCCCATGCTTCGAAACTATGATTTTGTTAAGGATTTCAAATCGAATATAGTACCTAATTAAATTAGCATATGGTAGTGCCTAGGAGCTTATATACAAAATTAGGCAAAATAGTACTTAGATTATCTTTTTGCATTTTGTCAAAGGAGATCCATCAACCTTTTCTTTTCTTTACGAAGAGGGATGGCATCATTCTTTAGTCTGTCCTTATCACTCACAGAACTGATTCTATAATACCGTAGGTATTCAGAGCATAAAAGTTATGATACTATTTCTTGGCTCTTTGGCCGGTTGCCCCCCGAACTATCGTTTTATTTTTTATATGGGCCCTATGATATCAGCTGTTTTCTAGGGTGCCCCCGTAACTATCCGTCTTTTCTAAGGTGCCCCCCTGAGCCATTTTTATCAACTTTCAACAACCAAATGACTATTGGCCCCCTAATATTACTCTAAAGAATAAGGACACAATTTAAACTATTTTACATAATCTATCTATATATAACGTGGGAAGCCATTTATTTATTGGTGAAGCCTGAATGGGTAATGAGCGATGCCACGTGTCTTTTGCAGTTTCATATTTCACGTTCCAATTAAGCAAACAGTTACATAGTAAAATGAAACATTGTTCGGCAATGTAGTTCACGTTCTATTTAGCCAATGAATTTCGGGCATGCCATTAATAATATAACCAGTACTCCCTCCGTTTATTTTAGTTGTCGTTTTAGCTTACATTTTTGTTTGTAAATAGTTGTCATTCTACCATAATAAATTGTAATTTTACATTTCCAATGTGATCTTTCCTTACTTTTTCTATTGAAATTATCAACTATCCAATAATATAGTGATAATCAATTGTCATTTCACATTCTCAATGTAATTTTTTACTACTTTACTTTTCCTTAATCTATGTGACAATGGCTAAAACGACAACTAAAAAAACGAAGGGAGTACTAACCCATGTAACTGATTCCAAAGTAACAATAAAAACAATTGTCAAATAAATCTCCACTACATTTCATACTTGTACTTCTGAATGTGAAAAAGCATGCGAACACTAAATAAAAATAGCAACAAAGGTGTAGTTGCAGCCATTTTTCTCACTGATCTCGGCCAAGTATTCAATAGTCCATTCACAATTTTATCTTGATTTCAAAAGGAGGCACACACTTTTTATAATGAGATTAAAACATAACTACCCATGTTTTCAATAATAGTTAGTCAATATAAAAAGTATTTATACATATGGATGCATTTTTAGACATATTATCATATCTTTTATAAATAAATAGTATTTATTTTTGTATAATACAGTAGTTAGTCAGTAGTTTTTCTTTTAATTTTAGTTTTGAATTATATACATGATTTTTTCATTTTCTCATTTTACATACAATGCATTATTTTGATCATAATATCAAAACTATTGAAAAATTTGTTACAAAACAACTAAGTTCTTCGCACAGATTGGATTGTGCACAAAGGACTAGTTAAAATAAAGCCCCGGCCCTTCTTCTTCAACACCTACCCTCCCCATACCCCGTACCCCCCACCCCACCCAAAAAAATCAATGATGTGCAGTTAACCTTAATTTGTAGATCAGGATCGACATTGTCATATGTTTGGGGGGGGGGGGGGGGGTTACTGGGTAGGGAGAAATTCAGTTACGAGTCTTTGGAAAATAGTGCCCACGACGATAATTCACGAATTTTTAAAAGTCACTTGGAATGCATTTTTAAAAACTTTGATGCAGATATTAATGTGTCACATTTGAGCTAGAAAGTCACATTCCAATCATGTTAGGGATTACTCATTTAAACAACATTATTACAGTCTTGTGAGTTCAACGTCTCAGTCACTGCAAAAGCATGATGTAAATAGACAATGACTTTGTATTAGCACAACATTGACATGGATTTTGTTTAATGGATTTGTTACAAGTACAGAAATATATTATGCATATAAGGTGAAACAGCTAGAAGTTGACTGGGTGAAACAGGACTCACTTTTGATCTAATTTGACGCAAAAAATCCTCTTTTCAATAAGTTCGTTACAAGTACAGACATATATTATGCATATATAGTAAAACAGATAGAAATTAACTGGGTGAAACAGGACTCACTTTTGTTCTAATTTGATGCAAAAAATCCTCCTTTCCATCTGTAACGCTCCCATGTGCTGGTTGTTCTCTTTGCAGATTAAGAGTCTGTTTAGTTAGTTTCTGTAGAAGAAGAGATGCCAATCATTAAGAAGCTAATCTGTACACTGAATAAGCATTGAAAAAAGGATCTGTTGAATCTATACATTATTGAACATAAGAACAACAAAGGAAATAGTGCTTTCCTGATACTTACAGTACTTCTCAACATACTTGAAGCCCCAACAATTTTATCTTGAGTAAGCGGAGCAGGTTTTGGTTGCTGTGAAACTGTGTATTTTGAAATATTCATGGCATATGCATGATTCGGGGCAACAGGTAATGGATGTTGATTCTCTTCTGCCTCATCTGAATTAGGTTTTACTGTTCGCCATTGCATTGGAGGGAGAGGTGGAGGTGTTGGACTACGTTCCTGAAGGGAATATGATTTTAGCAGACTTTTTTCTTTACTTTGGTCAACTGAATCGTTTCTGATTGATGGACTTAGGATATGTAAACTTGGAAGATCAAAAAAATGAGAAGACTGAGAACGCCCAACACTATTGTCTGCATATGTAATGCGCAGGTCAGCTTTGTTGTGAGCTTCTGTCTGGGCTGTTCTGCTTGGTTCTACAGATGTTGATACCGATTCTGTCAATGAGATCCTGCACAAAGCATCATACAGCTCATGGTCCTTCCTAACAGGTGACTCACCAGATTCCCAAATCTCAGAATTAGAGTCAGATTGGTGACTGAGACAATCGTCTGACATATATGGGGACGACCTACAAAACGTATCAGCCTCGGAGTCTGAATTATTATACACAAGAGGTACCACATGTCCAGGCACCAACTGAAATGAAGGAAATATATCCCTGCTGCTTTCATGACTGTCATTTCCGTTAGGAAACATGAGTTTGAGTTCAGAATTTTCAAAACGATCTACAGGCTGAAATGATATTTTCATATGTCCAAGCAGAGGCGATGAAGAAGGTGACATAATTGGAGAATCATTTCTGTAGTAGTCTTTGAATCTTTCGGAATATGTTCGATGCTCAACACCTTGGTGACCCTTCTGCTCGTTAATACCGAAGTCCAGAGACATTGAAGGATCAGAGCAATCGTCATTCTCTAATGATAATTTCCTGTGAAACCCATTTCCTAACAATTTGTTGCCAATATTGAACATACGAGAGACACTTTGACTATTGTTCTCATTGTATGTAGCATTAAGGTCTTGAGGTGTCACCATATGACTTTTGGAACCATTTCTGTCTGAAATATCACTACAAGTTTCATAAGTTGAACCAGCCAGATGGTGATGTCTTACATCAAGATCAGCTGATGGAAGTCGTCTAGAAATTTTCCACCTAGTAAAGTTTCCTTCATCATTCTCATTTGATATTGAAGTATCCTCATTGTTGTTACTACTAGGGTGTGCTACTTTTGATGCTTCTGCATGTTGCTGAAAGCTACACTTAGTTGCAACATCTGCTGATTTATCTACCGTGGGAAAAGTTACATGTCCAGCAGGATTTGCTACACTAAAATCTGGAGGCTTTGATGGTTCAAGTCCCAGAAGACTACCATTTGTCCAGAACTGGATTGAGGTGACAGTTGAGGATTCTGTTGGATGCTTGTGAGGGTCGGTGGGGAGTGTTGGAACATTCTGACTAATGTGCTCTTCAGAAAAGTTTTCTCCTCTTCCAGGAGATGACAATTGTCGGTCTATAGAATGATAAGTAACATGGTCCTGTTCACGTAAATCAATATCTGCTACACATTGTGAATTGAAGTCACCGCAACTAGCCATATCCGAAGATTGAAAAACGGTTGGCCACTCAGAGGAGATTGAATTTGATGCACTGATAGTCCCGCCACTAGAGTTAGTTTGTGTCGAAAGGTTAGATCCAGGCACTGTAGTTGGGGTTTCATGTACAAACATTTCTTTATTGGGAGATCTCCTATCTGTAGCATCAGAAACAAGATCGGAAGCATGGCAATCCGAATGGGGGGATCCTATTGCACCAATTTCACCATCCATTGCTTCCTCTTCCAGATTAAAATGCCTTGCTCGCTGAATGTCAGAATCAATATCCTTGATTCTGGGACCAACCAATTCTTCTCTGGTAGAATTCCTGTTTGAAGAATCAGAGCAAAAACTGGATGTATGCAAATTAGAATGCTGCAATGTACTCTGATCAATATCATTTTTTATTGCTTTAATATCTGGATCAGGGTATCCCTCAATGTCACTCTTCGTTAGATAGTCCACTTCAGTTTCAGGTTCTGACTCAATGGTGTTAAGAGCATCCATATAGTTCTCTGTTTCGCTATCAACCTCCCAAATCTGGTCATCAAAAGGTGTTGGTGGATGCTTATATCCACCATCTGGCCGAAAATCAATGTGAGGCACCACTCTGGTGTCAACTGCTTCCCTTTCATTCACATCTTTCACAGAATTTGCATTATCTAATTTCTCAGCATTACAATTGTTTTCAATAACAAACTGGTCAATGGTCTCAGGGCCTATTCTCTCAAAATCAGCACCTACCTTACCCGTTGATTCAGCTTCAACGTGACCAGGCAGTGTCACCAATATGGCATCATGATCACCCACCCCAGATGTATTTTGAACTTCATCAAAATTTTCATCACATGCAACATAGGATGGAGGCGACTTATTTTCCACTTCTGAAGACACCTTAGGAATGTCAGAAATAAATCTACTATCAATGCCATTATGAGGCAATATATTTGTGGAGTTATAAGATACCCTTTCTTTGTCACCAAAGGAAGCATAATCAGGGAAGTGTTTATGATGTTTTGTCAATGGAGAAGCTGGATCTCTTGATTCTTGTTCTTCATATTGGGCTGAGTAATTTGATTCAGGGACTTTATCGAAGTAGCCAGAATTATTTCCTGAATGCAATGACTGTGTCAGGTCCCACTGGTTTGGTCTTGATGCAGCATCACTTGCAGAAAATGATCTAGAAGGTGAAGTTTTCCCATGAACATCATGCGAGGCATAGTAGACTCTGCAATGTTAAGAAGTGGAACATAATTTTGCAAATGAGATCATATGCATAATCTTCATTAGCGTTCTTTATTATTAGCTGATTATTACGTTGTCTGATACTCTTATTGACTAATGACATTCTGCAGTTTAATAATGCATATATCGGGTGTACCTGTCACTATAATTTGCTGAAAATGCATCCTTTGATGGTTCATTCTTTCTCCATGGTTTCTTCTTCTGCTCGAAGTATTCAGGCAATCAAGAAATAATGAGTATCAAAATGGTATGACACAAATCCATATGTGCATCTAAAAAAGAAGCCATGCAGAATTTCTCTAATGAACCGAATTTCTCATGATCTTATTAGATTAAGAGCCCATAAGGGAATTCCCCAAATGCCTCCACAAAGAATTAAGGAAAGCAGTAATTCAATGAAAAATATAAATGCTATGAAGGACTATGAAGGACTAATCAGAGAAAATGAGGCAGGAATCTAAATGCTACATAGTACAGCATAAGTGGAATTACTGGCTTTAAAGAATACCTTTATTTTGCGGCTATTTTTAACTTTCAGGAGTTTTTCAACCGACGCTTCACTGTACTTGCCTGATGTCCGCATGAAGATAGTTGGATCAGAATATCTTTTTAAGCAAGATCCAGGACCACCAGTATCAAATCTGAAGTACAAAAAATACATATGAAGGTCATAACTCATAAATGTTGAAATATATCTTTGATGTCTAATTGTTTTTTACAGATAGTTTAATTGCAAAAGTTTTGTACTTGTCAAGCAAATGGAGACGAGGAGGCTGACGACATTCTTCATATGAATCCATTATAAATCTTGGCAAGTCACTGTATATGAAAAGGTTCTTCTCGTAGCGGATTCGTGGATGCCAATACAAACCTGCAGATCATACCTATAATTATCAGACTCCATCAAAGATATTTTGCAAAAATTTGTACAACCATCAAACTAGATGCAAATCTTAGTTTGATGAATGACATTTCAGCAAAAGTTTTTGAGTATTTTTTTTATTATCTTTTGTTTTTCCTATTAGACATTAACTATGTCATATAGCTGCATAACAAATAAAAATGTTGATTGAGGTAGTAAAACACACCGGCTGTATATGCAAAATGTAAGTGGCTTTTCTGTGCCAGAACAGCCTTTTCAAGTGGAGGAAGTGCGGTCTCAATACGCCGCACCCGAGACATTAGCTTATGGCTTCTTGAACATGTAATAGTTACTTGTCCCTGTAAGCCATGGAATACCTCTGCTGCAAATCTACGAGTAGAAAACATTGGATCAACATATCATACTGAAGGCAGAAAAGTAAGCAAAATACTAAGCTGATGAGCAATGCCTCTGAAAGAGGACTGGGTGTTTAGGCGATGCAATAAGGCTTGACTGCTGAGGTCAAACGAAATCTAAGCCCAATCCAGCCCTAGGGCGGCTTACACACTCATAGACTGGTCAGAAACTCAGGCGATGCATCAATTCTCCTAGCGGCTGTAATAGATACCCTCACCAGATTACTACCAACGGGAAAGTAGTACTGCAATACACCTATGAGCAGTAATACCTACCCTTACCAGATTACTACCAAAAATGCAACAACTAAGACACAACACAAAAATCACCAACATAGTGACATACAAACATTCGTTAACTGGGTCCGGATGCCTATTCACCATGCCTCCCGTTACAACAAAAAAATTTGTCATAATTCAAGAAAGTACATTCTTTTATGATCTATATATTCACACTGGAGCTCAACTATTACATACAACTAGTACTTTCCCTTCACTAATCCACAGTTCTAAGGACTTAATGCAGTAAATAAACTATGCAGCAATGTATTACAAATTAATTCACCCAATCTAGATAATTTTCATGAAATAACTAAAAAATGTAGTATTAATAACCTATTTACTATAACCATCAATGTTTTTTACTTAAAAAGCGAAGTTATTTGTCTCAATTACAGATTTTAATAGTCGGCTTATTAAGGGGAGAAAAAAGCTCAAATATTTTTGTATACACTGAATACTTTTCTGTGAGAAAAAAAATCAAAATGTAGTATTTCCTATAATCATAAAAAATTTCCATTTCAATTAAAGTTAAGTGTTTTAATTGACTAGGATAAAATACATCAAAATATAGAATTTGTAACTTATTAACTATGACCATTTAAGTGAGAATGTGAAGAAGTTTGTTAATTTTGACCATTAATAATTAAACTCGACAAACTTACTCAGCGAGATCGCCGAGCTGACGTAAGATCCCGACGAGGCCTGCGACGGCGACACCTTGAAGAGCGGCCTTGGGATCATCAGCGGCGGCTGCTTCCTTCTTGAAAAGCTCCGGCGAGCCAAGCCCATACTCATTCCTCACCTCAAATCTCAGCATCTTCTCTCTCACACTGAGTGTGTGTGTGTGTGTGTATGACAACTGAAATGGGACCTAAAGCAACGGAAAGGAGGGAGTAATTAAAAAACCCAAATGTGGGATTAGGTGGAGGGAATGAAACAGCTAAACTCACTAGAAAGTGATTTAGAGAGACAAAATCTACATTCAATACAAGGATTAGTACATAGTAGAGTGTCGAGCATGGCGCTCGACTCGTCAAAGGAGAAAACCTTGCGTTAAAGTTGTCAAAATACAATTTTTTGATCACTTAATGCACATGCTACCATTTACGTGTATTTTACGGCATTGGTGCGTGGAGTCGGTAGAATAACAATTTCATCATTCTTGATTAGTAGATAGTCGAATGGTCTACTGATTGAACTAACACCTTGTGAGGTAGCGTCCGAATTTTATGTAGGGAGTGTTTTGAAAACTGTTGTAATATACTATAAAAAAGATACTCGGATTAGTTATATTATAATAATTTTCAAATTTATGCTTATATTTTTTTGTATAGAGTAACAATTTAATCCGAGTATCAATTTTATAGTTATACTCTAAATTTTAATTGTTACTCATACAAGTATCTTTTTTTTTAACATATAAGGAGTATTTGAAATTTATGGTTATGAAGTGATATGCATTATTGTTTGGATTGTAGAAAGTGGAGAAAGGGATAAAAGGCTTTAGAACAAAAAGAAGGAGACAAGACATTGCCAACTACGCAAGCCATTCCGGGGATGTTATTTACAGTGAAGAGGACATTTATTTTAGGATTTATGTTGACAGAAATGCCTTTATTAGGCTGTTAGATAATTTTGACTAGAGTCAATTAGCATTGGTGTAAGTATTATTGACCAATTATTACACACTAGTCTTTTGGGCACAATCCATGCTTGTGCATCTTAATAAAATAATCATTAAATAAAAATATAAAATAAATAATTATGGAAACAATCGTTGATAATTTGTCATGTAAAAATATTTATTCAAATTTATATTTAAAGTAATTTATAAAGTATTGATTTTGAATTTAAATTTTATTTGTAACTTCTCCTACAATTATGGGATTTTTAGAACATGGGGCTTCACTAAAAAAAAAACTAATTCCCCCCTTCCCCAATTACATATAGTGTAGATAATTTAATTTTTGTTGCGTAGATATCTGAAATTCAACAATTATTTCAAATAATTATTTAAATTCTTGACATTTAAATAGGTATCTAGAATATATTTTTAGTACGTGAACTCTTGAAAAAGTCTTTTTGACACTTGAACTTCACATTGACATATATATTTAAGGGCAAATATAAATGATATATATATTACATTTTATGGGTCCTTTTTTAAATAATACAGCTCAATAGGAATTTAGTAAACAAATAATATTTTTATCTATCATCAAATACCACAATTTTTTATTACTTCCTCCATCCCATTTTATCTGATCATTTTCTATTTTGGGAGGGTCTCATTAGCTGATATATAATACTCCCTCTATTCCTAAATGATTGGTGCATTTTGACTTTCACGGTCAACAAAATACGATTTAGAACGTAAATATCTATTATTCTACATGCGAAAAAATATAAAAAGTTGATATTTCAAAAATATATATTGAGACGAATCTAACAAGATCTCAGATGACTCTATTCTTTCTTTCTTGATCAAAATTTTTAAAATTTGACCACAAACGTCAAAAAGTACCAATCATTTAGGGACGGAAATAGTAACATAGTCATGTGTGATTTTATTAGATTCTTTTCAATGTATATTTTAAAATATCAACTTTTTAAGAAATTTATGAGTGTCAAATTATAGATGTATACGTTTTAAGAATGTACCGTTGACAGATAGCGAGTAAATGCCATGATGGATAAGGTTGATAGGAGGGTGATAAATGCAGTTATAGAGAGTTGTCATTATTTCGTATATCGTATACGTAATGACGTACAACAAGGAGAAGCCCCAATCAGTGGTCTATATATTTCTGTCTATATGATTTATGACAATTTGCTATTCCATGAAATGAAAGCTTCCATTCATCATCATGTTACTATCAATTTGCCAAAACTGCTCATCACGTTGTTACGGAAAGTAGGTAATCATTTACACAACCCTCCAAATACTGGACCAGTTGACCCAAGTTTAAAATGTTCGAAACCTAAAAGTAAGATAATATGGGTTGGATGAAATGAATTTGACGTGAACTAGAAAATGCGTAAAAAAATTGAAAGAATGTTTTGGCAAGTTTACGAGAGGTAAAAACTAAAAGAAAAAGAAAAAGAAAAAGAAAGGAGGAGGGCGTATTCTTCCAATTTTCTCTCCGAATTCCTTTGTCATGTTCTCAGACTATCTGACGCACGTTTTGTAATTTATCTTTTCGTGATTTTTCAGGACAGGGACGACAGAACGTTAAATTAATTCAAGTTGTTAGATGTCAACAAGGCAGATGTTCACACCAAACGATACGGAGTTAATACGGACAGTGCATTAAACTAGGGCATGTTAGCTGCCTAAGGAGGGAGTATTAATGAGGTGATCGATATTATAGGGCGTTAATAACTACTGCTTGTAGATTCTAATTAATGCATCAAGATTTTTCAGCTAAAAGATTCCTACTCTTAAATTAACTAAGTTGAGCTCGGAAAACCAAACATATAAGTCAAAAGACAAAGTCAAAAATCCAAAGTCAACACTACCTAGTGATCAGCAATGAATAATGATATATGATCACATACTGTTATTTTTTACTTCATTTCATTTTTTCCATTATCAATTGTGAACTTTGATATGATTAGGTTGGTGATTTCAATTTTTTTTTTTTTTTTTTGTAAATTATCGATGAGTTGAGTTTTAAATCTATAACAATTCTGGTTACTAGCAAGAACATTTTTATGGGCTATTCGATTAACTCTGATAATTTGATTTTTGGATCTCTTAAATCGTACTCCCTCCGTTTCTTTTTATTTGATTGTTTGGGGAAAAAATACTTTATTAAGAGATTGTGAAAAATTACATTGGGATTGTAAAAATGTGTATTGGAATTGTAAAAAGGTGCATTGAAATTGTAAAAAGGTGCATTGGGATTGTAAAAAGTGCATTGGAATTGTAAACAATCAAATAAAAAGAAACATAGAAAAAATGCTCAAACAATCAAATAAAAAGAAACGGAGGGAGTAGTAGACTAGTAGTTACAAATGTCTTCACTAGATATGTTAACAAGTTAGTCCGGTCCGGTTGTGGCCCAACCGGTTTGAAACGTTAATACCAGTTTCACTCAAATGGTAATCGGTTAAAATAAAATCATGTAAATCCGGTCTGCTAATCGATTCGTATAAGACCGAAAAAAGTCGTCTCATTAATTGGTTCAAAATAAAAAATCATTCCCTTATCGTAATTCATTTTTCACTTGCAAATATAATAGTTAGGCTATGTTTCGTATATTTTTAAATAAAAATGAATGTTAAATGATATAGGGTTTACTCTCAATTCAAGATGCAACAACCTTATCCCTTAAGAACAAGTAGCTCTAAGCAAACACTTGAACTAACATTGCCCTCGATGATCATGTAACATTCAGAAGTGATGAGCAAATTCGTTGATAGACACGGCCAATATCACGGGCCTTGCGGACAACCCGCATGGTCGGCACGCTAGTCCAGTTTGGATTCGGCCAGGCCCATGTAAGCCCATTTACCAGCCCCTGTTTGTTTAGGAGTGGGCCAAATGATGGCCTTGATTAAAGCCTCAGCCTCGGTTAGAGCCACTATGGATCGGATGGGTATTTGGCCATCCGTTTCGAGGGCCCCCAAGCCCCGGTGTTAACACTACACCGAGTCACCGAGAATATGGGAGGTGGCCCGCTAAAGTCTTGTAAACCCAATTTATTGTAGAGGTATGCAATTAAAATAATATTGTTGTTGGGAGGAATTGAACCATGGTTGCTAAGATGATAATGTAAACACTCAACCACTATTTCATGTGTTTTATTTTTGTAGTCTAATTTCCCTTAATAATACTGTTGAAAATTTATGAATAAAAGTATAAGATTTATCAATATATTGGTCTTTAAATGTAAAAGTTGTTTAAAGTTATATAATCTATTATTCATATTATCGCAACTTATTTGTAACTATATTTGAAACGTTGTTTAATGCAAAATATTTGATGATTCAATTTAATTCATTTAAGTTAGTTAATAATATTGTTCTTATTAATGTAGTATTGTTTAAATCACGAAGAGTATTTTTTGTTAAATAATAGAGTATATTATTAAAAGATAATTCATATTGTTACAAGTTGATAATATTATATAAGAATATTTTTTCTAATATTACGAAGGGTCTTTAGAAAAAATTTGTTTAGAGAGAAAATTGTGTGTTTTTTTAACATCTAGACATCTAAAGTTTAATAAACATTTCAAATAGTTACTAAAACTGTTAGAACATTTCAAATAGACACCTGAATAATATATCTATATTACGATTTGTGGGTCACTTTTGAAATACTCAGAAATCGTAATATACATAATATACGTGAAGTGCATTAATCTCTCTCCTCCCCTGTTACCCAGCTTGACCTGCATTCCTTTGGCCTCTTTCAGAAAAGATGGTCGAAGAGAGGCTCTTTCTCTGAGATCATCCTGAAACGCCTTCTTCTTTAACAAATCATCCTTTTTTTGCATTCTTTTTTAACATTATATTTTAAAAAGGAATTCATTTTATTCCATATTCAGATAATCAATAATAAAGCTTATATCTTTTGAGGGTTATATAAAGAATACATTTGACCTTTTCTCTTCTTACCGTCAACAACGTTGACTTCTCTTCTCTGCTTCCCTCAGGTTGGTTTTTTGTGCTTTTTCGCATTCCATGAATACCCTTTTGCAGTGGTTGAGCTTAGAATTGACGACGATGTAAAATATAGCAATGAGAAAAATTCATGCAAATGTATTTAATGTTTCAGGACCCCCTCAATGTATTTTATGTGATTTAGCCATAATGGTATTCCCAAATTGTTATAGTTTGTTGTTATTTCTGCAATTTCAGGTAAAAAGTTGAATCTTTGAGCGTTGAGGGAATAGATTGAGGCAGTATATGCAAGTGAATCGAGATATTATTGCCATAATTGAACAGAATATTATAATGAGAGAACTCAGTCCAGGGTATTTGTTCGAATGTGTTCGTTTTGCCGGGTTTAGTGCCTAGCTTAACAATTAAAAAGGCTTCGCAAATTATATAGTTTGTTGGTTGTGGCTGATCATATTAGCAACAGTTGATTTTATTCTTTGTTCTGTGTGGTAACATTGTTGGGAAACGGTTGTGGCCGGCTTAAACTCCAAGTGATTATTGATTGCTTGGAGGGATCAATTGTATAAAAAAGCTGGCGAAACCTCTTAGATATTCAACTGTTGGCAGAGACATCATCTGCCTTATCTATTACTACAGTTTAAGGTTCTCTAAATGGGGAGAGAATGGAGAATTGACGGAATCCAGCTATCGAATGTAATTGTCATGATACTATTATTGGAATATCAAGGATGCTTCTCTCTTAATTCAGAAGGTGAGATTTTTAGTCAAGGATGTAAATGTTGGCGTGAATTTTGCACTTCAGGTTTTTGTATGCTTAATGTGCTCAATGCAGGATTGGCGCTGTTAATATTTCGTGATGGAGTGGATAGTGATCCATACAGATCATTTACAAATTGGAACATGAGTGATTCTGACCCTTGCATGTGGTCAGGCGTGCATTGTCTTGGCACTGAAGTGCATACATTGTAAGCTTACTGTTCGACCAATATTATGAAGCCTAATGTTCGAATTTCAAAATCATTAGTTCTAGAGTATGGATATGAAAACGTATAGAAGCATAGATAGATCCTGGATATATACTTTTCCATCTAACAGATTCAATATTTGCTGTAAGTTTCTGTTACAAAAAACATGAAATTATTCCCAACTCTTTAAACTGTGTTGCACCAATATTATATTCTCTACATAGGATGCCTTAGCCTTGTGTATCTGACCAATTTGAATGAACTAAGCCTTAAGGCTTCTAACGCATGTTGATTTCTTTGAGACGATTGTTAAAAATCAAACAAGACTTTAGAACTCTTTATGCAGCTAGTTCCGACTATAAGGGAGCATCTAGTATTGTAATAAAATTGCTGTATCTCCTTAATGTTCATGATATAAACATGCTTTTGTTAACAGGAATCTGAGTGGATTGTCTTTGAAGGGTGCACTTGGTCCAGAGCTAGGGAATCTAACTCACTTGAGATCTCTGTAAGTATACTATGCAGAGAATGTACTCTTCAATCCATTATAGTACTAAAATATTCTGAATAGTATAATGTTTTTAGGATAGTACAACTATCGAACTCTTGTTTGACATTGTTCAAAACATGCATCAAATCTAATATAATGACATAAGAATTTCGTATTTTCTGCATCTTAAGTAATTTGGCTAACTTATCTTCATCAGTGTTCTCTCCAACAACAAATTTTCGGGAGGCATTCCGAAAAATCTGGGACTGCTTACAATGCTTGAAATTCTAGATTTAAGTGATAATAAACTGAGCGGAACAATTCCAGTTGAAATTGGAGAGCTTAAGTCATTAAAACGCCTGTAAGTAATTTTTTTGATTACATAATATTACAATTAGTTGAGGCCCTTCAGTAAATTCCACTCTTCTTGCAGGTTGCTTTCGAATAATAACTTCGAAGGGACCATTCCTCCAGGGATCGGAAAGCTCAATTTTCTATCAATGTTGCAATTGGATGAAAATCTTGTACCTGGTGTAAGAGAAATTTGTCGGTCTAATAGAAAATTCGGACACGGGTATAAAATTTTAGCCGACTGATATCTCATACATGGTTGTTGTGTGATTTTAATATATTTGAACTTGACTTACTTTAAAACTAAGAGGTTAAGCATGTCTGTGTAAGGTGTCTATCTCGACCCTTTAGCATTCTTCTCATCTTAAAGGAATGGTAGCTCGTTACCTTAATCACAAACCGCCGTGACCATGTTTTGTTGTCATTGATTTTTTTATTTTGAATTCCTTCTCTTTCCTGTCTTTGTTGTAATCCCTTCCATGTACATCTATTGTTTTTAGTTCTGAAGATGGTTTTCTTGATCTAGGTTCACATCTGCAAATGAGTCTGTTTCAGGCGATTCAAACAATTTAGTAAGTAAGTCATTCAGCCTAGCTGATATTGTCAAAACCGAATCACAATGTTTAAGCCTTCACAATTAACTTCAGTTATTAAATTCAACAGGTTTAACCGAAGCAGATATCATCCAACCTGTACAGACCACTGATGGTTATGCAAGGCGCAGATTAGTTGGACAACCGAGTAATCTGGCTGCTGCCCCTGTTAAACAAGATCATGTCATTTCTCTTCCAAGCAGTAGAAGTAGTGGGTCATTTCCTGCCGTGCCTAAGGACTTGCTACTCCCTACATCTCCCATACCACCAGAACAGCATTCTCCTTATTCGAAGGCATGGGCTGGGGATACAAATAATGGTCACTCAATCGATATGAACCCTGGAAAATATATAATTGGAATTTCAAGTGTTGTTATTATTAGTGTTGCTATGGCTATGCTCGTTATTCGTAAAGGTACAGCAGCAAAAACCATTGGTCCATGGAAGAGTGGATTGAGTGGCCAATTGCAGAAAGCATTCGTTACTGGTAATTTGGTAAATAAATATAAAATTGTTCATTTTTTCAACAATATTCATCAAGAGAGCATATAGTTACTTAAAAATTAACTCTTTAAGATAATATTTAGAGTCACTTATTGTTTACCTGTTAAAGTTAGGAGCAAGAACTGATATTTGGTCATTGACTGGGAAATTTCATCCTGATGATGAATTCGAAACATTGGTATAAGTAAGACAAATATTTCTTATCGATGTTTACTAAAAGAATGCAATATTTGTGCAGGAGTCCCTAAGCTAAATCATCTGGAACTGGAACAGGCTTGTGAGGATTTCAGTAACATCATATGCACCTTTGACGCATACACTGTATACAAAGGAATTCTATCTAGCGGAGTAGAAATTCTTGTTATCTCAACAACTATACCTACTAAGAGTAACTGGACGAGACGTTCTGAAATGAAATTCAGAAAGAAGGTAATTTAGTAATATTTGCATGAAAATACCAAAAGAAAAGAAAAAGTTTATCTTATTCCAATGACCAGCCTTACATTATTGTTGGTCTAATGCAATATTTATGACACATATTGTTCATTTCCTTAGATTGCCACATTATCACGGGTGAATCACAAGAATTTTGTTAATCTTATTGGGTTCTGTGAGGAGGATGAGCCTTTTGTCCGAATGATGGTGTTTGAGTACGCTCCAAATGGAACACTGTATGAGCATCTGCATGGTAATTATATTAGTGAGAGAATCTTTTTACAGAGGATCCTGTTCTTTAAATTTTCTCATATATTAATTTTCATATTTTCAGTTAAAGAAGCCGAGCATCTTGATTGGAGTGCCAGGATGAGGATAATTATGGGAACAACTTACTGCCTGCAGTACATGCATGAGCTTAAGCCCCCAGTGTCACATTCCAACTTGAATTCACGAGCTATACATTTGACAGATGATTATGCAGCGAAAGTAAGCCCTTGTTCTCACTTTTGGGATGTTTGGTAGATGGGAATGTAAGGTTGTAAGCGGAGTGACAAAGAGAAAATTGATCATATTCTTATCGTCTGTTCATATAATACTATTCTCACATACAAAATAGGCTGTGATATTTGTATTTAGAGAAAGCCCCATACTTTATAGTTTGAGGTCGTTCATTTGTCCTAACTACAAAACGTTACCTCTCAGGTTGCAGAAATAAGCTTCTGGTCAGAATTTATGTCCAACTCAAAGAAGAAGAGGGAGAGAGGCAGCTCTGAACACTGTGAATTTGCAGCACTTCCTAGTGCTGAAATAAACATTTACAGTTTTGG
The DNA here is from genome assembly GCA_003412495.2 of Echium plantagineum. Classification (NCBI taxonomy): domain Eukaryota; kingdom Viridiplantae; phylum Streptophyta; class Magnoliopsida; order Boraginales; family Boraginaceae; genus Echium; species Echium plantagineum. The sequence continues at coordinate 18,268,096 of CM016562.1, forward strand.
ACTTATGTTGCTTGAAATTATATCAGGAAAGTTTGCACATTCGGACGAACAAGAGTCTCTCCTCATATGGGTATCACTATCTCGATACTTGTTAAACTTGCTGCACTTCCTAAGCTTCTTAGTAGGTACGTAGGTTTAACGTTTTCTAAATATAGGATTTTTTTCGCAGGCTACACAGTATCTGAATGACAAGACGAACATCAGCTGCTTGATCGATCCAACCCTGGGATCTTTCAACGATGATCAACTCGACATCATATGTGAGGTTATCAAACAATGCACTCAGCCAGATGAAAGAAAGAGACCAACGATCCAGGAAACCGTTTTCAAACTGAGAGAGGGCATTGATATATTGCCTGATTCTGCAGCTCCAAGACTCTCTCCACTTTGGTGGGCTGAACTTGAGATTTTATCAGCCGAGGGCTGAGGCCAATTAAACCGTCAATTCTTCCAATACTGTTTTATTCAGAGAGTTAGCCACGTCTCCCTTCGTTGCACGACCTAACAGACATTGCCGTTACCCTTAATCTTATTTAACCCTGCATCGTTTGTCTATCGAGTATTCTTCGATTCTTTTACCACTTTTTCACAATACACAGTGTGCATGCTACTACTGTTTGTTGTGTAACATATAAAAGATGAAGTCAAGTGTCTAAGAAATTTAACTATACCATTGCATATTGTTTCTCATTTTGACCTCAGTGGTCTGGGAATGTTTGTACAAATATTAACTATAAGTGGAAACCAATTTGTATGACGTACTTACAGCCCCTCCTATTTTTCCTTTTTAGTTTTACTCGGTTTAGGTAGAAGCCTCTTCAAATGTATTAGAGCACGTTGATGATATCGATTAGTCAGCTAGTGAAATCTTTTTTATGTCTTGGGATATTTGTTTTCTGGACTTTGATACCTACAGACGTGATTGCACATCTATTCATCGATATTTCCCACAAGATTAGTGCGCATAATCTTAGCTAAAACAATTATTGCGATAGAAGGAAAATATGCAATACTTGTTTAAAAAAACTTGATCAAATTACAATCTAGGAAATTATCCAAATTCTTGAGCACACCGGGAGGGGTTAAATCCCATGCTCGAGTCTGCTAGGGCAAATGACTAGGATGCTCACTATTACACAAGATTGATTAGAGGCCCCAATTGTTTCACAGCAGGCCTACCAATATTTCAATGATAAAAACAAAATGTTCTGTTTGGAAACCCCATAAAAATCTTCGAAATATCCTACGTCTCTGTTGGCAAAGTGTGAAACTGTTCTCCATGGAGAGTACCATCCAATAGACGGAATCATTCCAAATCCACCCTCTGAAATGATGAACCATCAAATCCAAATGCACATATGGCTTTAAGCTTTCTCGATTCGTACCACCTCAACTGACCACACACCTCAACTGACCACACTATACTGAGTGTTGCTTGATAACTCTCCTTCCTACATGGAGGTCTCCCTTGTTCCTGTCTTAACCGGAAACTCGGAGGTTCACGGGAAAAAAGTACAGCAGAACATTATTAATTACACTGGAAGTAGAACTATTCCTCACAGAGAACATATGGGTATCTCAAGCTGGCAAAAGCATGGCACAAGTTGAGAAAAGCTAGGGCATGCTCACCTCTAACATAGAAATAGAATGTATACATAACAGGAGAATGTCCAGATCAAGAAACCTATCAGTAGAGAAATCAAGAGCATATTGAATATTTCCAGTGAGCAGAGAGGGTGGTAGAAGTTCTCGAATTGTCTACAGATAACATGAGCAGCCTTGGACTCCTATACTCCATTCTTAACAAACAAATATACCCAAGTTTTGACATTGAACAGTTAGAACTTAATTTTGAAGTCAATTATTCGTACATTCATAATGTTGCGTGAAAAATAGACATCAAAATAGTACATATGATCTTTTCTACTGAGATAGAATCTCACACAAATCAAAGTCATGTGTTGATTAACTTTGTACTTCACTGCCAGTTAATGCCATTACCAATCACGCAGAACAAGAGGCTATATGGTTAGCACAATACGAAAAGCAGCTAGAAAGAAGTAAATAATGGGAGTTCAAACAGCCTCTTCTTTCTTATTTAAAGGGTGGAGTTGACTCCAACATTGCTACGTTCTATCATCAACAATCCATCTTGCTTGCATGAACAAACATGCAAATATGAATCAGTTAGATGTAGACTACATGAAGAGTATCGATGCAGTAGTTCACAAGTAAAGTGATTACAGTTCTATCCCTTCCTTTACTCTATCGATACAACTAAAAATTTATTACCAAGAAGCACAATATACAAAAATCACAACCAAAATCTTTTAGCATTTGTACCAGACTGTTATCCACCAAAAGAACCAACTTGAAGGAATGGACGAGTGTCGAGTACAATTGGTTAAAACCAGAGCCAAGATAACGCTCCAACTACACAAAATAAAAGGAGGCAAAGGAAGAACTTGCTGGAGACAGATACCACAGTTCTAAATACGCCTAAACACCTCAAATATATAGTTACGGATGAGGATCTTATTAGGGAAGCTTGTTTATCCACATTCAACTTATCAAAGACATCGCCAGGTGATAAACAGAGAGAACTGAAAATGAACCAATTACATACATACATTTGATTTTTATATCACAAAGATTTCGAGTCTTACAGGTTGTCAATTTAACACTTCACAATATAGCTGGAGAGCAATTACATGCAGCAACATTAGCAATTTCGATAAGACCACAAAGTCGTGCAAGTCCAGCAAATCAGTGAAATCTAGACGGTAGAGTACCACAAGAAAGGTATTTACACATTTATTCACATTGAAGTTACAGTTACATATTTTGCCGGTAAAAGTCGCTAACAATAATGTTTTACAGAGAACAGAAACAAAGCCAACTTGACAATCTTCACATATCATAAGATGAACAATACCAAAGGCAAGAAATAAATGAAATAAAATAAAATAATAAGAGCATCTCTCCTATTGTGAAAATGGCACTATGACAGGCCAAGGCAACAATTTCGGACATACACAATGAATTAGTAGTGTAGCAAGCTAATGCCTTGGCTACTCGTAATTGGATGGAGGATAATCATGCAATGAATCAGTAGTGGGGCAAGTTAATGCCGTGGTTACTTATAGTTGAATAGAGGATAATCATAATCCACAATGAACTGTATGAACTCGCACAGAAATATATTCATCAAAACAAAATATAAAATAAAAAGCGATTCTTTGAGAAATTGTTTGGAATTTGCAAGTCAAAGAGATAATAGTTCGTATGTTCTAAATATAAAATTTGCAAGAGAAACAATGGATGTTGTAAGATCTCTGCTGCCAGCTTCCTACTATAAACTTTTACTCAAACTATGAACTAAAGAATGAAGACAATTTTACAAAACAAGCGTTAAAATTGTAAAAGAAAGTAATGGATGAGTAAAAATGATAAATAACTTATGTTTATAAGGTATCTTTTAAGATTCAGAGTTGACCATTCTTTTAACATATGAAATAATTAACGGCCCAAAAAAGGTCGCAACTCGTTCATTTGATGTGTTTCATTTTTTCGAGGTTAAATGAAGAGTAAACCATAAATATGTTCTTAGTAACAAAACGAACAAGTTATAAAAGTAATATTATGAAAATATTATAAAGAAAACAAATTCAAGACAAATTTTAATACCATTAAATAAAAAATAAAAATGAATTCATGGTCAAACCTTTGACTCACATACATAAAACATTATGTATAATAAACTTGAGGGAGCATAAATTGCAAACAGAAGAGCAGAACTAAACAAGAACGGTAATAAGTAACGAATAAAAGAGCACATCCATACAAGACTATATAGAATCATTAAAACAACAAACAACCCACAACAGAAATTATGCAATTTAAGAATCAAGCATTATCATCTAGAAAGGTGAATGAACGACGACGGAAAGTGACAATGACAACAGTTCTAAATTCACTTCATCACATTATACATTGTCTCAAGCAGAAAAAGATTAGATAAGTTTTAAAACCTATAGCTAAAACCATAAATCCACAACTTTTGAGCATATAGAGTGAAGCAGCAACAGAAGCACGGCAACCATTTATCAAGCAAAGATGAATTCTCTTCAAGGACCTAATCACCAAAACCATTTAACGCAATTACGCCAAAGAAGCTCTTGCATACCTGACAAATAATCATATATCTAAATCCATCATTTAAACTTCATGCAGGGAAATCACGTTAATTGCAACAAAAAGTTAACAGAAAGTTAATGAATAATACAAAAAAACATTGCATGAACAAGTAGCATATAGATACTTGACAAAGTATAATTATCTAAGATTTATTTATAAAGGTGGGATCGTGTGTGGCCCAGGCGCGTGGTCCATACGCGACCCGCATCTGGTCTTTTTTTTTTTTTTAAATTTTACTGCATCAGAAGTTGTACGTTGTGCATCATAAGTTGCACCCAGGGTCAAGTGTCCACACACGCCAGAGAGAGTGAGGTACAAACACCCGCTTCATTCATCAGACGCTTGTACGTTGCGCATTAGTAGTTGTACTCTCACAAAGATATGTTACTGCATCAGACACTTGTACCGTACACATTAGTAGTTGTACACTTTATTTGTTCTTATCCCCTTTAGTATTTGTTATTTGACGTTGACCCTTTTAATTTTGTGCCATGTTTTTTTTTTCACACAACATTTCTTTTCCTCCAATTTTTTCTAACACGTTTTTCATTTCACATTTGTTTCACGTCACATTTTTTCTTTCATTTTTTTCATTTTCCCAAATTCTTACGACATTTATTCTTCCACATATTTTTTTTTTAATAAATCGGGTTTCATTCTAAATGATTTTTTTTCCTCTTCCACCATATTCGGTTGTTTCGGTTTTTTTGTTTATTCTTATCCCCTTTATTAATTTGTTGTTTTACTTTTGCCCGTTTTACTTTAGTTTCATGTTTATTTTTCTCATACCATTTCTTTTCCTCAAATTTTCCAATACAATTTTCATTTCAACATTGTTATACTAAACATTTGTTTAGTTTTAATTTTTTCTTTTCCCAATTTCATACGACACTTGTAAGTATTAAGTATTAAAGGCTATTGTATTAAGCTATTGTATTGATCTAATTATAAGGCAATAAATTTTTTAAAGATCTATAAGTATTAAGCTATTGCCGGCCCATCAATCAATTGAAGATCTATAAGTATTAAGCTATTGTATTGATCTAATTATAAGGCAATAAATTTTTTATTAGTTAGTCCCGTACTTAAAACGATTACATAAATATAACAAACATTACGTTTTTTATTAGTCCCGTACTCGAAAGGATTACAGTCCCGTAATCGAAAGGATTACAGTCCCGTAATCGAAAGGATTGCATAGCGGCAACAAAGATTTGGTCATTTAATAGTTAGTCCCATACTTGAATGGATTACAAAAGGCTCGTCGATCATCAAATTTTCCAACACGACCGTACTTAAGAGGATTACAAAGTTATAATAAAGATCATTTTTTTTGTATATTAGTTAGTCCCGTAATCAAAAGGATTACATAGCGATAATAAAAGATCTCGTCTTTAATCGTTACTCCCTTACTCAAATGGATTACAAACGGCCCGTCGCATTTTCACTAGTTATACAATAAAGTGGAACAGCCAAAACAAATTGACTCATGAATCAAACTCTGCCCCAAAAGAATAGTTGACACCAATTAAAGAAGTATTATCATGATAGCCCCAAGTATTAAAGAAGTATCTTCAGAAATCTCATAAAACATATGCAGGCGTAGTGGCATCAATCAATTAACCAATGCAATGAAATCACATATATATTCTAAATTTCAAGTGATTCATAGTAAAAATTGGTGACCTCAGTAATATGGTGGCATTCCCTGATACATCCCTCCAGGAGGAACGCGTGGCCCTGCACCGGGTTGTGGCATTTGTGATCCATAAGCCGTGGGTGGGCCATAATTGGCCACATCTGGGTAGCCTCCAGATGCTGGCATTCCCGCAGAAGTTGGTGGCATCCTATATCCACCGGCAGCATGTCCCAACCCAGCACCATACTCCCCAGTTCCAGCACCTACTCCATGAACACCAGCATACTGAGCTGGACCAGGACCAGGACCATACCCAGCAGCCGAGTAGCCTCCACCTTGGCTTCCAAACCCTGGACCGCCAGAGCCACCCATGCCCTGATGCCCCATGGCAGGAAGATGAGATCCTCCCCCTTGCCCGCCCTGAAACCCGCCGTTATAACCACCCGGCGCACCAAAATTTGTGCCAGGCATTGCCCGAGCTCCCATCCTATCATCCCCGGGCATACCCGTCTGACCCATACCGGGACCACCACCCTTCACCTTCTTATTATCAGTAGCTAATTTACACACCACCTGATGCCCACCCAAATTCTTCATTGGTTCATACAATGACGCCCTGGCCCCCTCCTCAGTCTTATACACAAAAAAGGCAAACCCCTTGGCCTTACCCGTTTGCTTATCAAACCCTAACGGTCCTTCCTCAATCTCCCCAAACACCGAAAAATACTGCAAGAGCCTCTCAGAGGTGACCTCAAACGGAACATTCCCCACATAAATCTTCCTCAAAGACACGTCCCCAGACCCAGAGTTCCCCGAATTCCCCGCAGCAGCAAGCTGCGTAACAGTAATTCTCCCATCAATCTTCTTATTCGGCTCCTTCAACGCAACAATAGCCCCGTCAATATGCTTGAACGTAACAAATCCATAGCCCTTAGACTTCCCCGTGACCTTATCTGTGATCACGATGGCCTCCTCAATTTCCCCAAAACAGGAGAATGTAGTCCGGAGGCTCTCGGTGGTTGTCTCCCACCCAAGACCACGGACGAAGAGCTTGCGCTGCGTGACGTCAGCATCGGCGACGTTTCGGACTGAGTCGAGGACGTCTGGGTGGCGGAGGAGGGCAGAGCGGAGGATGGGAAGGAGCTGGTCCTTCGAAAAGGATTCGATGATTTTATCAGCGTCGGAGGGGGAGAGGGATGAGGGGAGAGGGGTGGCGCCGTCGGGGGTAGTGTAGGAGATGCCGTTGCCCTCGACTTTGCGTTTCTTGGTGAAATCCATTAGAAAGGGAGTATGAGTCTATGAGATGTGAAACCCTAAAGAGACGAGGGGAACTATTGCGACTGTCACAAAGAATTTGTGAAGGTTTATATAAGCGTGGCTTGTTACATCGGTTTCGCCAAAATTTCCTTAAACATTCTCAATCGCCACTTTATTATATTTAGCAGTTAATTTTCATATACATACCTTTAGCAGTTTTCTTATTATTCACTTCAAATTATAAAAGTAAATATTTTGCATATTGTTTGATCACTGACAATATCCTTCTTGCATATGAAATTCATCATACGATCAAGAAGAAGAAGACAGAGAAACAAGGCTTTATGTCCATCAAGTTGGACATGGTTAAGGCATACGATAGGATCGAATGGAATTTTCTCAGGTTTATGCTTAAGCATGTAGGTTTCAACGATCACTGGATCAAGATTATTATGCATCATGTGGAGTCGGTTACTTATGCTCTATTGATTAATGGTGAACAGACAGGTTTCATTAGGCCAGGACGGGGATTACGGCAAGGAGATCCGTTATCCCCGTATTTATTTATCCTATGCACCGAAGGGCTCATTGTTATGCTTAAGGAGGCATGTGATAAGGGTAGATTACATGGGATTCAATATGATGGGGTGGAGCCTATCTCCCACCTCATGTTTGCGGATGATACCTTGTTAGTAGGTAAAGCATCGATACAGGAGGCAGCCATATTCAAACAAATTCTCAAGACTTACGAGGATCTATCGGGTCAACTGGTGAGCACCGAGAAATCCTCGGTCTTGTTCAGCCCGTGTGTGACTGTTGAAACCAGGCAGAATATCTCGGGATTGTTAGGCATTCCCGAAGTTTCTGACCATGGTAATTATCTAGGTCTCCCGTCCACAATCGGGACCTCCAAGAAGGCGGTTTTCACCTACATTCTTGACAAGGTCAAAGCGAAAGTGGACAATTGGAAACCTAGATTATTATCTACTGCAGGAAAGGAAATATTTATTACATCTGTACTACAAGCGATCCCCACCTTTACAATGAGCTGCTTTCGTCTACCACTATCCCTATGCAAAGAAATCAATACAATTCTCTCTAATTATTGGTGGGGATCAGGTGAAGACGGAAAGAATAAAATACATTGGATCGCCTGGTCTACACTGTGTAAAAGTAAAGAAAAAGGGGGTTTGGGGTTTCGGGATACAAAATCCTTTAACGAAGCTCTCCTAATGAAGCAGGTCTGGCGTATTGTTACTTCCCCGAATTCTCTACTGGCTCGGGTTTTGAAAGCACGCTACTTCCCTCAGCAAAGCTTTTGGATGGCATCATTGGGAAGTTCTCCAAGCTATGCATGGCGTAGTATACTTTCTGTCCGGGACCTCGTAAACAAAGGCACAAAATGGGAGTTAGCAAATGGACAACACATAGATGTGTGGAATCAGAATTGGGTACCACACACGAACTCAAATCAACTGATAACACCAACAGATCCAGATCTACAACATCTCAAAGTATCAGATTTTATAGATACCGAAGTCGGGGTGTGGAAAATGGACAAGCTTCTGTCCACTTTCTGGCCCGTAGACATAGAAGGCATTTTAAGCATTTCTTTAAACAATCTGAGCAGTACGGACAAACCAAGGTGGAAAGCAGACAAACAAGGCATATTCTCAGTTAAATCAGCCTACAGTTATATCATGGACTCACAGCAAACATTCGAACAGGCATCAAACAGTCATCCGGCCCAAGACCAAGTGTTCAATCAGATCTGGAAAATACCAGTGGCTAGAAAAATCAAACACTTTATTTACAGAGCTTGCCTTAACAGATTACCAACTAAGGTGAATTTACAGTCAAAGCAAGTAGCTCTCGATACAAAGTGTTCATTTTGCAACAAGCAGCAAGAAGACGAATACCATTTGTTTGTTCATTGTGATTTTTCAAAAGAGATTCACAGTTTAATTAAGGCACCACACATCGGTTCAGGCATACTATCATTCAAGGATCTATTCCGAACAATGAAAACAAAGATGCCACCAGATAAATTCCAACTATGGTCAACATGCATGTGGGACCTTTGGTACCAAAGGAACAAAATGATTCACGAAGGTAATTACAGAACACCTTTAGAGGTCGTGAGTTTTGCGACTTACTTTCTAGGTGCCGAAAAAGCTGCTCCGACCCTCATCCAAGCCTCGTGTCCAACTGCATGAAGGGTTGTCACCTCCAGCGGCTTCCCCGAAGGGAAATAGCTCAGATCCGCCTCCGTGGTAAGGCTTCCTCCTCATCGGACCTCCGGCAACGGGGAAAGGGGAGCTGGAGGGGTACGGGTTTTCATGTAGGGAGAGGAGAAGATGGGAGGTGTGAGAGTTTTGTTTTGGGATTCCAGATCCGAATTTTCTCAGAATTTCAGTTTATCGAGAGGATCTAACTTGTGATCCAATTCTCGAGTTTTTGGAGTATCTCGGGAGTTCTTTTGGCTTCAGGTATACGATTTAATAGGTGGAGGAGGGTTTTTGGAACGAAAGCTTCGTCGGAAATGTTTCAGAGGAATGAACATGACTGTTCATTTTCTCTACAGGTCTTAGGGTTAGTAAATGGAAATAATGGAAGTGCTGATGAGTTATGAGGCTTATGCACCTTGAAGTGCTTATATAGGATTGTAAATAGGGTTAGGGTAGTTTTATTTGGGCCCAAGTTGTTGGATTTGTTCGGCCCTTTTTATCTGTTGGGTTAGAGCTTGGTTAAGGGCTTGTATCCTTTTTGTATCTGTTCGTTCGTTTTATTAATACATCGCTAATTATCAAAAAAAAGGATACAAATATTTTTGATTATTCACATCATCGCTAATTTACAAAAAAAAAAAGGATACAAATATTTTTTTAAATCATAAAATAGCATAGTACATATGGATGTTGATTGAAAAATATATTTTAATTTAGATTTATATAGATGAAAAATATGTAATTAGTTTACATTTATTTTTTATATAAATAAAAAAAAGGAGAAAATGAGAGGAAAAAAAATAACTTCCATATTGGGAAGGTATAACTTTGATGAGTGAATTAAGTGCGTGAATAATTTTTAGGGGTTTAACTTATTTTAGGAAAGCTGAAAAAGCAACAATTTCGTCATTTTTAAAAATTTCACCCCTTATTTTAGCTTTTAGGGGAGCTGATGTAAATGCTTTTAGATTGGACCAAGACCGTCCCTACGAGCGGGCTCAATTCTGGTCAACGGCTCACAATATAGGAAATTTCTTTCGTTTCAAAGTAATCTTTTAAGAAATATGATTAAAGACTTCCGTTAGAGTTCTCTTCCCGATTGACGGCTTTTAGGGGTGAGCATGGGTTGGGTTGGGCGGGTTTTGGCTAAACCCAAACCCAACCCAATTTTTTTCGGGTTTCAAAATTTTGACCCAAACTCGACCGAGGAATGATTTGACCCGTTGACTCTTGCGAGCAAATCTTCAAAGTGGATGGTAGCGAGTTGTGACATTCCATTGACTTCGCCATTCTCCGTTTGTGGAATATGCCGGAAGATAAATATGATCGAAATTCGTTAAAATTTGGTCCACACATGTCTTGTATTTGATTAAGGATTCGTTAACCACACTTGCCTGGACAGATACTTGATCGATTACCAATTTGAAATCTGCTTTAACCATGATTTTGTCTAAGCCCATATCTTCAATGAGTTGTAGGCATGCGATCTTGCCTTGTCTTCATCAGTTGATTGATCTTTAAGAATATTTTTGACTCTGAGAACCTATATTGTCTTCACCATATCACCATAATAGAAAACTTCATCCCCACAAAATTCGATCTTCTTAAAACAACCTCTTGATTCTTATTCAAACTGTCTAAATAAAATCATACTATATTAATTATGTTTGATCGTCGATTTGTATGGTAAGAATGAAATAGAATGTTTTTCACTTGTGCATTGTACTTTGGCTTTAAAAGCATTATTGACTCTAAGAAACCTAATGTTATAATAGTTGCTCGCGTTGAAAAAACTTCAGCCAATCTCATACATTAACAACTATCATATTTTAAATTCTACTGAAAATGTAAAAGAGAATTTAAGGTTAATTTTCATGTTTTCGCAACGGACGGTTGCTTTTGGTCTAATCCACACTCGGATAAAAAATGTTTTGTTCCGCTTCTAACCAATTTGAATTTGTTAAATATGAACCGATCCGTGTGCAAGTGCAACCTTAACAATTAGCATTCTTTGGTTTCTTACTTTGAATATTTGGGCCCAAGTTCAGTATGTGTCGGATACTCCGCCCTCATCCAGTCATCCTCATCTGGCCCAAGTTCATTATGTGTCGGAGTTGACCGAAAATTTGTTCATTCGAATTAATTGTCGATTTTGTTCCAAATAATGAGATATAATTACATTTCAATTTTATTAAGTTATATTGTTGTTGATACTCTTTAAAAGTGATATAAAGACAAAAATATAATCTTTAAAACTGATGAATGTACCATCAACTCCTAAAAATTGGGACGAATGCCCCTTCCCAACTATATATAGGTAGAAAATTACACTTGTTAATCATTCTCAATTTCTCATTGAAAAGACTTTGAACGTGACTGATCAAGTTGATATATATCGAAAGCGTCTTCAGTAATTGGTCTGTTGACTAACTTTAATTTGTACCCCCAAGTTGCTTGGAACAATCTTGAAGCCATCACGCGTTTGTCCATTTGCTTCAATATTTATTTCTCTTCCTTCATCTCCTTTGCCTATTTAAGCACTACTTCAAAAAAAAAAAAATCAATACCCTTCTTTCAATACTACAAAACATACAATTCCAGAGTTAATCGAATAGTTTAGTCTCTTGTTAGTAATTGGAGGTTCTGAGTTCGAAACACACCTCATCGCTAGTTATCCAAACGGAGAAAAACATACACTTCCAAATATATACTTCTGAGTACATTTCTCCCTCAAAACATGGTGAATATAAGTGCAACATTTTTCATGGTCTTGATAGTATTTACGACCTACGTGTCTAATACAGATGCTAGAAAACTATTGAAAGTTGATCAAGAAATCAAGAAGAAAGTAATATCTCAAAGTAACAGGTTACATATCTCAAAGTTACCCGAAGAAGAAGTACCATCTTCGACGCCAAGCAAGAGGGGTGATCGCACCAACGTTATACTACTCAACGAAGCCTTCATTTACCGGCACCTTGCCGCCCTCGATCGGATTCTTCGGTCAGTTCCGAGCCCCGGAGTTGGCCACTAAATAGCATTTTACGTACTCCGTTCATCCTAACACATTTTATTTTTATAAGTTGATAAAAAATAATATAAATATAGTCATGTGAAATCATGGTCTCGGCTCATATATAGTGCAGTTAATTAATATACTTTAGAATTGTATAGATGAATAGGTGGTGTAAGTGAATGAAAATAGAGTAGAGAGACGTCTATTGTTTTCGTATGTAAGACTAGTTTTAGTTACTTTCTTACCTTTAAACTAGTGACACAAAATACAAATTTGGTAGATATAGGGTTAAAAATATAGTACCCACAATAAATTATTTGTTTTGTTGTCATTGATTTTTTTATTTTGAATTCCTTCTCTTTCCTGTCTTTGTTGTAATCCCTTCCATGTACATCTATTGTTTTTAGTTCTGAAGATGGTTTTCTTGATCTAGGTTCACATCTGCAAATGAGTCTGTTTCAGGCGATTCAAACAATTTAGTAAGTAAGTCATTCAGCCTAGCTGATATTGTCAAAACTGAATCACAATGTTTGAGCCTTCACAATTAACTTCAGTTATTAAATTCAACAGGTTTAACCGAAGCAGATATCATCCAACCTGTACAGACCACTGATGGTTATGCAAGGCGCAGATTAGTTGGACAACCGAGTAATCTGGCTGCTGCCCCTGTTAAACAAGATCATGTAATTTCTCTTCCAAGCAGTAGAAGTAGTGGGTCATTTCCTGCCGTGCCTAAGGACTTGCTACTCCCTACATCTCCCATACCACCAGAACAGCATTCTCCTTATTCGAAGGCATGGGCTGGGGATACAAATAATGGTCACTCAATCGATATGAACCCTGGAAAATATATAATTGGAATTTCAAGTGTTGTTATTATTAGTGTTGCTATGGCTATGCTCGTTATTCGTAAAGGTACAGCAGCAAAAACCATTGGTCCATGGAAGAGTGGATTGAGTGGCCAATTGCAGAAAGCATTCGTTACTGGTAATTTGGTAAATAAATATAAAATTGTTCATTTTTTCAACAATATTCATCAAGAGAGCATATAGTTACTTAAAAATTAACTCTTTAAGATAATATTTAGAGTCACTTATTGTTTACCTGTTAAAGTTAGGAGCAAGAACTGATATTTGGTCATTGACTGGGAAATTTCATCCTGATGATGAATTCGAAACATTGGTATAAGTAAGACAAATATTTCTTATCGATGTTTACTAAAAGAATGCAATATTTGTGCAGGAGTCCCTAAGCTAAATCATCTGGAACTGGAACAGGCTTGTGAGGATTTCAGTAACATCATATGCACCTTTGACGCATACACTGTATACAAAGGAATTCTATCTAGCGGAGTAGAAATTCTTGTTATCTCAACAACTATACCTACTAAGAGTAACTGGACGAGACGTTCTGAAATGAAATTCAGAAAGAAGGTAATTTAGTAATATTTGCATGAAAATACCAAAAGAAAAGAAAAAGTTTATCTTATTCCAATGACCAGCCTTACATTATTGTTGGTCTAATGCAATATTTATGACACATATTGTTCATTTCCTTAGATTGCCACATTATCACGGGTGAATCACAAGAATTTTGTTAATCTTATTGGGTTCTGTGAGGAGGATGAGCCTTTTGTCCGAATGATGGTGTTTGAGTACGCTCCAAATGGAACACTGTATGAGCATCTGCATGGTAATTATATTAGTGAGAGAATCTTTTTACAGAGGATCCTGTTCTTTAAATTTTCTCATATATTAATTTTCATATTTTCAGTTAAAGAAGCCGAGCATCTTGATTGGAGTGCCAGGATGAGGATAATTATGGGAACAACTTACTGCCTGCAGTACATGCATGAGCTTAAGCCCCCAGTGTCACATTCCAACTTGAATTCACGAGCTATACATTTGACAGATGATTATGCAGCGAAAGTAAGCCCTTGTTCTCACTTTTGGGATGTTTGGTAGATGGGAATGTAAGGTTGTAAGCGGAGTGACAAAGAGAAAATTGATCATATTCTTATCGTCTGTTCATATAATACTATTCTCACATACAAAATAGGCTGTGATATTTGTATTTAGAGAAAGCCCCATACTTTATAGTTTGAGGTCGTTCATTTGTCCTAACTACAAAACGTTACCTCTCAGGTTGCAGAAATAAGCTTCTGGTCAGAATTTATGTCCAACTCAAAGAAGAAGAGGGAGAGAGGCAGCTCTGAACACTGTGAATTTGCAGCACTTCCTAGTGCTGAAATAAACATTTACAGTTTTGGACTTATGTTGCTTGAAATTATATCAGGAAAGTTTGCACATTCGGACGAACAAGAGTCTCTCCTCATATGGGTATCACTATCTCGATACTTGTTAAACTTGCTGCACTTCCTAAGCTTCTTAGTAGGTACGTAGGTTTAACGTTTTCTAAATATAGGATTTTTTTCGCAGGCTACACAGTATCTGAATGACAAGACGAACATCAGCTGCTTGATCGATCCAACCCTGGGATCTTTCAACGATGATCAACTCGACATCATATGTGAGGTTATCAAACAATGCACTCAGCCAGATGAAAGAAAGAGACCAACGATCCAGGAAACCGTTTTCAAACTGAGAGAGGGCATTGATATATTGCCTGATTCTGCAGCTCCAAGACTCTCTCCACTTTGGTGGGCTGAACTTGAGATTTTATCAGCCGAGGGCTGAGGCCAATTAAACCGTCAATTCTTCCAATACTGTTTTATTCAGAGAGTTAGCCACGTCTCCCTTCGTTGCACGACCTAACAGACATTGCCGTTACCCTTAATCTTATTTAACCCTGCATCGTTTGTCTATCGAGTATTCTTCGATTCTTTTACCACTTTTTCACAATACACAGTGTGCATGCTACTACTGTTTGTTGTGTAACATATAAAAGATGAAGTCAAGTGTCTAAGAAATTTAACTATACCATTGCATATTGTTTCTCATTTTGACCTCAGTGGTCTGGGAATGTTTGTACAAATATTAACTATAAGTGGAAACCAATTTGTATGACGTACTTACAGCCCCTCCTATTTTTCCTTTTTAGTTTTACTCGGTTTAGGTAGAAGCCTCTTCAAATGTATTAGAGCACGTTGATGATATCGATTAGTCAGCTAGTGAAATCTTTTTTATGTCTTGGGATATTTGTTTTCTGGACTTTGATACCTACAGACGTGATTGCACATCTATTCATCGATATTTCCCACAAGATTAGTGCGCATAATCTTAGCTAAAACAATTATTGCGATAGAAGGAAAATATGCAATACTTGTTTAAAAAAACTTGATCAAATTACAATCTAGGAAATTATCCAAATTCTTGAGCACACCGGGAGGGGTTAAATCCCATGCTCGAGTCTGCTAGGGCAAATGACTAGGATGCTCACTATTACACAAGATTGATTAGAGGCCCCAATTGTTTCACAGCAGGCCTACCAATATTTCAATGATAAAAACAAAATGTTCTGTTTGGAAACCCCATAAAAATCTTCGAAATATCCTACGTCTCTGTTGGCAAAGTGTGAAACTGTTCTCCATGGAGAGTACCATCCAATAGACGGAATCATTCCAAATCCACCCTCTGAAATGATGAACCATCAAATCCAAATGCACATATGGCTTTAAGCTTTCTCGATTCGTACCACCTCAACTGACCACACACCTCAACTGACCACACTATACTGAGTGTTGCTTGATAACTCTCCTTCCTACATGGAGGTCTCCCTTGTTCCTGTCTTAACCGGAAACTCGGAGGTTCACGGGAAAAAAGTACAGCAGAACATTATTAATTACACTGGAAGTAGAACTATTCCTCACAGAGAACATATGGGTATCTCAAGCTGGCAAAAGCATGGCACAAGTTGAGAAAAGCTAGGGCATGCTCACCTCTAACATAGAAATAGAATGTATACATAACAGGAGAATGTCCAGATCAAGAAACCTATCAGTAGAGAAATCAAGAGCATATTGAATATTTCCAGTGAGCAGAGAGGGTGGTAGAAGTTCTCGAATTGTCTACAGATAACATGAGCAGCCTTGGACTCCTATACTCCATTCTTAACAAACAAATATACCCAAGTTTTGACATTGAACAGTTAGAACTTAATTTTGAAGTCAATTATTCGTACATTCATAATGTTGCGTGAAAAATAGACATCAAAATAGTACATATGATCTTTTCTACTGAGATAGAATCTCACACAAATCAAAGTCATGTGTTGATTAACTTTGTACTTCACTGCCAGTTAATGCCATTACCAATCACGCAGAACAAGAGGCTATATGGTTAGCACAATACGAAAAGCAGCTAGAAAGAAGTAAATAATGGGAGTTCAAACAGCCTCTTCTTTCTTATTTAAAGGGTGGAGTTGACTCCAACATTGCTACGTTCTATCATCAACAATCCATCTTGCTTGCATGAACAAACATGCAAATATGAATCAGTTAGATGTAGACTACATGAAGAGTATCGATGCAGTAGTTCACAAGTAAAGTGATTACAGTTCTATCCCTTCCTTTACTCTATCGATACAACTAAAAATTTATTACCAAGAAGCACAATATACAAAAATCACAACCAAAATCTTTTAGCATTTGTACCAGACTGTTATCCACCAAAAGAACCAACTTGAAGGAATGGACGAGTGTCGAGTACAATTGGTTAAAACCAGAGCCAAGATAACGCTCCAACTACACAAAATAAAAGGAGGCAAAGGAAGAACTTGCTGGAGACAGATACCACAGTTCTAAATACGCCTAAACACCTCAAATATATAGTTACGGATGAGGATCTTATTAGGGAAGCTTGTTTATCCACATTCAACTTATCAAAGACATCGCCAGGTGATAAACAGAGAGAACTGAAAATGAACCAATTACATACATACATTTGATTTTTATATCACAAAGATTTCGAGTCTTACAGGTTGTCAATTTAACACTTCACAATATAGCTGGAGAGCAATTACATGCAGCAACATTAGCAATTTCGATAAGACCACAAAGTCGTGCAAGTCCAGCAAATCAGTGAAAGACGGTAGAGTACCACAAGAAAGGTATTTACACATTTATTCACATTGAAGTTACAGTTACACATTTTGCCGGTAAAAGTCGCTAACAATAATGTTTTACAGAGAACAGAAACAAAGCCAACTTGACAATCTTCACATATCATAAGATGAACAATACCAAAGGCAAGAAATAAATGAAATAAAATAAAATAATAAGAGCATCTCTCCTATTGTGAAAATGGCACTATGACAGGCCAAGGCAACAATTTCGGACATACACAATGAATTAGTAGTGTAGCAAGCTAATGCCTTGGCTACTCGTAATTGGATGGAGGATAATCATGCAATGAATCAGTAGTGGGGCAAGTTAATGCCGTGGTTACTTATAGTTGAATAGAGGATAATCATAATCCACAATGAACTGTATGAACTCGCACAGAAATATATTCATCAAAACAAAATATAAAATAAAAAGCGATTCTTTGAAAAATTGTTTGGAATTTGCAAGTCAAAGAGATAATAGTTCGTATGTTCTAAATATAAAATTTGCAAGAGAAACAATGGATGTTGTAAGATCTCTGCTGCCAGCTTCCTACTATAAACTTTTACTCAAACTATGAACTAAATAATGAAGACAATTTTACAAAACAAGCGTTAATTGTAAAAGAAAGTAATGGATGAGTAACAATGATAAATAACTTATGTTTATAAGGTATCTTTTAAGATTCAGAGTTGACCATTCTTTTAACATATGAAATAATTAACGGCCCAAAAAAGGTCGCAACTCGTTTATTTGATGTGTTTCATTTTTTCGAGGTTAAATGAAGAGTAAACCATAAATATGTTCTTAGTAACAAAACGAACAAGTTATAAAAGTAATATTATGAAAATATTATAAAGAAAACAAATTCAAGACAAATTTTAATACCATTAAATAAAAAATAAAAATGAATTCATGGTCAAACCTTTGACTCACATACATAAAACATTATGTATAATAAACTTGAGGAAGCATAAATTGCAAACAGAAGAGCAGAACTAAACAAGAACGGTAATAAGTAACGAATAAAAGAACACATCCATACAAGACTATATAGAATCATTAAAACAACAAACAACCCACAACAGAAATTATGCAATTTAAGAATCAAGCATTATCATCTAAAAAAGGTGAATGAACGACGACGGAAAGTGACAATGACAACAGTTCTAAATTCACTTCATCACATTATACATTGTCTCAAGCAGAAAAAGATTAGATAAGTTTTAAAACCTATAGCTAAAACCATAAATCCACAACTTTTGAGCATATAGAGTGAAGCAGCAACAGAAGCACGGCAACCATTTATCAAGCAAAGATGAATTCTCTTCAAGGACCTAATCACCAAAACCATTTAACGCAATTACGCCAAAGAAGCTCTTGCATACCTGACAAATAATCATATATCTAAATCCATCATTTAAACTTCATGCAGGGAAATCACGTTAATTGCAACAAAAAGTTAACAGAAAGTTAATGAATAATACAAAAAAACATTGCATGAACAAGTAGCATATAGATACTTGACAAAGTATAATTATCTAAGATTTATTTATAAAGGTGGGATCGTGTGTGGCCCAGGCGCGTGGTCCATACGCGACCCGCATCTGGTCTTTTTTTAAAAAAAAATTTTTACTGCATCAGAAAATGTACGTTGTGCATCATAAGTTGCACCCAGGGTCAAGTGTCCACACACGCCAGAGAGAGTGAGGTACAAACACCCGCTTCATTCATCAGACGCTTGTACGTTGCGCATTAGTAGTTGTACTCTCACAAAGATATGTTACTGCATCAGACACTTGTACCGTACGCATTAGTAGTTGTACACTTTATTTGTTCTTATCCCCTTTAGTATTTGTTATTTGACTTTGACCCTTTTAATTTTGTGCCATGTTTTTTTTTTCACACAACATTTCTTTTCCTCCAATTTTTTCTAACAAGTTTTTCATTTCACATTTGTTTCACGTCACATTTTTTTTTCATTTTTTTCATTTTCCCAAATTCTTACGACATTTATTCTTCCACATATTTTTTTTTAATAAATCGGGTTCATTCTAAATGATTTTTTTTCCTCTTCCACCATATTCGGTTGTTTCGGTTTTTTAGTTTATTCTTATCCCCTTTATTAATTTGTTGTTTTACTTTTGCCCGTTTTACTTTTGTTTCATGTTTATTTTTCTCATACCATTTCTTTTCCTCAAATTTTCCAATACAATTTTCATTTCAACATTGTTATACTAAACATTTGTTTAGTTTTAATTTTTTCTTTTCCCAATTTCATACGACACTTGTAAGTATTAAGTATTAAAGGCTATTGTATTAAGCTATTGTATTGATCTAATTATAAGGCAATAAATTTTTTAAAGATCTATAAGTATTAAGCTATTGCCGCCCATCAATCAATTGAAGATCTATAAGTATTAAGCTATTGTATTGATCTAATTATAAGGCAATAAATTTTTTATTAGTTAGTCCCGTACTTAAAACGATTACATAGATATAACAAACATTACGTTTTTTATTAGTCCCGTAATCGAAAGGATTACAGTCCCGTAATCGAAAGGATTACAGTCCCGTAATCGAAAGGATTGCATAGCGGCAACAAAGATTTCGTCATTTAATAGTTAGTCCCATACTTGAATGGATTACAAAAGGCTCGTCGATCATCAAATTTTCCAACACGACCGTACTTAAGAGGATTACAAAGTTATAATAAAGATCATTTTTTTGTATATTAGTTAGTCCCGTAATCAAAAGGATTACATAGCGATAATAAAAGATCTCGTCTTTAATCGTTAGTCCCTTACTCAAATGGATTACAAACGGCCCGTCGCATTTTCACTAGTTATACAATAAAGTGGAACAGCCAAAACAAATTGACTCATGAATCAAACTCTGCCCCAAAAGAATAGTTGACACCAATTAAAGAAGTATTATCATGATAGCCCCAAGTATTAAAGAAGTATTTTCAGAAATCTCATAAAATATATGCAGGCGTAGTGGCATCAATCAATTAACCAATGCAATGAAATCACATATATATTCTAAATTTCAAGTGATTCATAGTAAAAATTGGTGACCTCAGTAATATGGTGGCATTCCCTGATACATCCCTCCAGGAGGAACGCGTGGCCCTGCACCGGGTTGTGGCATTTGGGATCCATAAGCCGTGGGTGGGCCATAATTGGCCACATCTGGGTAGCCTCCAGATGCTGGCATTCCCGCAGAAGTTGGTGGCATCCTATATCCACCGGCAGCATGTCCCAACCCAGCACCATACTCCCCAGTTCCAGCACCGACTCCATGAACACCAGCATACTGAGCTGGACCAGGACCAGGGCCATACCCAGCAGCCGAGTAGCCTCCACCTTGGCTTCCAAACCCTGGACCGCCAGAGCCACCCATGCCCTGATGCCCCATGGCAGGAAGATGAGATCCTCCCCCTTGCCCGCCCTGAAACCCGCCGTTATAACCACCAGGCGCACCAAAATTTGTGCCAGGCATTGCCCGAGCTCCCATCCTATCATCCCCGGGCATACCCGTCTGACCCATACCGGGACCACCACCCTTCACCTTCTTATTATCAGTAGCTAATTTACACACCACCTGATGCCCATCCAAATTCTTCATTGGTTCATACAGTGACGCCCTGGCCCCCTCCTCAGTCTTATACACAAAAAAGGCAAACCCCTTGGCCTTACCCGTTTGCTTATCAAACCCTAACGGTCCTTCCTCAATCTCCCCAAACACCGAAAAATACTGCAAGAGCCTCTCAGAGGTGACCTCAAACGGAACATTCCCCACATAAATCTTCCTCAAAGACACGTCCCCAGACCCAGAGTTCCCCGAATTCCCCGCAGCAGCAAGCTGCGTAACAGTAATTCTCCCATCAATCTTCTTATTCGGCTCCTTCAACGCAACAATAGCCCCGTCAATATGCTTGAACGTAACAAATCCATATCCCTTAGACTTCCCCGTGCCCTTATCTGTGATCACGATGGCCTCCTCAATTTCCCCAAAACAGGAGAATGTAGTCCGGAGGCTCTCGGTGGTTGTCTCCCACCCAAGACCACGGACGAAGAGCTTGCGCTGCGTGACGTCAGCATCGGCGACGTTTCGGACTGAGTCGAGGACGTCTGGGTGGCGGAGGAGGGCAGAGCGGAGGATGGGAAGGAGCTGGTCCTTCGAAAAGGATTCGATAATTTTATCAGCGTCGGAGGGGGAGAGGGATGAGGGGAGAGGGGTGGCGCCGTCGGGGGTAGTGTAGGAGATGCCGTTGCCCTCGACTTTGCGTTTCTTGGTGAAATCCATTAGAAAGGGAGTATGAGTCTATGAGATGTGAAACCCTAAAGAGACGAGGGGAACTATTGCGACTGTCACAAAGAATTTGTGAAGGTTTATATAAGCGTTGCTTGTTACATCGGGTTTCCCCAAAATTTCCTTAAAATACATTCTCAATCGCTAATTTATTATATTTAGCAGTTAGTTTTCGTATACATATTTTAGCAGTTTCTTTATTATTCACTTCAAACTATAAAAATAAATACTCCTTTCGCATATTGTATTAGATATCTAGGATACAAATATTTTTTATTATTTACATCATCGCTAATTTACAAAAAAAATTATACAAATATTTTTTTAAATCATAAAATAACATAGTGCATATGGATGTTGATTGAAAAATATTTTTTAATTTAGATTTATATAGATGAAGAATATGTAATTAGTTTACATTTATTTTTTATATAAATAAAAAAAGGAGAAAATGAGAGGAGAAAAAAAAATAACTTCCATATTGGGAAGGTATAACTTTGATGAGTGAATTATGTGCGTGAATAATTTTTAGGGGTTTAACTTATTTTAGGAAAGTTGAAAAAGCAACAATTTCGTTATTTTCAAAAATTTCACCCCTTATTTTAGCTTTTAGGGGAGCTGATGTAAATGCTTTTAGAGTGGACCAAGACCGTCCCTACGAGTGGGCTCAATTCTGGTCAACGGCTCACAATATAGGAAATTTCTTTCGTTTCAAAGTAATCTTTTAAGAAATATGATTAAAGACTTTCGTTAGAGTTCTCTTCCCGATTGACGGCTTTGACCTGATTTCCACTCTGACTCTTGCGAGCAAATCTTCAAAGTGGATGGTAGCGAGTTGTGACATTCCATTGACTTCGCCATTCTCCGTTTGTGGAATGTGCTGGAAGATAAATATGATCGAAATTCATTAAAATTTGGTCCACACATGTCTTGTTTTTTATTAAGGATTCGTTAACCACACCTTCCTGGACAGATACTTGATCGATTACCAATTTGAAATCTGCTTTAACCATGATTTTGTTTAAGCCCATATCTTCAATGAGTTGTAGGCATGCGATCTTGCCTTGTCTTCATCAGTTGTGATCTTCAAGAATATTATTGACTCTGAGAACCTATATTGTCTTCACCATATCACCATAATAGAAAACTTCATCCCCACAAAATCCGATCTTCTTAAAACAACCTCTTGATTCTTATTCAAACTGTCTAAATAAAATCATACTATATTAATAATGTTTGATCATCGATTTGTATGGCAAGAATGAAATAGAATGTTTTTCACTTGCGTATTGTACTTTGGCTTTAAAAGCGTTATTGACTCTAGAAACCTAATGTTATAATAGTTGTTCACGTTGAAAAAACTTCAGCCAATCTCATACATTAACAACTATCATATTTTAAATTCTACTGAAAATGTAAAAGAGATTTTAAGGTTAATTTTCATATTTTCGCAACGGACGGTTGCTTTTGGTCTAATCCACACTGAGATAAAAAATGTTTTGTTCCGCTTCTAACCAATTTGAATTTGTTGAATATGAACCGATCCGTATGCAAGTGCAACCTTAACAATTAGCATTCTTTGGTTTCTTACTTTGAATATTTGGGCCCAAGTTCAGTATGTGTCGGATACTCCGCCCTCATCCAGTCATCCTCATCTGGCCCAAGTTCATTATGTGTCGGAGTTGACCGAAAATTTGTTCATTCGAATTAATTGTCGATTTTGTTCCAAATAATGAGATATAATTGCATTTCAATTTTATTAAGTTATATTGTTGTTGATACTCTTTAAAAGTGATATAAAGACAAAAATATAATCTTAAAAATGTACCATGAACTCCTTTTTTTTTTTTTTGATAATTAGCGATGAATTGTGACTACAAAGATATTACAAACATGAATACAGAAATTGCTAACTAATAGAAAGTTAGAGTATAATATGAGACAAATATGTCTCCAACAAGGTTCGAACCCATGACCTCTTACATAAAAGGTTAGGCCGGATGCCACTAGGCTATTGAGCCATCGGCAATGTACCATGAACTCCTAAAAATTAGGACGAATGCCCCTTCCCAACTATATATAGGTAGAAAATTACACTTGTTAATCATTCTCAATTTCTCATTGAAAAGACTTTGAACGTGACTGATCAAGTTGATATATATCGAAAGCGTCTTCAGTAATTGGTCTGTTGACTAACTTTAATTTGTACCCCCAAGTTGCTTGGAACAATCTTGAAGCCATCACGCGTTTGTCCATTTGCTTCAATATTTATTTCTCTTCCTTCATCTCCTTTGCCTATTTAAGCACTACTTCAAAAAAAAAAAAAATCAATACCCTTCTTTCAATACTACAAAACATACAATTCCAGAGTTAATCGAATAGTTTAGTCTCTTGTTAGTAATTGGAGGTTCTGAGTTCGAAACACACCTCATCGCTAGTTATCCAAACGGAGAAAAACATACACTTCCAAATATATACTTCTGAGTACATTTCTCCCTCAAAACATGGTGAATATAAGTGCAACATTTTTCATGGTCTTGATAGTATTTACGACCTACGTGTCTAATACAGATGCTAGAAAACTATTGAAAGTTGATCAAGAAATCAAGAAGAAAGTAATATCTCAAAGTAACAGGTTACATATCTCAAAGTTACCCGAAGAAGAAGTACCATCTTCGACGCCAAGCAAGAGGGGTGATCGCACCAACGTTATACTACTCAACGAAGCCTTCATTTACCGGCACCTTGCCGCCCTCGATCGGATTCTTCGGTCAGTTCCGAGCCCCGGAGTTGGCCACTAAATAGCATTTTACGTACTCCGTTCATCCTAACACATTTTATTTTTATAAGTTGATAAAAAATAATATAAATATAGTCATGTGAAATCATGGTCTCGGCTCATATATAGTGCAGTTAATTAATATACTTTAGAATTGTATAGATGAATAGGTGGTGTAAGTGAATGAAAATAGAGTAGAGAGACGTCTATTGTTTTCGTATGTAAGACTAGTTTTAGTTACTTTCTTACCTTTAAACTAGTGACACAAAATACAAATTTGGTAGATATAGGGTTAAAAATATAGTACCCACAATAAATTAATTGTTTTGTCTTTTATGTGAATTGACCAATAATCGCAATTATTATCATTATATTTGGTTGTATATTGTACAAAGTCTATGGGCAAACAATTACACAGATATATATATATATATTATATATATATATGATGAATTCATAAATTGGGCGATACTTATTGTCACTACTAAGTTTGATGATATAATGACTCAAATGATTTCAATAATATGAGCATGCTACATTTTAGTCCTTATAAATATATTATTTATGTAAATGGTCCATGATATTGATCAAAAAGATGTATTTTATTAGTCCCTCTATGATGCAGACTTTAAATTTTGACGGAAAGAGAACCAAAATAAAAATTTTAACACTTAAATATTTGTTGTAAATGTACAGTTTAACCCCTGATATTCATTGAAAAGGTGCACCTTAATCCCTCTTTATGTCAAAATTTAACGTCTTCATCAAAAGAGGTATTAAAGTGCACCTTTAATGCTAATATCTAATACCATTTGTGTAGACCGTATATTTATCTACAAGAATTAAAGTACAATTTATGCATACTATTTTGGACCATTTTAATTTTCTCTAACGTTCACACTTAAATAACCAACACTTAAAAATGTATCTTGACTACCATAATGATACCTTAAATAGCACTATTCAACGCTATATAATCTTTGAAAAAGCATTATTCTAGCCATTTTGTATAACAGTCACTACTACCCAAGACTATTGAATCATGATAAGATTCCGCGCTAATTTCCATCATTAGTCTCAGGACAGGAGAGTTATCGGAGTCCTTACAGGCCTCAAAGTTTTGTGATACAAAAATTAGTATATATATGCAATGTCGATAGCTCTATATTCTAATAAGATAAGATTCTACTGTTGTACAAAAACTCAAAAATTTTGATATAGTAAATAAATACTCCCTCCACCTCTAAATAATGGTCACATTCTGATTTTTGGTGGTCAATAAAATACGATTTAAAACGTGTATATTTATTATTCTATATGCGAAAAAATTATAAAAAATTGATATTTCGAAAATATATATTGAGACGAATCTAACAAGGTCCCACAAGACTATATTATTTATTATCATTTAATGAAAATTCATGATCAAATTTTATTATGTTTGACCAACAAAAGTTAAAATATAATAATTTTTAGGAACGGAGGAAGTAAATGAGTATAATATAGTAGTTGGAAGAAATGACGAGCTAATAAGTGATGTATGGAATGTGGATAAGAGTTGAATAGTATGGGAAGGGGCCGGGCCGGGTCTACTAATCATTTTGGTGGTCCTTTGATTTATTTAGATCATGAGCAAGTAGATGGAGTTGTATAGGTAATTATTAGCCATTACTATTACTCCTAGCTAGAATTTATTGGTCAGGTACTAAAGCAGTGTAATGACTTGTGCAGTTGTAATAATTTATTAGCTTTTTCAATTTGTGTCGCTATTAGAAAACAGACAGGATGCCTGATCTCGACACCTAAATTGCGCCAAACGTCTATTGATATTAGTGTTGTTAATGGATCAGATCAATCGGAAACCAGATCGGAACTAGATATCGAAATTACTTAACCCGGCTATGTTTGCCGCAATAGTCTCCTCAGCCTGATCTGTTGCTCTTTATAATGTGGTGTCCTAAAGATGATTCAAGGCTGTCGACCAACTTTAGTTTAACTTATTTCTACTCTATCCTCAACTAGTTAAGCCCCTTATATGGACGGTCTAGGTCTCTAGGACATATTAAGTCCACTATATGGACCAACTCCTTTCTATTATGGGGGTTCATTTTCGTTAATAACAAATTCACCCTAAATCTTTCCTTATATCTACATATTCAACCTCAAAAGTTATAATCGTATTAAGGTTTTGTTTTGAGATAAAATTTTCGGTATGGTCCGAGTAAATATGTGTAAGTTACAATTTTCCGTTAACTTTTAACATCGAGTGACTAAAGTGCACCAAATATAACAATTACTGGGACCATATTCACAACCTGACCGTTAGATGGGACCAAAGTGCAACTTGCACATATTTAGTGGGACCAAACCAACAATTTTATGTCTGTTTTGCTATAAACATTTAACCAAATATTACATCTTAATAAATAGATTATGTGCGGACCCTAATATGTGGTCATAACCCTCGTTATTGATTTGAGTAAGTTGTAATATATTAATTATTAATTATGTCATATTTAATATACATGCAAACTAAATTGTAAATAACTAATGTCGTTATTCAACCTAATTAATTGTTAAACGAGTATAGTTATGATATTCTATAGTATCATATTTTCAACAATACTTTTGTTATAATCGATGCGGAATTCGATCGGCTAACTAGATGAACACAAGGAAACCGGAGTTATGTAAAGCGACAAAAAGTAAATAACACCAGATTTTGTTATAATGGAAGCGAATTGTGATCGACTAATTTGGTGAACAGCAAAGATAAAGGAATTATGTAAAGTACTGAAAGTAAAGAACACCAGATTTAACGTGGTATCCCTAACAATATGTTAGGACTAATCCACGGGCAGAGCCTCAGAAATTCACTATAATGGGAGAACAGATTACAGATTCAGATGATCGATATGATCTCAGAAGAATAGAATTATTGTCTACACTATTCCAAGAATAGAATTATAAGACACAATATTCTGCACCCACCCGAACTACCTCCTCTTACCCAAACAATCCTAAGAATGGATATCTTACTCCGAAGACTATCATATCTATCTTGGACCTATTCTAAAGAGAGAATAATTCATACTGAGATAGTCGCGGTAATGTTGTATATCAAACCCAACTGACTATTTAGTGCAAGAAATAACCAACACACTTAGACATTATTTATAAGCCCAAACAGAAGGGTATTTCTTCCAAGCAATGTGGGAGTTCAAACACTATTCAAGGCACAATTCAACAAATTTGTTAAGACCCCTGGCTCAAAGCCACCTCAAATTAAAGCCAAAACCAAGATCAAGTTCATATAACCACATGGGATCACATCGCTAAAGTCCCAACTCAAACCATATCAAAATCTACCTAGATATAGGTCAAGATTCATCCATTCTAGGACTATACAAAATCAAGTCAAGACCCAAGGTCAAAATAAACCAAATTAAGACCATATCAAGCTTGATCAAACTGTCAATATACATTGGGACAATACTTATTTAAACAGTCGAACCCTTCGATTTAACAAATTTCCTTTGCATCTTTAAAGGTTCTCAAGTTCTCCTAAAAACTTTTTTTTTAAAATTTTATAAATAGTAAATTCTTTTTTATTCTTACAAATATTACTCATAAAACAAAATAAGGCATTCCTCAAAATCATGCCCAACAACAAACACCACCTAGCTAACGGTGATAATCAGTTGATTCAGTACAATTTATGTTGCGCAATGCTTTGAAAGGTCCACAAACTTATTGCTTAGGGGGGGAAATAGGAAAATAGGGTGTGCATTATCTAGGCTCGACATGAATGGGAAAAAGTGATGCGAAGAGTGAAATAGTTGAATGTGTAGAAGAGTGGAAAAGATCCCTTTCAGTTTTCTTTCCCTCTCAAGATGTGACAGGTCCATCAGTACATGAAACATGGTATAGTAGGATGGCCCATGCATTAAACATAAATTACACAAACAATGGTAACAAGATCCACAAATTCACAAAAAAAATTTCCTCCATTTCTCTTTTCAATTCACATTAATTAAATGGATGAAATGGTGCCGTTTTTACCAGTTGAGTTATGCCCGAAAGCTTTTCAATTCTCAATTTTGTTAATATAGATTAGGGTTAATAACAACGATAATCACCTATGTTTACACGATATCACCAATCAATCATCTATCACCCTATCTTTAAGAAAGTTCTAGTTGATCACTCATTGTGTCATCACAATGTTAAGTTTGACAAGTGAGAACACGTGATTTTTCAGTAAAAGCTTATTAGTATATCATCACTTATAGTGATTCAGGTAATTGTCAATTTTGTCCAACAACCAGTGGGACGAAGTTGCACTTTGGTACTGGATTCTCACATTGTTGTAGATTTAGCTCACGAAAGTGACATAAATGTGAGAAAAAATTCTCCAAAGTCACAAATGTTACACATTCATTCATGTTTTTTTGTGATCACATACTACAACATTTAACTTTCTTGGAGCATGTTGCTACACTTGCGACGCTTTCAAAACTAATCTGCAATAATATAATTATCTTGGACTAATGCAACTTTATCTCGTAATTTGGGCTTAATCATCAATTAACTCACTTATTTTATGGTGTTTCATTATCATGCTTGTGAGGAAGTTGCTATCAACTTTTATTTCCTTTAAATGTTAAAGCCCTCACACCAGTTTTCTTATAACTTTTTCCTAAAATCAACTTCTTATATGAGTGTTTTAAATTTAGGAGTTAGTTTTAGATTTTACACAAAACTAGATTCCATATTTATCTCCTCTAAACAACATTTTTTATATTTTTTACACAAAGCTGAAAACAAACTCAAATTATTTTAATATAAAGATGAAAATAATAATATTTCAAATAAATTAATAATTATTATTTTATTTAAAAAGAAGAAGATGAAAATATTAAAATTTAAAATAAATTTATATTTAAAAACTCCCATATAAATTTTTAGCTCCAATATGAAATAAATTAATAATTAGTTTAACTTTAATTAAAAAAATAAAAATAAAAAATTTGAAATAAATTAATAATGTAGGGGTCCCTAAAATTTTGAAGTGCTGACGGCCGAGCCAGGTTGTTAAGAGAGGAATACTAAACATGACTTCATTTTATTACAATCCCATCCTATTTTAGAGATTAGAAGGTGTCTAAAATCTCTAGTGTATAGATTCTCCTAATAGAGATAAAATGAATGCATTTTTATTATTAGTTTAAAAGCGTTTTTGAGCATAAATTTAATATATCTTATTGAGTTTTAATGTGAATGTAACTAAAATGCATCACTTCCTAATTGTCATATTCTAATGATAAAATTAAAATTAATTGGATTTAATTGCTAAATTAGATATTTTTATGCGAAATATTTGATTTGTGGGTTGAGAATTATTTGTTCAACAATTAATTACAAGTTCAAGCCAAGTTAACTCGAGATCCAAGATTTAATGATATGCGGTCGAGCCGGTCCGTTAATAAAGATAGAAAAGAAGAGAAAAGGCTCAAATAATAGAAGAAGATCAGCACAACTGCAACATACTCTTCACTTTGTCGTTTTTAGATCGTTTCAGTTTTTCAGTTTGTTTTTCTTCTGCTCATGTTTAATTCAAGAACAATTATATCTTGTACTTTTATTATTATGAGCTAGTTTCTTTATTACTAGGGATGAGACAATTGAATTATTTACCCGTTATTTGGGAATTGCTACGCACTACTTTTATTCATTGTTCTTAATTTATAATTTATTGCTTAGAATTTGATCAGTTCTTAGTATTTAAATTATATTAGATTATGATTGACTACCGCCATGTAAGACTATCATAATTAGTATACTCTATTGGTTTAAGTATTAATTTATTTAAATTAATTGAGGTAGAGCCTTACTGTGAACAATTCTGCGTAATTGGTAGATAAGGCGATTGTACGGTGAAATCGAAGTTCCTAATTATCGTTTAAATCTTGATAAAAAGTTCTAATTTTTACTGTTATATATATTTAGTATTTTTATTAGTAGATTACAATAATTGAATTATATAGCATTTCCATGTTGGTCCGACCCTTGCTCTTTGCACCCTATACTCTGTTACGACTCGTGTACTTGCGAGGTTTACAAATATAAAATTTATTCATCAAGATATATCAAGAATCTACCCATATGAAGGTTTCTCATAAGCAGGTCGATCAATAACCATACATTATACTTCATCCACACCTTTATCTTAGGTCATTTTACTTAAAATAGAAATCTCATTTTATGGTTCGATTTCACCAAATAAGGAAAGAAAAAACGGGAGGGAAATTTAAGTTTGTAAGATAAATCTAAATTTTTCTTAAATTTTGTGTAAAAGTAGATGGTCCTTTAAAAGGGACGGAGGGAGTATAACTTGCTAATAACTAGTGCTGGAAAGGAGTCGGGTAACCCGTGACCTGCTCGAGTACCCGAATGACTACTCGACTCGATAGGCCGCTAGATAGTTAAGGAGATACCCGTTTGAGATACCCGGCTCACTCGGTAATTACCCGGTCCCTTAACAAACTACCAAATAAATTTAGTTGATATATGTGTTCAAATATCATCTATAATGTATTACAAAACTTTTTCATCAATATTTCAAATAATTAAGTTTATGTAATTTATTAATGTTCTAATATTACAATGTATTCTTTTTTTTGTTAATAATAAGCTTTCCTTTTTCATTGTTGCCTTAAGGAGCCGGGTAATAAAGGAGTAGAGTCGGATAGTTACACTACCCGACTTGTTATCATAAGGAGTCGAGTAGGGTATTAAATTGAAGCTCGCTAAATTACCCGACTCCCGACTCGTTATCATAAGGAGTCGACTCCAGTACCCGACTTGACTCGACTCATCTTCAGCACTATTAATAGCTACAAGGGTGCATTTTCATTCTTAGGAAACAAGATTAATTATTTAGAGATGAGTGAATTGCACAAATAATCTTTGATATCGTCACCAAGTTGTAGTTTAGTCCCCAATAGTGTCACCCTTACAGTTTAGTCCCCGAAAGTGGCAAAATAGTTGCAGATTAGTCCCCAATTTAACTTTTAACACCAACACGCGATGAGAGGTTAAATTTGGGGCAAAAAGTGTTTTTTTTTTTTAAGAATAAACTCATTTTTGGTGTTAGAATTTAATGAAGTTTTGCATTTCAGTTTCGTAGTGAATTTTCATGAGACACCAAAAATAAGTTCTAATCTTAAAAATTCATTTTTTGGGTCCAAATTTGACCTCTCATCGCGTGTTCATGTTAAAAGTTCACGGAATAATTAACGTGCGGGCTAATCTGCAACTTCTGTCAACTTTCGGGGACTAAATTATAACGGTGCCAGTATAGAAAATTAACGGTACAACTTGATGACACTATCTGAGATTATTTGTGCAATTCGCTCTCATCATTATGTTACTATTCAACTTTTAAATTGTTACATTTATTCAAACTTGAACCAGTTGCTGAGTAGTGATTACTTGAAAGGATGTATTACCTGTATCATAATTATTCATGGGCATCAAGGTGATAATTCATTCATATGTAGTTGCTATCAATGTGGTCCTCGTATGCCAGATACGGAGAAGATCTTGATTTTGTTGTTGTCAAAAGATGTTCTCATTTTCCAAGATTCTTAAATCACTATTGATATTTTTATGCAAACTGAAATCACTTAAAGGACCTATTGCCTCAACTAGAAACTAGCGTCGGGTGTCTTTGTGAAAAATAAAATTTGTAAAACACTCGAGGGGAATGGAAATATGTTACAAAATATACATAAGGGTTAATGACACAATTAACTATTCACGTTTGTGAGAATTATGTTTTGGATCATTGTGGTTTAACTTTAGTTGTTTTCGATTACTCACATTCGGTTTGTGTACCAAACGAACCACTCATGTAGGCAAAAATGGTGGTAGTTAGTTTTGCCAACTTGGTGTTACCTTTGCCCATTTAAAAGTGGGTAAAAAATTTATTTTGTCCCAATTTTTAGGTCTCATCGTGAGCTTCCGCCCAATTTTAAAGAAATCAAAAAAAAAGTTTCATGTTCACCCCAAAAATTGCTATTCACGCTTAAATTTAACGGAGTTAACCGAATAGGGACCAAATTGCACCAATATATACACTTTCATGGACCATTTCCGCAACAGTGTTACTTCGGGGACTAAAGTGCATCAAGCCTCCACTTACCGGGATCATTTCAGCAGTTAACTCCTCACATTCATCTCTGCTAAAGAGATGCATGCTTAAGTATTTTTGAAGCTTGCACACATTTAGGCTCATCAGGACATGTAACGCAAGGTGGGCGTTTAATATGAGCGTGATCACATTTTGCTTCAATATAATGCAAGGTGGTGGTGTAACGCGCCTTTATCCTTTGATTTGATTGAGGAGATGAAAGTAATAAGTTCTTTCATAGCTTATTTGTAAACAGACAAAGTAGGATCAAACTTCGCACTATTAAGGTTAATGGGAATGAGAAGCTGATTAATGAGGAATGAAGAGGGTAACCATGCATGCATTCATGGCAAAGTTCCAAAACATGGTAAGAGAAATCTTGTTATGCAGAGCATGAGGAAAGGAAAGAGTTCAGGCCCTGATGGGTTATGTGCTGAGTTCTTGAAGAAAAATGCCGTTATTTAGGAGATCAAATTGGTGAAATGGTTTCTGAAAGTGGATTCAGGTTATTTTTTGGCCCCGAAAGTATAAAAGTTACAAATCAGTCTATGATATTGGCCAACAGTAGCAGATTGGTCTAAAATTAGATTAGGAGTGAATTACAATCGTCATTGGGCGTTAAAAATTAGCGCCCTAATTAAATTTTCGACCAATTTATAACCGTTGGTCAATATCGTGGACTGAATTGCAACTTTTGTACTTTCGATGACCAAATGGCAACCTGGATCCACTTTCGAGGGTCATTTTACGAATTTGCTCTTATTTAGGAAGTATAATGTTGTATACGTTAAATTTGTTTCGAGGAGTGCGAGTGTCGTCCAATTGGCTTGATAGAAGCCGGTTCGTACACCATCAGGCCTTGGGAATATTTCTTTCATGCGAAATTTTCTATCTAAACAGGAATGAGTTGGTTACCGTGAATCCTACGTATACCATCAAACTAGTTAACTCAACGTAGTTTGTTATCTTCAAAATGTGGAAGTCATAAAATCTTCCAGTCAACAATACCCTTGGTGGCCAACAGTCGCAGATTGGTCTAAAATTAGCTTAGGAGTCAATTACAATCGTTATTGGGGCGTTAAAAATTAGCGCCTTCATTAAATTTTGGATCAATTTGCAACCGTTGACCAATATCGTGGGCTGAATTGCAAGTTTTGTACTTTCAAGGACCTAAAGGCAACCTGAATCCACTTTCGGTGACCATTTCAACAATTTGCTCTAAAAGTCTAATGATGTATAGGTTAAATTTGTTTCGAGGAGTGTGAGTGTCATGCAATTGTCTTAATAGAAGCCGGTTTGTAAACCATCAGCCCTAGGAATATTTCTTTCATGCGAAATTTTCGGTCTAAACAAGAATGAATTGGTTACCGTGAATCCTACATATACCATCAAACGAGTTAATGACTCAACATAATTTGTTATCTTCAAAACATGGAAGTCATAAAATCTTTCAATCAACAATACCCTTGTTGGACCAATCGAGAATAGTAATGTAATACTCCCTTTGTCCATTTTTCTATGGCTCGTTTGACTTTTCAAAGTCACAAAGACACGACTTAAAATGTAAATATCTCCAATTTTAAATGTGTAAAAGTTACATAAAGTTGAGATTAGTATTTTTTTATTTAATTACATTATAGCAGATTAGTATTTGAAATTGAAACAAGTATTGTATTATGGATTTATAAATGACAAATTTTGTAGTATATATGGTGCACAAAGGAATAGGGATGAATGTGAAACAATTAAAACTTTTGTTCCGGACTGTATGTCAATACTTGTTTCAGTTATGGGGACTATTTACAATAAATATAATTATTTGAGACTAAAATATAATTTTATCCTACTATAAGAGATCAAATTGTAATGAACTCAATGTTAAACTATGAAAAACTTATAATTCCGACAACTTGCACCAACCTTTTATGAAGTAGTGGTTCCTTTTCCGTGCACGGCAACAATAATTGATATCTTAAAACTCAAATTGTTTTGCCCTTGAATTTTAATAGATTGGTGAGTTTGTCCGTCGAAATTTTAAAATTAATCAGTTTATCTCTTCCCCTCCCCCAACTACCCGAAGAGATAACTTTGGGGGTTTTCCATTTTTTTATTATTAAAGTTAACGGATTTAAAATTTGAATGAAGAAAAAAAAAGCAATTTAAGAGGACTAAAATCTAAATTGAACTTTAACAGCTTACACTAACCATTTGTGAACCAGGGCTTCATTTTCGGTTGGAACAATAGTTGATTTTCTTCTCAATTAATTATGGCGGCGATTCTTAGTTGTTCATACTCAGCCCAACTTCCTAACTTAAGTAGAAAGACTTGAAACTCAAATGATAATGTGAATCCATCATCTTTGGTCTCCCGTTGGGAAGATTCCCTAGCTTGTTGAAGCTATTACACTTGTGTGGTTAGACATTTATGTAAGCATAATATTATAATATTAGAATTTAATTACACTCATGAATTTTACAATAAGACACTAAAATATAATTGTTGAAATGGTCTCAGTTTTTCAGATAATATGTGTAAGTTGTACCTTAGTCTATGTAAATGTTCGGTCTGTACAAATGGTTTTTATATTGATCGAAAAATTGCATTTTAGTCTCTCTTTTGAGTTAGACTGGGGAAAAGAGAGAGTAAAGTACACATTTTCGACCAACATCAGGGATCAAAGTATACATTTTCAAGAAATATTAAAGTTTTGAAAATTCCATTATGATCATGTTTTCGTCAAAATTTAACATCTCCGTCAAAAGATGGATTAAACTGCACTTTTTGTACCAATATCATGAACCATTACTTAGATTATACATTTATTTTGACTAAAGTACAACTTAAACATAATCTGATATCATTTTAGTAACTCTTTCCATGCTTGGATCCACAGAAGAACTTCAGTAAAGATGCTAAACTTTTCCTTTTCTCTTACTCTTCCCTTCAACTCTTATTTGTACTTTTAGATGGTTCGCTAAAAAGGATAAATATACCTCTTTATATATTAGTTTTAGCACATCCCAAAGGTCTAACTATTAAAACTCGCCCATAATACATCCTTACAGCATTAGTA
This sequence comes from Echium plantagineum, assembly GCA_003412495.2. Classification (NCBI taxonomy): domain Eukaryota; kingdom Viridiplantae; phylum Streptophyta; class Magnoliopsida; order Boraginales; family Boraginaceae; genus Echium; species Echium plantagineum. The sequence continues at coordinate 18,303,859 of CM016562.1, forward strand.
GTAGCTTCCCAATATCTCTTCTTAGCACTTATATGAGGAAGGAGTATAAAAGATTCAAACAAAAGTTACATTTTCAGCTTCCTCTTCCTTACATGGCCCACTTATTTTTTTGGGGAATAGCTTCACCGGGTGGATTTATTCACTCTCAATCACTCGCCCCAAATTTACTTTCTATATCACCTACCATTTCTCTCTCCTCCCACACTCCCTCTATCCTTCTCCTTGTTTGAATATGCATACAATTACCTCAATTTTTTTTACTTGTTTTCAATATAATTTTATTTTATTAATTTGATCGTTGCCTAACATTTACATTTATGATATATTTGATTAATTCGATCAAGGGCTAATTTAATTGTTTATTTTTCTTGTAAGATTTTTTTATATGATTATTCGATCAATGGTGTCTTATTTATGCGAAGATTTTTAATATATTTAATTTTTTATTGACTTTTTCATGATTTGTTGTGTGGATCTTTTATATTTTAGTGATATATAGGGTGACAAATAAGGAATTTGGTTTTGTTTTAAAAGTTAAAATGATACCTGCTGTAAAATAATAAAGTTGTTATAGCAAAAATTTTTTAGGGATTTTAATAGAGAAACTGGTGTGAATGCTCTTAATATAGATTAATATGGTATAATAAGAGATGACTAGATATTACACACACTAATTCTAAACTTTTAGATTCAATATCCATAAATTAAATCCATAATATTAGCATTAATCACTTTAAAAATACATGAATCATATAATATATTAGGTTATATTAAAAAATAAATTAATTAATTAAAAAAATCTAAGAAAATCACTATCGAAATCGAGTTCAAGATCAAGTTGCCCAAGCCCATGATATGGTGAACTCCTATTCATATCAAGATCATTAACAAAATGATAGACCCCAACCCACAATAATTCAAGAGCAAGCTATGAAGGCAAATGCAAATTCTTAATCATTCGAAGACCAAACATCCAAATAAATAATTGTCTAAATAGCCTAGTAAGTCGGTCACCGTTGCACTTTAGTCCATGCAACTTGCAAGTGGCATTTATGCGCAAATAATTCCTGTAAGGATCTATCTGGTACAAAAATGATCCATAAATTAACGGTTCCATTAGCTTTTGACGAAGAATGAAAATTTAAGGCCATTTTTGGGGTTAAAACTACTATTTAAAAAATATTTTGGGGCAAAAAATATAAATAATGCAAGCCCCTATTTTAAAGTGTAGTATTTTAGGTAGTTTTAGTAAAGGGAGGAGAGGAAAGTAAGGAATATGTCATAAAGTTCAAAATATTATTATTTGTCTCTAATATTTACCAAATTTATAAAAATGCCCCAAAAGTAAGTTTTAACGGTTAACAATTAAGGGAACCATTAATTTAAGGATTATTTTCGCACTAGCTACACATTCACATGGTCATTTGCAAATCGGTACCACTTACAAAGTCCAAAGTGCAACAGTGATCCACTTACGAGGACCAAAGTCCAAACATTAAATATACGAAGCTCTAGAACAATCCTCAAAAATGGTTGTGTCACATACACAAGCCGGGTCCAAGATAATTATTCAACTCAAGAATATGTTGCTAAAGCTATTGAGTCAAGTCGTAGATGGTAGAATACATAATGAGGAGTATGGCTCCTCTCCAATCCGAGAAAATTCTTGTATGCTTAGGAGGTCATGCTCACATGGTGCTCACAACTATCTGAGCCGTTAGATTAAGAGTTTAAGTGATATTTTAATCCTATGGTTCATATTTAATTGGGTATTTTTGTCCTTACATCTTTAAGTGGAAAAACAATAATAGTGGTATTTTGAGTATTAATGATAGAGTAATTAGCAATTAATTGAGATTGGAGAGAGGAAGCTAAATGCAATGATTACTTCAGCTCACCAATGACGAAATATGAATTCTAGTATTAATCTCATTTATAATAAATTGAAGTATAACTTTTTTTCTAATTTTAATTATTTCAATCAAAAACCAATGAATTTTCTCAGTCTCATGTCAATAACACCACTGAATAATATACATTGATGTTGCATATTTCTTCAATAACACCATATAGAATTTATTTATATATCTTTACTAGTATTAATCTCATTTTAGATATATTTCTTCACTAATAAACAATTCTTGTATTAATCTCATTTTAGATATATTTTTAGTGACACCATTTACTAATACACAATGGTGTTCCGTTCTTGTTCAATAACACCACTGAATAATATATATTAGTGTTGCATATTTATTCAACAACACCACATAAAATTTATTTATATATCTTTACTAGTATTAATCTCATTTTAGATATATTTCTTCAATAATAAACAATTATAGTATTAATCTCATTTTAGATATATTTTTAGTGACACCATTTACAAATACACACTGGTGTTCCGTTCTTGTTCAATAACACCACTGAATAATATACATTGGTGTTGCATATTTCTTCAATAACACTACATAAAATTTATTTATATATTTTTACTAGTATTAATCTCATTTTAGATATATTTCTTCAATAATAAACAATTCTAGTATTAATCTCATTGTAGATATATTTTTAGTGACACCATTTACTAATACACACTGGTGTTCCGTTCTTGTTCAATAACACCACTGAATAATATACATTGGTGTTGCATATTTCTTCAATAACACCACATAAAATTTATTTATATATCTTTACTAGTATAAATCTCATTTTAGATATATTTATTCAATAATAAACAATTCTAGTATTAATCTCATTTTAGATATATTTTTAGTGACACCATTTACTAATACACACTGGTGTTTCGTTCTTGTTCAATAACACCACTGAATAATATACATTGGTGTTGCATATTTCTTCAATAACACTACATAAAATTTATTTATATATTTTTACTAGTATTAATCTCATTTTAGATATATTTCTTCACTAATAAACAATTCTTGTATTAATCTCATTTTAGATATATTTTTAGTGACACCATTTACTAATACACAATGGTGTTCCGTTCTTGTTCAATAACACCACTGAATAATATATATTAGTGTTGCATATTTATTCAACAACACCACATAAAATTTATTTATATATCTTTACTAGTATAAATCTCATTTTAGATATATTTATTTAATAATAAACAATTCTAGTATTAATGTCATTTTAGATATATTTTTAGTGACACCATTTACTAATACACACTGGTGTTTCGTTCTTGTTCAATAACACCACTGAATAATATACATTGGTGTTGCATATTTCTTCAATAACACCACATAAAATTTATTTATATATCTTTACTATTTATGCTTAAAATGTATTTTGGTATCTCTCATTATCTCTAAACACAAAATTAACTCTAACCGCTTAAGAAATTGTAATATGATTACTACCAAAATTGGTGGAATAATTAAAATACCAATTGAATTTGTCTTGACTAGACTTAATGCAATACCAAACCAAATTATATAAATCACAATAGAAAATAAAAATTTAATTTGAGTACACCAATCAAATTTGTATTGTTTATATGTATTAAGTATTCAAGTTTAAAATTGTGAGTGTATTTTGTAAAATTTCATAATTAAGATTCTAGATTTGGGTGTTATTTTGGTTAATAAATGGTAATAAATTTGGAGTGCAATAAATTGGGTGTTATTTTTTCACATTCCATAAAAAAAAACATTTCTTAAATGACCATGAAACCCTTGTGAGCATGGTGCTCACAAAATAATTGTAAGCATATAAGTACAACTCCTCCAATCCCATTCCCTCATGTTTCCTCATGTTCCCTCCTTCCTACCATTTTCTCACCAATTTTATATAAATTAAGGTGTTGATAAAGAAAGATAGGCATGTAGAAGACAACAAATGCTTCCAAATAAACAATCCATCATCAACACTATGTAAAAAAATATGCCCCGCATATAGAAGGCAATAAATTCACCTTAAAAGCAATTCATTTTAGAAGCAAATTACTTGATGGATCGTCTACTTGGAAGCATTTTGTTGTCTTCTACATGCCCAACTTTCTTCATCAACACTTTAGATAATATAAACAAGAGCAAATGGCTTCATCGATCACTCACGTTTGTTAAAAAACACTAGTCGATCACCCTAGTATGACTTTGTATACTTTCGATCACTCATGTTGGGTATTATGTGTACTTTTGGTCACTCACATATTTTTTTGGTACAACTCTTAATTTTTCAAAATTTTTAAAATTTTTGTAAGGATTTTTTAGTCATTTTTCCATAATTTTTTAACTTACATCAACTAACTTTCAATAACTTCCATTGCACTCTACATTTCCATGACAAAATTATGAGAAAATGACTATAATACCCTTGTCAAAATGTTAAAAATTTCGAAAAATCAAGAGTTGTACCAAAAAGACGTGTGAGTGACCAAAAGTATACATAATACCTAACATGAGTGATCGAAAGTATACAAAGTCATACTAGGGTGATCGACTGGTGTTTTTTAACAAACATGAGTGATCGATGAAGCTATTTGCTCTATAAACAATGATGAAAAAAGATGGAAATGAGCAAAACATGGAGGAACATGAGGGAATAGAGTTGGAGAGAAAGCTTGATTCCATAATGAAATAGATCTACATTCGTAGTTGAATCATATTATGTGATCATATTTTTTACTTATACTCCAAATCCCAATATTTGTAGTTCATGTTATTCTAATAATAACAACTCAATGTAGTCAAGTACATTTTAATTTGAAATAGTTACATTGTTTTATATTAGTCCTCAAATGTGATATAAGTGTTGCACTATATTTTTCGAAAGTGATAAATGTTCCACAGTTGTCATTATTAATTTGGGATTATATATATTACAATATTTGTCATTTTCAAAGACTACACTGCTATTTTTATACCACTTTTAGGGATTAATCTACAACAATATAACAATTTGAGATTAAAATCTAACTTCGTTCCACTTTCTGGAACCAAATTAAAAACTAACTGAATCTTGCACATTATTACCTCATCCAATCTTATATATTAGAAATCAAATACTTCCATTTTAAAACAGCAAAAATAAAAATGTATTTCTAAAATATTAATTTATGGTTAAGTTACTTTTATCCCTGAATAGAAAGTCAAAGCTTTGATTTATATTAAAATGGAGTTTATATATAATAAGAGCCACAAATCTAAGACTAATACCAGAAACGATACATACCACTTACTCATGATAATTCAGAAGTAGTACTTAATTATCCTTTTTAAAAGAGAATAGTTGAAATGCACATACCGTTTTAACTAAATATTATTGTGAGATAGATGTAATAACCATGTTGAGCTTATAAATAGTTGTTCTTTCCCCTTAAGAGCTTCACACTTCCTTTTTCTGCAACCATCTTATTGCAGAAACTGATTGGAAATAAAAACAATTAGACAACAATTGTACTTTCTTGTTTCACTGAGCTTCACTCTACTAGATTTATAGCCTTCAGGTTAGTATAACTACAAATGTTTATTTACCTAACTCGATTCCAAAAAACCAAGAAACCCCACTAATCAAAACCCAAAACTAGTCTAGTTTGTTTACTAGTTTCCATCACTTACCCTCAATTTCGATGTTGTTATGGAAACGAAATGTTTAGTTACTTAAATTTGCTGTTGATTTAGGTAGGAATATGGCATATCAAAGTGATGCATCTGGAGAGATCTCACCAGAGGTGAAATCAGGAAGGGGGAAGATCCAGATCAAACGGATCGAAAACACGACTAATCGTCAAGTTACCTTCTGCAAGCGTCGCAATGGTCTACTCAAGAAGGCTTATGAATTGTCTGTTCTTTGCGATGCTGAGGTTGCCCTTGTGGTTTTCTCGAGCCGCGGACGCCTTTATGAGTATGCTAATAACAGGTACTACATACATAGATTCTTTATTTGCTTTCTTGATTCATGTTCTTATAAAGATTTAAGAGATCTCCAATAATTTAGGTGTCTTATATGAGGAATTCAATTTTTATAGATCAAAGTTTTTGCAACACTATTTTAATAATAAAGAATTCTCTTTGTTTTTTTGATGTTCTTCTATAGATCTTCGATGATTTGGAGTCTTATTTGTCTTTAAGCTGTCGTAAGAACAAGGTTTTTGCAATTACCTTGATTCTTACACTAATTAAATAATTAAGGGTTTTTTTTCTTGATGGTTTTCTATAAGTGTAAGAGATCTCTTTAATAAATTAAACAAGAGACTTAATTGAGGTCTTCAAGTTTTTATAAGAACAATGTTTTTACAATTTTCTTTCACATAATTCAAGTTCTACAATTGGAGGTGTTTTTATGATATTCTTCTACTGCTAATTCTTTGACAATTCTTTATTTTAATTCTTCATTTTTTTCTTTTTTTAATAGTTAAGATTACAATAATTCTCAATCCTTTCGAACCCTTGACCTGATCATGATGGATAAGGGGTGCTACCTCAACCACTAAACCATTCAGTTATCTCTTCGTTGAATGTCGAAGTATGCATAATACTGTGCTTCAAAAAGAATTTGGGAATATTTTTTTTTTGTTTTGTTTTGTTGATTAGCTACGAGAATTACAGATAACGAAAAGTAAAATTAAAGAGTATTAGAAATAACGAGTAAATAAATTTCCTAACTAAAGTAACGGTTAAAGCATAAAAGAATGTGTTTTTAGCAAAATTTGAACCCGAGATCTCGTAATAGTAGATTTGGGTAGTAGGATATGGATTTCCTGAGTAAATTGTAACAAAGATTTTGTAGTCTTTGATATTTGTGTTTATGTTTGTTTGAAAACACTGTGCTCTTTCTGGGGTTTCCGTGTGTTGAACGCATACAAGAATTGGAGGGTAGGCGTGCAGAAGCCACTTTGGTATAATCATAGCTCATCATCCTCTTATTGTCTAGCTTCCTCCATTTTGGTTTAACATTTATTTGTCCTTTTTCACCCCCCCGCCCCCCCCCCCCCCCCCCCCCCCCCCCTCTCTCTCTCTCTCTCTCTCTCTCTCATCTCTCTGATCTCTCTCAAATTTCCCACTTCTCTCTTTTGTGATATGGCCAAGGGTAAGAGTGGGCAGATGAAAGAAAGCTGTCAAGTTATGATTTGTTAAGGTAATGAGAGATGATAACATTGACCAAACAAAACAAATAGGACAGTGTCCTAGTTGTCTCTGCCCAATCAAAGAATCATCAAAAAGCCTAATAGGGTTTAAACCCTTGTTTTAGATATGTCATTTCACATCATTTTGTCACTCAGATTAGGGTTTTTCTCCTTATGAAACTTAAATAAATTAGACCCCTTTTTCAATATATAACTACATATGACTTTAGGAGTAATTAATTAATACTCCCTCCGTTCCTAAATATGATTGGTACATTTTGATTTTTGTGGTCAAACTTTAAAAAATTTGATCAAGAATTTTCATTAAACGATAATAAATAATATAGTCATTTGAGATCTTGTTAGATTCATCTCAATATATAATTTTGAAAAATCAATTTTTTATAATATTTGCATATAGAATAAAAGATATTTATATTTTAAAGCGAATTTTGTTGAACATGAAAGTTAAAATGTACCAATCATTTAAGGATAAAAGGAGTATTATATGTATATTCATCACATCTACTTATTACTCTTTTCCCATAAAAATAGGTTTTTTTGCACAATTTTTTTTCACTTTTGAAAGTGGAATCTGAACTTTTGGCAGAATAGTTTGGAAAAGAAAAGGATTTTTAACGAGGACATTTTAGTCATATTATTTTTTTGGAGAAAAACAAAACCTAAGACCTTCTCATTAGAGTACACTACACTGTTAAAAATCATTAAAATATATATATCTTACAACTTTTTTACCCTAAATTTAATCTCTAATCACGTATTGGTGTTAAAAATGAACAAAAAAATTAACGCGGGGACTAATTTGCAACATTTTTGCCACTTTTGCGGACTAAACATCAACCGTACCACTATTGAGGATCAAATTACAATCTGGTGATACTATCTGGGACTCTTTCAGTAATTCTTTTCATGAAAAATATATTTCAAAATAAAAGACGAATGTACATTATTAGTTATTTTTGTGAATCATATTAAAATATTTGTATTACTTTCGAAAATTAATTGGGCTATAATATCACTTATTTGCAATAAAATGCAACTTAGACATACTACATTAATATTTGTAGTTAACTCTTTTATAAAAAATTACCTAATAGTTCATAGTTGGGTATCACGTTCTATCTTAAGAATTTGAACTACAGCGAAGCATGAAAGAATTTGCTAGAGGTTTAGAACGAATTCCACTAAATTAGTAAGTTTTTGTGGATCAAATTAATTAATAACATATTTTAGAATTAAATTGATAACTAAATCTACACTCACTGATAGACTATTTTATATATATATAATTTTTTTTTATGTGTAAAATCTCCTAATTGGAGCAAGATGATTTTTTTTGAATAATTAGCGAGATGAATTTTGAACCCAGAATATCCTGGTCATTTGTAATTGTTGAAATTGTCCCCATAAGTGAGCAAATCGCTGAAATGGTCCCCGATAGTATGACCGAGTTGCACTTTGGTCCCCAATAGTTACACGCACGGTTGCACATTAGTCCCCGAAAGTGGCCAAAAAGTTGCAGTTTTGTCCCCACATCAAGTTTTCCGTTAACATTTCAGGTTTGAGCGTTAAAATTGGGGTACAAATATAATTTTTAAGATTTAAAGTTGATTTTTTACCCCAACTGGTGCCAAAATGAAACTCCACAACCCCCTCCCACTAAAACTCCCTTTCTTCCTCACCTCAATTAGGGTTGTGGAGTTTCATTTTGACACCTATAGGAGCAAAAAAATCAACTTTAAGTCTTCAAAATTATATTTATACCCCAATTTTAACGTCTAAACCTGAAATGTTAAAGAAAAATTTGACGTAGGACTAAAGTGCAACTTTTTTGCCACTTTCGGGGACTAATGTGCAACCATATAACTATTGGGGACCAAAGTGCAACTCGGTCATACTATCGGGGACCATTTAAGCAATTTTCTCCCCGTAAGTGGGTTAATTAACGCGGGGACTAATCACCTAAATTAACGCTTCCGTTAATCTTTTAGAAGTTAAATATATAATTGAAGAATATATAAGGGAATTATAATTTTCTTCGAAGCCTCATTTAATTATTCAATTTTTATAAATCTTTTGCACAATTATAACTATCTATTAATATGATCAAATATATACACCTTCATGTTTTTGAAAATGAATTTACAACGATCTAGTGCTACTTTAGATATTAAATTTAGTAAAAAATACATAAATAACATTACATAAAAATACTATATATATTTAGTAATTAATAACAAATTATATATTTATAAATACGATTAACAACTAGACTATACACACAAACATCAACATCTAGTATTTAAGAAAGCACAGTCATTTTATTGGTCTTCACCGGTTATTATGAAATTAATATATTTGTGATAAAAATACTTAAATTTTTATTATATAAAAGTCGTCCTAGCTTTATTCTTCATCTTGAGTTTGCGTACCATACCATGTAGTATGTATCATTAATTTGAAAGCAACTGAATTGAAGGAACAGTCTGCATCTATATTCACCAATAGCAGACTTCTGACCTTTTTTGGAGTTGGGGTTCCCCTAATTAATTTTGACTTCCAAAACACCAACAAGAGATAGTTTGGTTATCCTTTGTTCATCTTCTTTTAGCATTAATTTAAGGGTACTCACATCAGTTTCCTAAAAAATTTTAAAAAATACACTCTTAATAGTTATATTTTTCATTTTTGAGGTTTATATTTTATATGAATACTTTAGCATAAGCTTCCCCGTTATTCACTTTAAACTTAAAAAATAAATATTTCACATATCGTATAAACTATTTAGGATAAAACTAAATTTTAACAAATATAAATAATATACTATATATGGATGTTGAATGAAAGATATTTTTAATTTATATTTATATGTAATGAAAATATTTAATTATTTTCTATTACTTTTATATAGATGAAAAAAGAGAAAAAACGGGAGGAGATCACAAAATAACTTCCGAATAGGGAGAGTATAAGCTTGAAGAGTGAACATCTTGTGTGAATAATTTTTAGGGGTCCACCTTATTACAAGGAAGCTAAAAAATAATATTTTAACCATTTTTAATTTTTAATCTCTTATTTTAACTTCTAGAGGTGTTAATGTGAGTGCTCTAAATGGCTTTCGAGGGTTACAATTATACTCATAACTAAAAATTTAATAGTGCTAATAAACATAAAGTAGTATTATCAAAATGATAATTAAAGATAAATCCAATGTAGGTAGATTATATTTAATTTTTGTTGAACATATTAATTTTTTGTTGATAAGTTTTTATCTAATCTCATCTAATTCGAAAACAAAACTAAATAAAATAGGATGTTTTGTTTAGAATTAAACCGAAAGATATAAATGTTCGTACAATCGTTTACAATTTTTGAATTACATTTTTTAAGTTATTGAATATATTATTTCATCTAGTAAGCCTAATGATATATCTATACAAGAATTATAATAGTTTCATCTATATTCACCTATATTTATATAACCTAAGTTAATTCTCAATATTTACCCAATTACCTTCATCTAGATTCAGCCTAATCCAAATACAATAATAGAATAAAAATTAATTAAGTTATTAGACACAATAAAATATTAAACTTTTTTCGTTTTCCTTGATTCTCCCTAAACTAACACATTACAGAAGTGTGGAATTTGACGGTGTGAAAATGCCTTCTGCACGTAAAAAGAATTGTTCGTTGGGTATTATATTTATCCTATAGACATAAAGGATGTTCAACAATAATATGTCTACTCAATTATGAGAATTTGAGCTCTATATACTGTCCTATTCTCTTCAACCTATAAAATCCTTCGACGAATTTAAGGTTTTTGCCAGACCTAGATAACGTAGACGCTTTATTAGTTTTCCGTATGTCAATTCTTCCTTCATTTCACTTCAACTTACTTTACGTCTTTCAAAAAAAAAATTTAATAATTAATTATTTTATATTGTAAGAAATTACAAAAAATAATATTATAATAATATTGAAAAAGAATCGGTTATCTCAATTTTATATTTTGCAAACCAATTGATATACTTCTATTTACTCCCTTCATCCCTAAATGATGGAGTCATTTGCTTTTTCACGGTCTACGATACATGACTTAAAACGTAAATATTTTTAATTTTACATGTGTAAAAATTATAAGAACTTAATATTTTAAAAATATATATCGAGACGAATCTAACAAGATCCAATATGACTATATTATTTGTTAGCGGCTAACGAGAATTTACAGTCAAAATATTCGAAATTTGACTCAAAAAGTCAAAATGCCCCCATCATTTAGGGATGGAGGGAGTATAATTAAAGTTTGATACGAATACTCGAAACGTCAATTGAATTAAAATGAAAAGAATTTGTGTGAATAGAACAAATCAATCAGATTCTTGTCAGTCAAATTCTTTTCAACAAGCTCATCATGTTTATATGTCGTTTTCATTTTTTTATCCTTCTAATCATGAGTTTTTCAAGCTTATTATCAAATTACCTAGATATTCCCAATTCCCCCTTTTAACGCTTCTTTTTTTAAAATGAGGTCATCAAACCTTAACTATGCATATTTATATCATCTTCAAACTAACTTTTGGTGGGTAATAAGTAATTGAAATGTAGTAAAACAATATGAGTATAAAATTTAACTTAAAAAGAGTTAATTTGATTAAGTGTTTTAATGAATTGACTCTAGACTTAGAGAGGTAGTTGTTTATGTGGTAATTAATGATAAGGTTTCAATAAATGGGCGATTGTTATACTTTGGTCCTCAAAAATGATATCAATGTACAAATAGTTTCTATAAGTGTATGTTATGTGTGCAAATAGTTTCTAAATGACATGTTCGTGTAGTTCAGTGGCCACTCAGTCGCTCAGTTCCTCATTTTATTGAAAACAATTTAGTTCCCATTTTTTAAGGGTAATACAATATTCTTTAGTTCAATTTATTAAAATTCCAAGTTTTATCTATTTGTTGTGCTTTGTTTTATAGTACAACATTATTGTAATTTATTATTGATATTATAATTTTGATCCAAATAATTTAAGCTTTTTTTTGTCGATTTAGTTAATTATTAATTTGTTCTCAGATGCTGATATGTAATTGTACTTTAGTTTTTTTTACTCTGTAAATTAGCGATAGGTGTGAGTTTTGAATGCAGGACCTTCTGGTCACTAGTAAGAACCTTTTTCACTAGGCTATTCGATTAACTCAATTGTACTTTAGTTTTGGGTAGTTATAATACTACAAACTAGTCTCCAAAAATAGTATAAATATTGCAGTGTAATCCTTGAAGGGGATATATGTTGTAGTATGATACTCAAAAAAATTGGGACTAAGTACAACGTTTGTTATTTTTGAAGACTATATCACAATATTTGTACCATTTTTGGGGACTAATTTGCAAAAATATAATTATTTGGAATCAAGATACAACTTTTGTCCACCTGAGATCAACTCGACAATTATATCCCCTTGTTGTGTATAAATAAGGCAAGAACACCTTACTCATTTGTTCATATGTTGAATTAGTGTTAAAGCAACAATAGAAAGGTACAAGAAGGCTTGCTCGGATTCTTCCACTACTGGTTCGGTTTCTGAAGCCAATGCTCAGGTACTTTAGATATCTTATGCTTAATTGAGTTAATTTAATCATTTTCACTCATATAACATATGCTATATATAAATATAAATGCTGAGGTTAACTCATTATTATATTCAATTCAAGCAACAAGTAACATCTTGATTCAATTTAATTTCTTCTAGTATTACCAAAATGAAGCCATCAAACTGCGAGGACAAATTGCGAATCTGCAAAACGCAAACAGGTTATTGTCGGATATTCCATATATACATAATTAGGTTTCATTTTTCATTAGTTAATTGTCGATTTGGTTTCATCTGCAAGCAGCATTGTGCATTTCGTCTATAATAGTATACATGACATTGCTCTTTTGTCCCTAAATGGACGTCCCCGTTAATTGTAACATCGTGTGTACACTATCAATGACTAAATTTGAAACACCTCGACCAAATAGGATTAAATTACTAGTTGTTCATTCTTTATTTATACCAAATTGACAATCGACTCATTTTGTGCAATACTATTGATTCTTTTTATTGATTCTTGATTGTTGTTAACATTCATATTAATTTATTGATTCTTTTTGTTAATTGTCTCAATATAGAAATCTGGTAGGTGAATCATTAGGAGGATTGAATCCTAGAGAACTCAAGAATATTGAAGGCAAGGTTGAAAGAGGAATAAGTCGGATTAGGACTAAGAAGGTATTAAATCATCATTGAGTAATATGTTTGATATTTCATGTAATTTGATGGGTTTTTTTGTCACATCTCAAAAACATTCTCATTTTTTCTAAATTCCTACATTTAACTTCGCTTTTGTTGAATTGCAGAATGAGCTATTGTTTGCCGAAATTGAGTACATGCAGAAAAGGGTAAGTTCATGGGTTCAAAGTTGCATACAATAATACTCCCTCCATCCTTAAATGATTGGTACATGTTGATTTTTGATGGTCAACAAAACACGATTTCAAATAGTACCAATGATTTAGGGACGGAGGGAGTAATTTATTGATCAAAGTTTTTAAAATTTGACCATGTAAAGTCAAAATGTTCCAATCATTTAGGGACGGAGGGAGTAATTAATCTGCATCTTTATTTTGAGGATGAGTTGCACAAATAGTCTTCGATAGTATTATCAAGTTGAAGTTTAGTTCCTAATAGTGGTACTATTGCAGTTTAGTCCCCGAAAGTAGCCAAAAGGTTACAGATTAGTCCCCACGTTAACTATTTCGTTAACTTTTCACACCAACATGCGATGAGAGGTTAAGTTTGAGGCAAAAACTGATATTTTAAGGACACAAACTCATTTCGGTGTTAAAAATTAATGAAGTTTTGCATTTAAACTTCGTAATAAATTTTCATGAGACACCAAAAAAGAGTTTAAATCTTAATTAGTCGTTTTTTGGGTCCAAATTTGACCTCTGCAACTTTTTGGTCACTTTCGGGGACTAAAACTGCAATAGTGCTACTATTGATGACTAAACTGTAACTTGGTGACACTATCAGAGACTATTTGTGCAACTCGCTCTGTATTTTGAACTTTTTAAATTTTGTGATCTTAAAATAGTATAGTTTGATGATGTCTATTATTTTTATATTAAATTGAGCACATATAAAGATTAATACAAAATAATAAACTGCATATCATTAATGAGTTGTAGTTACTTTTATTCTCAAAATTGAAAATAATGGATTAATAAACATCATCGAGAAAGACAATTTATTCTTCTTTAGCTGATGTTCAGTCATATATATACTCATATAGTTTAATTCTTTTATTACTTACTAACATATTGTTGAGAAAAAAATTATAAATGTCACTAGCTTATGGTACTATACAGTATACTTATAGTTTGCAGCTAATTTTAAAAATGAAATTTAATGTGGTTGCAGGAGATAGACTTACACAACAACAATCAATTCCTTCGAACAAAGGTATTACTATAACTCTCCAATGTCATTTCCCATTCTCGATTCTAGATTGGGGATGAAGTTATATTTTGTCCTGGATCGTTGCCATCCTTGAAAGTGCCAATTGTTATATTATAAACCTTTAAAGTAACAGATAATGCACATTCATCCCTATTTTTTCTGCGACCGTAATACATTTGTCATTTTTTAAGAAAATATATTATTATTACGTACACTTGTACCACATTAAAGGCCTAAATCTTAATAATATAACTAATTGAAACTAAAGTGCAACTTCACAAAGGCGTTTCGGAAAAAGATCCGATTCTAACTTTGTTCGTTCCGTGTGAAAAAGGAAGGACCCCAGAATCGATCTTTCTCTTAATTGTTGAATTTCTCTTTGATTGATTAATGTGTGATATTCCGAATCCTTATTACTAACTGGGCTTTAGATTGATCTGAAGATCCTTTCAGTTGGCTAGAATCATCATCCTACTACTAACTATATGAGACCAAATCGTCAACTAACTCGTTAACAATAATGCAACCCATGTACTATTGTTGTAGATAGCTGAAACTGAGAGAACTCCTAGTCAACACATGAGCTTAATGCCAGGTGGGAGTTCGGAGTACGAGCTGGGGCAATCTCAGGCATTTGATGGAAGAGACTACCTTCAAGTTAATGGTCTCCCAAATAACAGTAACTATCATCGTCATGATCAGACCACTGCTCTTCAGTTTGTGTAGTAAGTGTCAAGTAATTGACTACTTCTTAAATGTTGTAATTTCATAACTATTAATGAAGAAGAAAATGTAAAAGAGTGAATAAAAAGAGGTTTGCCTCACTGACAAGATTTATGTTGTTGTTGTTGTATTATAGATGTTAATTTGCTGTAATGATTTGCTTGTATGTGTGCTTTATGCTTAAAAAGCTACAAGGTGAATTTTAGTTGAGCACACAAGCTAGCTATAGTTATTAGTCATGTATTCTTGATGTATGATCTGTTGGAATTTATATATGGGCTAATGGTCAGAACCATTACTTATGTTTGGCAAATGTTTTCACTTCATCATTTGTGTTTTAAAGTTACCTAGTTCATCACTTGTGTTTAAAATTTTTCCAGACCATCACTCAATCTGTTAGACTGCCGTTAAACGTTGCACGTGTAGGTCACATGATGCAATTTCGGGAGCCGGGGATTATGGAGTCCCCAAGGGATTTTCGTTGATTGACGAAGCGGAGTTTTGGTTTTTTTTACACAAATCGCCTCAATTTCAAGTGGAATCGCTGGTTTCGAGGGTTTTTGAGAGAGGAGGAGTTGGGAAATTAGCACATGTTCGACTCTTCTGTGCTGCATCTAACAAAAGAGAAGACTCAAATGCGAAATTACATAACTACCTTTGGTAAATTAGCACATGTTCATCACGTGCTCAGCTTGGCGGAGAGTTAACAAAAAATTTAAACACAAATGATGGACTAAGTAGCTTTAAAACATAAGTGATGGTTCTGCCTATTAGCCCTTTATATATTGTAGATCGGAAGTTGAATTATATATTTTGCATTTAATTTCTTTGGGAATATGATGGTTCGTTTGCCTACTAATGGTAGTTAATTTAGTTTGTGTTATAAATCTAAGTAGATCGATCGTTTAGGGATGAGTCACATAGTGAATCACCTGTCTTGATATTCTCCTTGATAAACTATGTGAATAATGTCTAATTTTTTGTTGTACTCGTATAAATTCTCTTCATGTTCACTCATATTTAATAGATTAAAAATTTTCAATAATAAAGAGTACACTTTCACTTTCTATACCAAAGTTCTTGTTAGAGTTATTGTTCTTTACTTCAATTGTCAATTACCACAAATAGTTTTTTTTTTATCTATTACTGAATTATTATACGTTATCAACATGAGTTAGCTCCAATTATAAGTGTTTCTCATTTCAAAGGACATGGTAAATTACATATTGTTATGTGCCGTCAAATTTAACTACGATAGACTTTTCTGATCTATTTTAAATATTTCTAGAAACAACTATATGTTATGAATTCTAGATACGGAGTTAGACCTCCAGGCTAAAAATCTTGCTGATGCTACTAATAAAGCAAGAAACGTTGCATCCCATCAAGATAGAACGTTAGCCAATTTTTTGGATTACTAAACCCGAAACCGACCTATTAACCTAACTACTACCATTGACCCAACCCGCCCGACCCAACTCATTGACCCGACTACTACTATCACCACCCTTACCCCCAATTCAAAACCTTACCTCCCATCTCAATTCGGAACCTTACTCCCCCCCCCCCCCCCCGAAATTGAAAATGGAGATGGGACTCTCAAGGGTAAGCTTTTTAGGGGGTGGGGGGATGTTGGCCTTTCCGTGCAAGGTGGGGCTTGTTCACGTGGGACGCGAGTGGAGGATGATTTTGGTATATGGTATTTGTGGTGGTGTGAAGAAGAAGAGGATGTGGAATTGGGTGGTGGTGCTATGATGATGAAGAAGAAGATAGAGGAAGAAGAAGATGTGGAGGCGTTGATCGAAATGAAAAGGGACGATTAATTTCAAATTTTATCTTTTCCACATGAAGTATTAATTATTAACTTATTTCAAATTTTATTATTCTCATCTTCATATTAAAATAATTTGAGTTTGTCTTCAGCATTTAAATAATTTGAATTTGTCTTCAGCATTTTATATAATTTGAATTTGTCTTCCACTTAAATCTAAATATATAAAAAGAATTGACTTGAGGAGTATAAATAGGGAATCTTAACAAATCTAAACATAACTCATAAATTGGATAAAGTGATATAAAGAGTTGACTTAGTTAAAACTTATAAGAACTCCAGAATTGTAAGAGCATTCGCAGCAGAAGATGCCTCAAATGACTCTCTATTCTATATATAGAATAAGGAATTTGCAAAAAAAACAGTGAAAAGACACAAATAACGGATTCCTTATTCTATAAAAATCCTCATAAATTTTTTTCACCAAAGCTCACCAAGCCTATTTTTGCGCCATGTACTTTCACAATAAAATATTAGATTCTTCCATTTTATTTTTATAAATATATTGATTCTATAAATTTATTTCATATTGGAGCTAAAAATTTATATTGAAGCTTAAAAATATAATCTATTTTAAATTTTATTATTTTTGTTTTTTTTAATAAAAAACTAATTATTATTAATTATTTAAAATTTTATTATTTCATCTTCGTATTAAAATAATTTGAGTTTGTCATAACCATTAAAAGAATTGGAGTTGTCTTCAACTTGGAGCTAAAAATATAAAAAAGATTGATTTTTTTTTTGTAAATAGGGATTATGATTTTATATGAAATGTTAAAGTAGATCCTAAATCTAATAAAATGGTTTGAGGAGTTAATTTTAGAAAAAAATTATGAGGATTCTGATGCGAATGCTCTAAGTTACCCTAAATGCGTAACATTTGCTCTAGTGAAGTTGGTGGACCCAATGACACCTAAAACGACCCGGTCTATCCGGTCTGAATTGTAAAACTGGATCCAGTTCGGGTAAAAAGAATTTATTCGAGATCGGTCCGACTTTTTAACTCGAAATATGTTTTGGATCACTTTTGGATGGACCGGAACTTTGACCCGTCCGATTTTAGTTTAGCTGAAAATCGGTCGGCACCACACCGGTTAGAGCACTACTTCGGTCAGACCTTTAAAGTCTCTTATTCCAATTACTGAACCCTCCAGATTGTGACTTAAAGTAGTATCCAAGATTCCAGTTCAAAGGCTTTCTCTTCTTCTAAGCCAATAATTTTTAATAAGCTGTTAGGATTGCTTTGATTAGGATATGCACTTTGAAACTTTTCAGCATGATCATGGACTTATGGTTTGTCTATATCATTGGTAATTTTGGACTTGGCCACACTTAGGGATCTTTCGTATTAAGTGTCTAATATACACTTTAGTCCGAGAGAATAACATATTTCATATTATGAGAAGTGGTGCCTGAATCAAGAAACGAAACAAGAAGAAAACAAGAAGGAGAATAATCGCGAACGCAGAAAAACGAAAGATATATATTGACCCGGGAGGTCACCGACTTCCGATGTGGGATGTGCATCTTAACAGAAATGATAAAAGTTGGTGAATACAAATCAGCAGGTGACTCGACTCTAACGGCTAGTTTACTAATGAGCTTAATTGAATTAAAGACAAATCCAATTAATCGAGTCAATCAGTCATCTTCCATCTTCTTCTTCTAGCACCAACCTTGATCCAATCAACTCTGACATCTTCAATCTACCATTCCATCACATATAATAACTTTAGTTATTGAAAATGGCATACAGAATGTAGTAAGGTTCTTAGTAAAGGTGACTAAATGTTGCATATTCGTCAACTATTTTGAGACGGAGAGAGTATTACATATCATTTATCTTGTAGATCGAGTGCGTGTAACACATGATAAAATCACAGAATTTATTATTTTTGATCATTTTGAATTAAAATTTTAGCATGGTTTTGGATGGAAGAAGCATATACATACGTGGGAACATGGATTGTCAATAAAATCAATTGGTTGAAAATGAGGAGGAATGAGATACCAAAAGAGATAATATTGGTTCTTCAAGCATGCTTTGGAGGTGGTCCGAACCACTCGGCGGAATAAACAAAATCCAGTTTCATCCCCCTATTATATATCTGCATCTATATTTCTACTTTTTCCCCAAACTAGTAAAGTAGTCGGTCAACGATTTCTATCTCATATTCTTTTACAAAAACTAATTACAACAATGATCCACCAACTACGATCAAGTTATGCTTTCGTAAGTGCTATTATTACGTACCGTAATAGTCGTTAATAGTGTAAATCAAGTTTTCTTTTAGTCCCAAAACTAATCGTGTCTTTCGAATTTGATGTTTTGTAACATTTTGGGGGTCAAAATGATTTTTTTCTAGGTTAATGGCACCAAAGATCACTGAAAGTATCTAATATTTCCAAGTAGATCACACTGGGCTGTTTTGAAAGATTTTGAGTGCATTTTGTAAGTTTTTAGTAAGAGTAATTTTGTCCTTCATATTTATAGACATTTAATCCTCGTTTTTTAACTTTTTTTTCAATTTTTTAAAAACTTTTTGTTTTGGTTTTTTCAATTAAGTAATTTTTTTTTTTCATTTTTGTTTTGGTTTTTTTTTCATTTTTTTAAAATCTAAGAAATTAAAAAAAATTGTGAAAAACAAAAGTTCATGTGCCTATTTGGGAATTAAAAAATAGTTCAAGTGTCTAGTTGGGATCCAGATGCCTACTTGTTACAAAAAGGTCATCAGGTGCCTATTTGAGAATTAAAAAATACTTCAGGTGCCCAGATGAAATTAAGCCAATATTGAATTTTGGAACTGAGAATCGGTATAATAATTTATATTAAAAAGGAAAGAAAAAAAACAGCTTAAATAACTCTGTTAACGCTTAAATGTGAGCTATCTAAGTTCAACATACTGTAATAACACTTATTTAAAGAATTATTCAAGATTAACCATATTGCTCAAATAGTTTTTATATATGTGTAATATATAATTTAAATGAATTTCTTAGATTTGGTAAATGGTGGAGAGCTATAGAAATATAGAACGCGATCTAACTACATGACTTTATTATAACATTTTATAGAGCGTTATAAAAGTATAAATTGATATCTAAGTAGACTACTAGCATAACATTTTGTTGAGCGCTATCTAAATTATCATAAAAATAGTATAACGCAAAATAGAGCGTTGTATAAGCGCTTTTTGTAATTGTAAGAAATTACATACCAAGGGAAAAAATACCTCAGCCAACTAATACCTAGCTATTCAATGATATACCAAAGAAAAAATACGCCATCAGAGACTGGGCTAGCCCACATAAGCATTAGGTTATATTTGGCCTCTCATCGCCTGTTGATGTTAAAAATTAACGTGGGGGCTAATCTGCAACTTTTTTGCCACTTTCGGGGACTAAACTACAACAGTGTCACTATTGGTGACTAAACTGCAACTTTGTGACACTATCAGAGACTATTTGTGCAATTCGCTCGCATGTAGAATAAGAGATATTTAAGTTCTAAATCGTGTTTTGTTGACCACGAAAAATTAAAATGTGACAATCATTTAGGGACGAAGGAAGTAATATTTAACTAATACAATTATATTTGAGAAATTGATATGAATCAAGAGAATCTAATAACACGATATGAATACCAATTTCAATAATAAATAACAAAGAGAAGACTAAATTGCAGAGAACCACATGGATGGGCTTCGCACGGGTGACCCCAAGTCCCCAAGGACTTGAAGCTTAAATTCAAGCCGACCTTGTTCCTTAACATATTCCAGCATGTCGTTTGTGTCAAATGCTCCACGACTTCATCATTCAGTAGGAAAATAAAGAAAATTAATTATTGCTCATAACATAGACTTTCTCATCGAATGGGAAAATCAATAAAAATGATTTTCGGTCCCGTGAAAATGATGGTTTGTAGTTGTTAAAAAGTACTCCCTCCGTCCCTAAAAGATGGTCACATTTTGACTTTTGGTGGTCAATAAAACACGATTTAAAATATAAATATCTATTATTCTAAATGCGAAAAAATTATAAAAAGTTAATATTTCAAAAATATATATTGAGACGAATCTAACAAGGTCCTACAAGACTATATTATTTCTTATCGTTTAATGGGAATTCATGATCAAATTTTGTAATGTTTGACTTATAAAAGTCAAAATGTGACAATCTTTTAGGGACGGAGGGAGTACTAAGTAAAGATAAAAGACTCAAATGTTTCATTGGTCAACGGATAGAATCGGTCTAAACATTTCCAAGGTCTAATTAGAAATTTTTAAATTGAAGCCTTTAATTTCAACATAATTATTCAATTTATAGTAGCTCATTTTTAATGAAAAAAAAAATAATTTCCCAACATACAATCGTAGAGTTACTAAAAACAATTTCTCCAATCTATCAAATCTACTTGAGATTATATTTTATCACTAACTAGAGTGACGCTTGAACTTTTAGACAAGAATGTGTCAAGAACTCATTTTATGATATTAGTGTAAGGATATTTTGTAGGTATAAATAAACTTGTTAAAACGAAGAGATCTTTCTCGATCAATTCCGTTGCCCCTCATTCTTCGAGAATAAGAAAGATCAACCAATGTGATCAGATCATTACACAGTTCAAGCCTCAAAAGAAACAAGAGTTGTCCAAGAAAGGAAAGTGCGTAACGAGGATCAATCTATGATTGATGCCTCATTAATGACCACACGACTAGTCAATCAAGGAGGATCGTTGATGGAGTAGGTCAATTAAACAAAATGATTGAAGATGTTGTAAAGTACATCAAGGACCAACATACCATTAAAGGCCATCACCAAAAATTGCTTAAGATCATTTACAATTAATCAGAGCACTAATTTGATTGTTGATTAGCATATTGTAAACTTATATTGTATTTATCAGAGTTAATTGATGGAATGGTCTCAGTAAGTGGGGCCTAGTGCAGTTTGTTCCCGAAAATGACACTGCTGTTGAAATGGTCTCTGAAAGTGTGTATAATGCTGCATTTTGGTCCTTCATCCGTTAACATTGACGGTTTTGGCATGAATAATGAAATTTTTGGGTAAAAAATGAAACTTTTAAGAAGTTGGTTACCTTAATGAAACTGGAGGACAAAATGACTAAATTACCCCTTGATACACTTTTCTTTTTCTTTTTTCGATTTTTTTTCAAATTTTTTTTCAAATTTTTTTTGATTGATTTTCCTAGTAAAAAACGTTCCATTTGGCAGTTGTTTTAGCACAAACGTTTCAGTTTTTGGCAAAATTGTTCGAAATCAAAAAGGTTCTCTTTCGAGTTTTTTGGCAAACAACTATCAAAATAAAAAAATCGAACTCTTTTGACTAGGGAAAAAAAAATAAAAAATCGAAAAAAGGTATTGAAATTTTTAAAAAATATTGAAAAGAAATCTAAACAAGAAAAAAAAAATGTATCAAAATATCGGGGGCGTAATTTAGTCATTTTGCCCCACCAAGTTTCATTGAGGTACCAACTTCTTAAAAGTTTCATTTTTGCCCCCAAACTTCACTATTCAAGCCGAAAACCATCAATGTTAACGGATCATGGACCAAAATGCACAATTATACACACTTTCAGGAATCATTTTTACAACTGTACAACTTTCGGGGACCAAAATGCACCAGACCTCCACTTACTGAGACCATTCCAGCAATTAACTCTATTATCATGTAAAAGTAATCATCTTTTGTCAAGAATGACGATAACAAACTAAATATGTGAAGTTTTATTGATACAATTATTAGTAATAATCATAGAAATACTTTAATGGTGAAATTTTAAAACACTAGGCAAATAACAATATTAACTCTCATTTGATATACAATATAGGACAATGAAGATTATAGAATCTATAATCACATCTAACTACTTATAATTTTTATTTTTGGGATTGCATTGTAAAATTTGTAAGGAAAACATATTAACAAAATGTAACTACGTTAGATTATGAAGGATAAAAAAATTATGACATTGAACTATAAAGAAAAACAAGCACAAGTACAAATGGCACAAAGAAACAAATGCGTACAAATTTGTTTGTTGCCGCAGTGGGTGTTTCTTTGTCATTTTAATCTTAAGGTTGTGGGTTCTAACCCTCCAACCAAAAATTTTAAATTGCCCAATCATTTTATCTTTCACTCAAATTGGAAGGGTACTTCCGTAAAATTGGTTGAATTGTAATATATATAATTTACATTAAAATAAGGGTTCAAGGTTTGAATTTTATTTTCTAATGTATAAAGATTTAAGTAAAAGTAGTAGAGACGGTTTATCCATGAGTCTTATTAATATATTTATGTTCGTTGTATGTTTGATTACTTGTACAATGATTATTCTATAATGATATACTTATTATGAAGTTGTTAATTTAAATAAATATTCATTGATGATTATAATAGAATGGATGGATTTATTTGCTAACTCATAACTCAAAAACACTAGAACGGCTCAAACAATTTAAGGCTATGGTTGAAAACGAATGTAGCCTAAGGATCAAATGCATAAGAATTGATAGGGGAGTGGAATACACAGCAAACAAATTAACAATTATTGATATAAATAATAAAACAAAATAATTGAATATATATATATATATCATAATAATACGAGGATTCTTGATTCTTAAGAGTTGTAGGACTCTTTCTTACCAAATCAAATATTACTTCTTCATATGTAATTCTAATCGTATTTGGACCACAATACTGAGAAAAGGTTCAACAAATTGACCTATATATACACATAAGGATTCTTGATTCTTATTTGTGTATCATCAATTACTTCTTCTTCTTAGTTTAATTACTCCTATTTTTTTATACTATTTTCACAATGAAGAATTGGTTTGCTTTGCCGTTTTTTCTTCTTCTCCTTCCTCTCTTGGCATCATGTGTTCAAAAACAGGTAATCTTTCCCTTTATAATGTTGCTATGTTCTTGCATGTTCTTGCCAATACATATCTATTCTATAACGAGGCTTCGTATAACTCATTATTACTACTAGTCACAGTGCACAGTCAATACATGTACTTATCTCATATAGACTAATAATGAGTAAAATATAATTTCGAAATATTTCCTTAAAACGGAGGCCTAGTGCGTCGTGCCTTGTGGCCATGCCCGGGGCTGCGTATAACGATAGTGAATATCAAAAAACTGCATTATAAATTGTTGAGTTATAATTTGTTTTCAGGTTTATATAGTGTACTTTGGTCAGCATGGAGGTGAAAAAACAGTAGATGAAATTCAAGAAAGTCATCACTCTTATCTGTTTTCTGTGAAGGAAACAGAGGAAGATGCTAAATCTTCTCTTCTTTACAGCTACAAGCATAGCATCAATGGCTTTGCTGCTCTGCTTACTCCTGATGAAGCCTCCAATTTGTCAAGTAATTACCCTAATGATACGAGATTTTATATATTACGGGACACCTCGTGATGTTCATATGTATATATCTATTTATTGTATGCCTCGATATTACTTTAGAAACACTAGGTCAATTCGATGTTTTGATTTTGTAACAGAAATGGATGAAGTGGTGTCTGTGTTTCAAAGCCACCCCACAAAGTATTCAATGCATACCACAAGATCATGGGAGTTTTCAGGCTTAGAGGAGGCCACAGCCCAGAACCAATTGAAAAAGGATAATTTCTTATTCAAATCAAAATATGGAAAAGATGTGATTGTTGGCCTATTGGATAGTGGTAATACTACTAACTTATTTTAATTAATTATTCTAAAAAACCTCCCTCCAACTCACTTAAACTAATAATTTTGACTTTCTGCAACTAAATTTTGATTATTAATTTTTAATTGTTTTTTACTATGTTAAATATGAAATATATAATTAAACTTAATTTTCAAAATATGTTCATATTATTATGTTATTTTATGATTTTTGATAATATAAACAGAGAGTAATTAAAAATTAAAGTTTTACTATTACTCGAACTATGTTTAATTAAAGAAAAATCTCTGCCCCTTCAGTTTACCATCGAGGACATCTAAATTTATAGAAACTTTTTAATCATTATGTCAATTCGATTTAATCTTTTTAATTCAAGAAGTATAAGTTAAATAAATTGTTAAAAACATTATTTTATATATATTGGTTGTTTGGTATAGGCGTTTGGCCAGAGTCGGAGAGTTTCAGTGATGAAGGAATGGGTCCTGTCCCAAAAACATGGAAAGGGATTTGCCAAACTGGGCATGCTTTTAACTCATCCAACTGTAATAAGTAAGTAATCTATTACTATTCCTACTTCCTCCAATTCAAAATAATTATTTTTCTTATATATCGAGATAAATATTTGATCTTTCATTACTTTTTAATTATATTATTAATAAAAAACTAATATTATTAAAGTACTTTTATAAAATATATACGTTTTAGAATAAAAAATAACTAATATAATGGTCAAAGTTCAATTTCAAAAAAATCAAACGTCAATTATTTCAGATTAAATGGAGTATACATTTTTGTTTTGTACATGTTTTCTAAAATATAGTGTAAAGATACATGTTAAGAAATAAAGCTGCAAATAAAATATAACACTTGAAAATATTTTTAAAAATAAATAAATAATTACTCTCCGTACATAGCTCAACTAGTAAGAACTAGAGTTCTTGTAAGAACTAGAGTTCTTGTAAGAACTAGAGTTCTTGTAAGAAAAACTCGTCTCTTCATGCGGGGTGAGTTCTCTCATAAGGAACGAATTTTGTGTTAAAAAAGTTTAAAGTAAAGATCTAGTCCCCTAATCAAATAATAAGACATATCGTGCGATAATTTAGATCCTTCATTCCAGAACATAGATATATAGAATCCGTTAGTGCGATAATTGACTGTAGCAAAATAAATTGTAGATAATGATAATCCTAAAGTTAATCATATTTCTGGGGACTAGGTTATATTTGATCGATCAAGTATATTTTGGAAATGAAGTATCTGAGATAGGTACCCGTGAACCAACTTTGGAGGCTTTTGAGTCTCTACAGCTGTCTGTGTTGCCTGATATTTTTTATCAGACACCATTATTATATATTCTTCCAAGAACAATATTTGGATGGTTTTGCCATTTTAATCTATAAGTTAGACATTAGTCGTCATACATATTTAAACTCTTAGTTGAAATATGCATTCATTATATAAAAGGTCCCCAATAATATACAATCCTTCTAATCAATGACTTGTAGTAGTCAGCATAGCGAGTGATATTTCACCCGAACTTTCATTGTTATCATGTTTAATTTTTGTATACAAGCACATTGTTTTATATTAGAGCAGATCTAAGTATTATAAAATGGGTATTCAAAATATTATATATTTTACAATGGATGTACGAAACACTCAAATATATTACTACAATTTAAACGTAAATGTTAATTTTTATATTAATTTATTTTTTTACATATTTTTTTTATTTGTACAAAATTGCATGTTCAACTGAACAGGGTCGAACCATAAGAGGTCCGCCCCTATTTTATACTATACTCTAATTGTTATTTTAATTAGAAAATAACTGTTTTCATTATTTATAATCTTTTTCAACTTCTTTGTAAGTTTTAATTATCATCATTATTTAGTTATTTTTTCTGAAAGGTATATGTATATCTTTGAGAGGCCCAATTGAGCTTTAGATGGTTAACTAAATTCCAAAATGCATGTTCATATAGCCAATTGATGTGATTAGAAGTAGCATGCGATCGAAATATAATCTACTGTCGCAGTACAAGTTGACTTGCTTCTACAAATTGTCTTCATATATACTGAGTTTGTCCTATTTCAATAATGCATGTAATAAGAAATTGAGTAATTAATTAGTTTGGCTTATTATTATTCTTTCATGCCACCTTGTGACACTAGCTAACGTCCCCATAGTTTACATAGCCTATTTCTTCTTGCCATTTCATGACCGTTTATTTGCTAATTGACTTAACATTCTTTACTTGTGACAAAGAATATATATTGGGACTAAAATTGGTAAATTGTAAAGAAAATATTCGGAGTCAATGTTAGATCGAGTACCAGGCGCTACGACGCTAATTCCTTTTTCGGCTTGGCTAGATCATCACTAGGTGGGGTAATCGAGCGCTTCCCCTTTTTAATTAGAATAGTTCAAGAAAGTTGTTAAGATGCACATCCCACATCGAAAGTCGATGTCCTCCCGGGTTAATATATAAGATCTTGGGCTACTCCCTCTATTGCCAATTGGTTTTAGAGTGGAACCCCATAAACTCTTAACAAAAGTGTCGAGAAAATTGATGACCGACCCTCATCTATCTTAAGGATCCGCCACACCTTATCTTGAATATTTATACCTATAACGAGGTGTGACCTGACGAGGGAGGTTATAATAATTTGAATACTATCATAACATATATAATAGTGCTTATGTATTTTTTTTTTTTTATATTTAATCTACCTTTAAGAAAATGGATTATCCTAGATAATATTTCCTAAAAATTAGAAAGTGTTATTCATGTATATATATGGACACTTAATCGATCAATATTTCATCGAATAGAGTCAACTAGTGTCTAGTGATTATGGACCACGCATATCTCTTCGAATCCTAATTCTAGAATATTACACTTTATTATTATGGTCATGTCTTATCTTTTTACAAGAATATACATGCATCTCCAATAGATCTTCGCAACTGTGAACTATTTAATGATTTTTTTTCAAATAAAAATCATGTGATACTTAAGATCATGAAAAATAAATTTAGTTAATTTGAATTTTTTTTTTCTTTTTTTGAAATTAGAGTACATAGAATTTGTGCTCCACTCATTTACTCGAATTGTATGTTCAATGCAAATTTGCTTTGGATACCAGTCTTGTGATCTTGTCAACTAGTATGATGAATTGTTCAGAATATTCCATAAATATTTATTTACATTATATTTAATTGGGAGAAGAGGGAAGGAGAAATAGTAATATGAAATTAGTTTGAAGTTGGTTATAATTAAATATTTATTTAATTACTTTTATATGACATATTGTTAACGAATACTTTTCGCAATGATTAATTTTCAAAGTTATATTTAATAATTATTACTACAATGCACTAGTATCTATTGTGAGTGCCCAAATAATTAGTATTTTATTGATGACCACGAAGATAGTACATAATAGGGTCAAAGATATGTGCGATCACGCATGTTTGTCATTGTGTCGATTTTTTAACACACATATTTTATTTTGTCTCATTTGATCACACATGTTTTTACTTGATCATATACAGGAAACTAATTGGCGCAAGATACTACATCAAAGGTTATGAGGCATACTATGGCCCCTTGAACAAAACATTGGATTACTTATCCCCTCGTGACAAAGATGGACATGGAACACATACAGCATCAACTGCTGGAGGTCGTAGGGTACCTAATGTTTCAGCCTTGGGCGGATTCGCCCAGGGCACAGCCTCCGGGGGCGCCCCCCTTGTACGGCTAGCCATTTACAAAGTTTGTTGGGCTGTTCCGAACCAGGGAAAAGAAATTGGAAACACATGTTTCACTGAAGATATGTTAGCAGCTATGGACGACGCCATAGCAGATGGTGTCAATGTGCTTAGCATTTCTATTGGGACGAAAGAGCCAACGCCTTTCGCTGAGGATGGTATTGCAATTGGAGCGCTCTATGCTGCAAAGAAGAACATTGTAGTTGCTTGTAGTGCAGGAAATTCAGGCCCCTCCCCTTCAACGTTATCGAATCCTGCTCCATGGATCATGACAGTTGGTGCAAGCAGTGTTGATCGAAGATTTTTCGCTCCTGTTGTGCTAGGGAACGGTATCAAGATTGAGGTAATAACAACCACATGATAGCTAGCGCCTGGTTCTGCCAATTATTGTCCCTTTTACTAACCTGAAATGATCTTATTATGAAACTATATTAACATTTTCGATTCAACAGGGCGAAACTATAACTCCTTACAAGCTGCCAAAGAAGATGTACCCATTGGTCTTTGCCGCAACAGTTGAGAATTCAAATGTGGATCGAAATGTCTCAGGGTATGTATCTCACTCCCTTTTGATTTCTAATATCGGAAACTTTCATCAATAGATTTATAAACGTTAAAACTTAACATCGTTTCTATTCAATCGAATGTATGCAGGCAATGCCTCCCTGGTTCGCTTTCCCCCCAGAAATCGAAGGGGAAGATTGTGATGTGCCTAAGAGGAAATGGAACTAGAGTTGGGAAAGGTAAAGAGGTAAAGAGAGCTGGAGGTGTTGGCTTCATCTTAGGGAACAGCAAAGCAAACGGAGAAGAATTGGCTGCTGATTCTCATCTCCTCCCGGCCACTGCAGTGACGTACACAAGTGCAGTTAAAATCCTTAGTTACATCAACTCCGCCAAGACACCAAAAGCTTATATTGTTCCAGGTAAAACAATACTGCATCGTGTGCCAGCACCATTTATGGCTTCATTCACAAGCAGAGGACCGAATTCAGTTTCCCCTGATATTTTGAAGGTAAGTCTAAATAGATAACAATCAGAATTTACATGAAGTTAAGCTCAAAACTTCACTTAATCATATTGGTGACTTATCTTATTGGCTGCTATTGAACAGCCGGATATTACAGCACCAGGACTAAATATATTGGCAGCATGGAGTGAAGAATCAGCGCCAACAAAGTTAGCTGATGATCGACGTGTTGCCAAGTACAACATCATTTCAGGAACTTCCATGTCCTGTCCTCATGTAGGTGGTGCTGCAGCACTTCTGAAATCCCTTCATCCTAGTTGGAGTAGTGCAGCAATCAGATCTGCTCTTATGACTTCAGGTAAGCTCCATCACTAGTACTTTCTTGCTCGCAAGGTTGAAAAAATATTTTATAACAGTAATCTAATTTTGCGCAATTTTCATAACGCAGCTGGATTACTTAACAACAAGGGGAAGTTAATATCTGAAGCGTCAGGAATTCCTGCAGATCCATTCCAATTTGGGTCAGGACATTTTAGGCCAACCAAGGCAGCAGACCCTGGACTCGTTTACGATGCTTCATACACAGATTACCTTCTCTACCTATGTAGCATTGGTGTCACGAAGATCGACCCTTCATTTAAATGTCCAAAGAATCCAGTGTCTGCCAACAACCTCAACTATCCATCTCTCGCGATCCCTAGACTCAATGGCACGGTCACAGTCACCAGAACCGTCACAAATGTTGGTAACCACAAGAGCGTGTACTTTGCAAGTGTCAAACCTCCACTTGGGATCTCAGTTAAGATTTCACCATCTATCTTAGTTTTTAAACATATAGGAGAGAAGAAGACGTTCGCCATCACAGTAAAACAAAACAAGCAAACAAGTGATACGACGAAAGGCAAGTATATGTTCGGATGGATGACATGGACAGACGGAAACCACATTGTCCGAAGCCCTATGGCAGTATCACTTGCATAGTTACTAATTTTACTTTCATAGTTATTACCATACTTCTCTTTTGTATCTTAACTTTTAATTCCAAGGTATAGTATTTATTGAGTTGCAAATGACGGAAGCTGTCATGTGTGAACGAATATGTATACCAAATGAACTATATATATATATACTGCCGATTTGTGCACACTCCAACTTGTTCGACTTACATTATATAATAAGATCTTGTAATCATTTAATGCATAAAAGTTATAGATATTAAATCATTTAATGCAAATAAAATTGGTTAGTTTTTTGTTAGTGGGTAGTTATTGTTTATATAAATTTTTATTTAAAAAAGAGAGGAATTGTCATGTGGTCTTTTATTCAAAAAATAATGGACACAATAAATTTTGTCCATAACAAATGCAAGTAATTAAATGAATCACACAACAATCATTCTCAATAAAATATCTCCCACAATATTTAACATGGTATCTGAGGCTATCGATTCTTGAGGCTATCGATTCTTGAGGCTATCGATTCTTGAGGCCTAAATACACATTCCGTTGCCTTGCCGGTGGGTTTTCTACTATGTAATACTCACCGGCGGAATTTCGTTTATTTCTATATTCTTCAAATTTTTTGTTTATTTGAGAGTTATTTTTTTTACTCGTTATTATATTGCAAACTCATGAAAATTTAAATGAATTATCATGAGTTTGAGGGGGGGAGATAGTAACAAGTAGGAGTAGCCCATTAAAAAAAATAGAAGAAAAAAAATTGATTTATTCTACTTCGAGTTGAGGTGGAATTTTGAAAAGAAAAATCTGATAGGTTCGAAAAGGATGACGTTCTTGACAGTTACTAATTGACGAATTATGCGTAGTCTGGCGAATCCGACACGCACTGATCTGACAGGTTCGAAAAAGATGGCGTTTCTGACAGTTACTGATTGGCGAATTACGCATTGTCTGGCGAGTCCGGTACGCATTGTCTGGCGAGTCCGGTATGCATTGTCTGGCGAGTCCTATGCGCACTGATCTGACCGGATTCGAAAAGAATGGCGTTCCTGGCAATTGTTGATTGATGATTGGCGGTACGTGTTGTCTGGCGGATCCGACTTGATCCAATTTTATGTTTTTTTTACCCCTTATTATTGTTGTATTGCAAACTCATGAAAATTCTATCAAATTACCATGAGTTTGAGGGAGGGTGTTAGGCTAATGGGCAACCCTAACCCATAAGCCCGTAGAGTATATTAAGGTTAGGGTTAGATTAATGATTATCTATAAATATATGTGTTCCATATTATATTCAACACAACAACTATTATCAATAAAAGATCTCCCTCTATAATTCTACACTTAAAAAAAAAATTATTAAATGAATTAAATTGATATATTTTCTAAAAAGAGTTTAAAAAATGAAATATAAGAATAATTTTAATTTTAATTTTATCTCATATAGTTGATGATATTTTTATCATAAAATTTTATTGAAGTAATTACCAACATAAGTTTTTAAAAGAAGTAAGTTGTTAGAGAGAAAAATATAACTAAATGAAAAGAAAATGAGAGAATGACTTCTTAGGCCTTAGACACTATATAGTATAGAATAGATAATATAGATATATAGGTTTTCCTCCATCTAGGCACCTAAACTTTTTTTATCTCGACAAATTGGCCCCTATAACATTTATCTTGTCAAAATAAAATGAGAGAATGACTTTCGTTTTTCAGCATTTTCAGACTTTTTTTACTTCAAAATAATTTTTAACTCAGGGGCAAGTTAATTATATTGAAAATATAATTTTGGAAAGAAAAAGTATTATGAGGCAAAGATAAAAATAAAGCATGGGGCAAAATGAAAAGAAGTCAAAAGATATTGTATAGTACTCCCTCCGTTCTTATTTGTTTGTCGTTCTAGCTTTCAACTTCTAGATTAAGAAACCATGTAAATTTACTAATAAGCCCTTGATTGGAAAATTAATGATTTTGACAATAAATAAATGCACACTTATAAGTTGATTATTTCCTTAATTATTTCCTTCAATTCTATACTGGACATTTCAATTCTCAATAAATATACAACTACTCGTATTTAGATATTATCTCAGCTAATTACTTCGTCAATATCATTAATTTATGAAGGAAATAAAGAATCCAAACTTTTTCCCACCAAACTACAATCGCGAATTTTGAATAAATAACTCAAAATCCGAAACATATAAGGATAATTCTTCATATTTGTTCAAAACTTGTATTCTAGAAATTCTTCAACCACTTTGTTGTGGTTTGAATGTGAAAGATCCATGGTGAATGGGTTAGAGGAAGATTAAGTGATTGTTGAATCTTTTATTGTGTTGTACGTATTTTAACAAGATCGAGTGATTGGAGCTATAATTATTCTTCACATTAAATGTCTAACTTCATTCCATAAAAATTAATTTGACCATTAATAATTCAATTACATTTAATAAGGTTAAAAGAGGAAAAAATTGATAAAGTAGCCATAAAAATCCTAAGACGACAAACATTTTGAAAAAAAAAAGTCTAGAACAACAAATAAATAAGAACGCTGAGAGTAGTATTTATAATTTAATATTTTGACAACAACATCAACAATCGGACATTAAATATAATATTGTCTCATGTGTTTGATCCACTTACAAAGAAGAATAACAAGTTAGATTAATGTCTTCATAGATAATATATAAAAATATTAATTATATGTATCAAACACTTACTAAGTACTAAATAGTTAGCCTAATATCATATTGTCATCATTGTGACGATTTTTCGTTCATTCAAATTTTATGATATTCCACATAAAAATAAATATTAAAACAAAATAATTACGATATATAAAAGAAAATGATATTATAATAATACAGCTTAGACTAGTCTAAACTAATAAAATAATAAAACTAACCTTGAGATTCATGTATACTCGAATAATGCATCTTTAAGGTAAAAATTTATTTTATCAACCAATATTGAGTATAATTTTATTTATTTAAATTAATATATCCAATCCAACCCTTTTTCAGGGTTTTTCGATTACTAAACTCAAACCAATTCATTTGTTTTTTTGTAAATTAGTGATTAGGTGAGATTCGAACCTAGTACTTTGTGGTCACTACCGAGAGCCTTTTCAACTAGACTATTCGATTACTCAAACCAACTCATTGAAATATATTTTTGGGTTGGGTCAAATTGGGTGGGTTTTGGGTTATTTTAACAGGGGATGTCACGGTCCACCTTCTTGCAATCCTCGACCTAAGCTAAGCAGAAAAGGAAATATATTTATTAGGAATTTATTGCGATTTTATTACCTAAATACTCCCTCATTATCTAAATGATCGGTACATTTTGACTTTACATGGTCAAACTTTAAAAAATTTGATCAACAATTATCATTAAACAATAGGAAATAATGTAGTCATATGAGATCTTGTTAGATTTGTCTCAATATATTTTTCTGAAATATTAACTTTTTGTAATTTTTTATATATAGAATAGAAGATATTTATGTTTGAAATCGTGTTTTGTTGACCATGACAAGTTAGAATGTACTAATCATTTAGGAATGGATGGAGTATTAATTATATCGACAATAAATATGTTAGTGTAGGTTTCTATTTTTGATTGACTATTTGTCTATTCATTAGTTGCTTGTTTCACAAGTTCTGACGTAATTAATTACATTCCTAAATATAGGTTATTTTCTTTCTATTTTTTAATTCACTCTAGTTATTTTCCCCAATTTTATCGTCTAAACCTAAACCATAAATCCCTAATTCTCTCAACGAAACCGAGTACTCTTTTTCAATTCCGCCTCCCCCCCCCCCCCCTCTCTCTGCTCACCGGAAAACGGAGATTCCGTCGTCGACCTACCCCCAGGTATGTTATTTCTTACCGAATTATGAATTGATTGTTAATCAATATCAATTTTTGCAATATGATTGAATTTGAATTTTGGGTTTGTGAGTTAAAATTACAAAAATCGAGATCACCCCTCCCTTCGCCTATGTTTACAAGTTAGAACATGATCATTGTTTGAATTTTTTGTATTAAAAACTCGTTGAGTTTGTTTTTGCAGTCGTCAATATTAAAGAATTTTGACGTAGTTATTGATTCGCACGAATTTGATTTGTAGCAGAATATGATGTTAATAGTACAAATTATTATAGGATATATATATATATAATTAGGCCATATTGTAAAAAGTCATCACTTCAAGAGGGAGTATAATATTTTCATGGTTTTTAAAAGCCCGTTTATGATAATAAAAAGAATTTGAGATCAAATTGTAAAAATTCAATTTGTTTCATGGTTTTTAAAAGCGCATTTATTATCATAAAAAGAGTTTGAGGTCAAATTGTAAAAAGTCAACACTTCAAGAGGGAGTATAATTTTTCATGGTTGTTAAAAGGCCCTTTTTGATAATTGTTATTCTTCTGGTTGAATTTTAAGTAGTATACTAGTGTAGTACACTGACGGTTATAGTTTAATTTTGACCTATATGCTGGTGGTGTTGAATTTGGCATTGATAATGTATGTTGACTATTTTCTTTTGCTGTCATTGATTTTTGGCTGAGTGTTTATTAATCATGTTGGGTGTCAATCTCATAATCTTGCTGACTTTCTTTTGTAATTTAATGTAGTCACTGAAGTGAGTGATCGTGTCGGCTGACTAGAAGTATCAAAACACAACCAGTTAGTTTATGCATTATTAACGACTACTAGAATGACTGTTCCTGAGAGCTTCGTTCAGAAGAAGTTAAAAATCAGAATTGGTTCGAAGGGAGTCTCGAGGGAATACTGTCCAGAGGTGATCACCTATACTGATAGGAGTGATAATGCCTCCGTGCATGGAAGCGAGAAGCTAGCCGTGAACAACAATATGAACTTAAAGTTACCCTATCAAGGTCAATCTAATAAGCGTGGGCCAGTCACGATTCTGGAAAACCAAATGAAGAAGAGGAGGACAATGGATGGAGGAATAAAGCAACAGTGTGCTAAGATGTTAAAAGATTTGAAGAATCATAAATATGCCTGGCCTTTTAAGGATCCAGTGGATCCTGTTGCTTTAAATATCCCAGATTATTTTTCCATAGTAAAGAGTCCCATGGATTTGGGGACAATTGAATTGAAGTTGGAGAAAAATGTTTACTTTAGTGCAGATGAATTTGCTTCAGATGTCAGGCTGGTTTTCTCCAATTGTATGATGTATAATCCGCCACACAACCAATATCATGGCATGGCGAGGGAGCTGAATAGTTATTTTGGAAGCAGATGGAAGTTGGTGGTGAAAAAACCGAGGTTGGACAGTATAGATTCCCCGCTCCGCTCTATTTCGAGTGGTTATAGAGAGGACACTAAAGGAAGGATATTGTTGGATCACAAGGTTTATCCCCCTAAAGTCAGTTCTGTGAACAGAAGAGCTATGCCAGTGGAAGAGAAGCAGAAGCTGGTGAAAGATCTTAAAAATCTGTTGAAGGGAAAGGTGACGGTGAAACTGCAAAGTATCTTGAAGAAATATAATTTGTGCAGCCTGAAGGAGAGGATTGATATAGACATTGGTGGTCTTGATGATGAGGTTTTATGGGAGCTGAAGCGAGTTACCAATAATATGTTGAAAGTAACTGTGGGGCAGGTATGAATGTACTTCTATATACATATTAGATCCCATGAGTTTTTTATGTGAATTTTCCAGCATCCCAACCTTCACTAGGTTGTGTTTCAGTATTATTTAACCTGTTTGTTCCTCCAAATTCGTTTTTCTTGAGCTTTATTTTCCAAGCATGGTTTGAATTCCACCTACGCATTCTACAGATTGAAGCTAAACTGACACAAAGCAGTGCACGCCCATTGTCTGATAAGGGTACTGGAAGAGGTATGTAATGGTAGAATCTCTGTGGTAGACTGGAGTTATAAAATGCTTTATCTTTGAGGAACTAATTGGTTTGAGTAACTATAGGCATTGAGGATGTTAGTAGAGTTTCCTGCTCGCTTGAAAAGGTGAAACCTCCAGCTAGCTCAATGAAACATCCAGGTCAAAGAGGTGTTTGTAGAACTGTAAGTACAGTCTCAGCTGCTAGTTGAAGTCAACTATATGTTCCTGAGAAAATTTATTAAGAAAGTTAAATTTGCTTCCACAATAGGATGGTTGCCCAGAAAACTCGGCTACTTCATGCAGTGGGCGATCGAATACAAATGAAAATGGTGGGTCACTGTATAATTTGTTGTTCTATGTTCCAAGTGTTGGATATCTGAATAAAATGCTAATCTGATTCCATCATTGAATTCAAGGATCTGGAAGTGTTGTTGAGGAGGCTGCCTGCATGAGCCATGATTCTTCAATATGTGGTTCAATGGACGTGACAGATGAAGGTCAGTTCAGTTTCATGCCTCTCATGAGCAATCATAGAATTTTATGGAATTAATGCGAGAAGGAGATTTATACCACCTCATTTGAATGTTGGCCTAGTCAATAGAAGGAATTTTTTATAATCACTATTTTAACTTGCTAACCTAAGCGATTTTATTATCTTGTTTAGGTTGTGCTCCATCAATTGATATCCATATGTCACCAAAGAAAGCTCTTCGTGCAGCAATGCTGAAAAGCCGGTTTGCGGACACAATATTCAAAGCAAGACATAATACTCTCCTAGAGCACGTAATGCAAAAACATATTGTTGCTTGATTCGTACATATTTTTTTTCTGAGATTCTCTGTAGTTAATAGTCGGAAGTTGATACTGAACTCTAATCTCATTATTCAGGCTGACAAGGGAGACCCTGTAAAATTACAGTTGGAGAAAGATAAGCTGGAAAAGCAACACCATGAAGGTAAACTAAGGATATACTTTGTTTTTCATTATATTTAATGCAATGTTGTTCTATCTAAGAAGTAACTGAAGGTTATGAGTTTCCAAACAAGGATATAACTTCTCCTTTCATAATATCTTTAATCCAATGTTGATGTATCTAAGAAGTAACTGAAGATTATGAGTTGACGGTTCATTTTGTTGAATTCATCAAACTATTAGACAAGGAGAGTGAGTTTTTTCCATTGAAGATAGAATGCTTCTTTTATTGTCGTTCAGAAGTCCTAGAACGTTAACTGGAAGCAGATAACATATGATATTATGATCTCTCACACTCTATATTGTAACCTGCAGAGAAATCTAGGATTGAGGCACAAATAGTTGCATCTGAGGCTGCCTCTCGTTTGAGGGCTCAGTCAGAACGAAAGATGCAGAGAGAAAGAGAAAGGGAAGCTGCTAGACTTGCCTTGGAACAGGTTTACTTTTGTGCATTTCAGTTGAACTTCCTCCATATACTTCTGTACTCCATCGAGTTGCTTCAATTAACATACTTTTCGTTTCTTATGCTAGATGGAGAGGACTGTCGATTTTGTTGATAATTTGAAGTTCCTAAGAGATCTTGAGTTGATGAGTCGGTCTTCTTCAAAGTATCGATGTAAACTTTTTGGTGGTCGTGGGAACCCCCTTGAGCGGCTCGGCTTGTATTTTAAGCTGGATTATATGCAAGATGAGGATGATATTGAAGTGGCACCTGCGGATATTGAAGATAGATCGGAAGAGGGGGAAATAGTAAACTAGAAACTAGTCGCTAGATTTTGATCCCAACTGAAGTTAAACATAGTAAGCCATGCTCTGATTAGTTATGTCAACTAATCAGAGCATGGCTTAGTACTGTGTACATCCCCATTCCCCAGTAATTGTACACTTCCACTCCGTATATATATATAATAGTATCTTATTGCAGTTTCATCTACTCTATTTAAACTTACAATCCCCTCGATATCTTTGCTGTATCCCTTACAAGCATATAACTTCAACTGAGGTGGACGATCCTCAACTAGGTCGGTAAACGAACACGACTAGAGCAAACTTCGGTTTGAGGTTCAGTTCAAACAAAAAGTTAGAATAATTTTGACTAAATAAGAAGAATATCAAAATGCACATATAAATGTATGTAATCCGAGCTGAAGTATGAATTTTATCAAACCTAAAGATGAGCTTCTAATCCCTCTCAAAGTATAATGGTTAGATTGAAATAAGGGGTCCAATTGAACATCATGGTTCACTTCAAAGGGCAAATTGGTGAATAATCAATGGTATATGGGTTATACCGAATTAAGCCTTCTCTTTAAAAAGGTAACAATGGAGAGTTATGTTTGATCGATCCTTCGTGAATAATTACTATCTCATGAGGCCGAAATAATAACATTTGTATTCAATTCACACCCTAATATTTTGTCCTTACTCACATGTCATTAAAACATAAAACAAAATCGTCCTCCTATGATATTACACGGGTAAAGAAACATACTGTCCCGCTTATGCAGGAGACTATGTAGAGGCATCGGGTATGTTATGATGTACGACTTGCTCGGTTGAGATGTTCGCTTTCACTATTATTACAATGCCTCTAAGAAATCAGAATGTATGTTACAGTAACTTATGTTATAGTTTGCATAAAGCTTAATATATCTGGATTCATGAACCTTCAAATCCTATAGTTTAAACCAGTGAGTTTCATCATAAATAGATAGTTGATTACTATAGTGATAACTGTATCTGTTGAACATTGTAAACATGTCTTCAAGGATATTATCCTAAAGAAAATAATCATTTCTAATATCTTTATTTAAATGTGAAAAGGTATCCATGAAGAAATTTCTAATTGCTAGTTTCCCTAGATCCTGTCTTATCTACTTGAACCTAGAGCCATACCGATAACGATATGGCTCTGGCTCCTGCAGGATACTTAGGTTGTGTCAACATGATAATCCCGGGAGCCTCGAAACTTGTCTGGTTAACGGATGCAGAAATTCGAGCATGTATCTCCTTTGAGGATTATAAATGATGTTTTCTTTGAAGCTGTCTAGATATAGATGCCTGCAGCAAGTAGTAGCATGAAGGTGGAGAGCAGTGATTGGTGGTAGGTGATGGATATTCCACCACTTGGAGTCCCTGTCGGTTCTGATCCGAAATCTGTGGGGTCGGAGCCATACCCTGTCGGTCCTGCAGGCGTATAAGGATTGATGGGCGGAGTGATGCTGTAATTGAAAAATGTCAGGAGACTTAGTTCACTATCAAGTTTGTTTCTGGTAACCATTTATTCAGGACGTTCAAAGTAAGGTGTTTCACCTGGGAGGTGACGGGGGAGTCGGGGCTGCAGTCATTGGTGGACTCGGAGAAGCTCCTCCGCTACTGGAAGAGTACTTACAGTTTCCATGACCTGCAGCAGTATAAATGGGAACTTGTGGCTATTGCTTTTTTCCATTGTAAGGTAATGACATATGACAAATGAAACAAAACTGATTGGCTAATTCAATGAACTTTAGTTTAAGTAAGAAATAGGAAGTAGTAACATATGTACTAGTCTGATGATTTCAGTTTAGCTGAGTTAAAAGTAGATTTCTCGAGATGTCTGCCAACGAAAGAGGAAGAGCATACAAACGCTATTATGTAACTTACTCGGATCTGTATTAGTAAGTTGGGCTGCTCCTCCAAAAGCACAGCTTGTAGGTGCTGGGTTCTTATGGTAGTAGTCATTGAAAGCGAAGGAAGCATGATCTTTAAGAGTATTTGGTTCAAAACATGTAGCTCCTGGTTGAATTTGTGAACAATCTGTACCTCCATAGCCACAAGCATAATCTAGAGCCACCTGTAAAGAAGTTTGTGATGCAGAGGGGTTGGCTATGCACCAAGACCCACCCGAAGATGTTGGTGTCGTTGTGGTCGGTGGTGGATTCTGCACTGGTTGTTGGGTAGTTGCTGGTGGTGATGGATTGAAATTTGGAGAAGGCGTCATTGGTGGGACTGTAATTGGTGGGAAAATCGTTGGGGGGTTCGTATATGGTGGGTCCATCGTTGGAGGGTTCATCCCTGATCCGGGTGTGGTCGGATTGACTATTGGAACATCTCCATCATCTAGTTGTGCACTTGTTTCAGAAGAAGTGAATGTTACTTGGTTGTCTAGATCCTCCATCGTGTTGGCTTTTCGGATTTGTTCAAATAGACGCGAATCTGCTGAACATAACTCTGTAGAAAACCAATTTAGGTAATCGTTTTTAGCTCCATCTAAACGTTAGGATACACTATCTAAAGTCTTCCTCGACACAACAAGTATCAAGGATGAAATTACAAAATGGCTTCTGAAAAACTGTTGTCTGCTACCTGAAGTCAATAAGAAACATGCATAATTTTGGAATACGACGCAAGAAGTTAATAAAAACGTTACCTGAAAAGAAGATGCAGAACGACAAGACGATAATAGCTCTAGATATCCTCATGTTAAGCGTATCTTAACGTTTTGATTCTTGCAAGAATTTTGTAATGTGAGATCTCCAATATACAATTATTCCTGCAATTGCTATGAAGAAGCCATCCTAATCTCTCGTCTCGCATATATATATAAACACACAGAAAATAGTAGAAGAATCATAGCTTTCTTGTGGTGGAGACACTGAAGACGAGGGACAATGGTAAGGAATAAAAGCAAACTTAATGAAGGGGACACTGGAAGTTGAAGAATCCAAGCAAGAAGAGGTACCTGAATAGTGAAAAAGTTGTCTAAGGATAAAGGCAAAAGTGTTATATACTGATATGTTTGTCTGAAATGTAAATCTGCATTTTTTCTGAATTGATCTTGAGAATAACTGAATAACTACTAAGTGACTATGTTTCATTATTTTTTTTCCACTTTATGGCTGTCTTTATTTTTCTGTTACTTAGGACTAAATGTAAAGGTAAACTTAGATAAAGATTTTATTTTTGTTTCATGATTTAGGCAAAAGACATTTTTATTTTCTGTTGTATAGGACCACTTGAGAAGAGTGATTTGTGAATAAACAGCAAATGCCCTTTCACAAATAAGAGGGAAAACTATTTCTACGGCACAAATGTACACATCTCACGTTCGTTCAGGGGATGGAGGTATTATTTTCACACTCGAAACATACCTTTTAGTGTTTGGGGATGGTGTGCAATTGAAGTTATCAAGGTTTTTTGTTTGCTAAAGCTAACTACTAAGGAGTAGTATATTTTCTTAGAAAAATAGAAAATTATACTAAAGCTAACTCATTTTTTATTAATTTCATCAAAGCAGAAACCTGCATCACAAGAAATAGCAAAATATAGAGTCAATTGCATATCATAGCTTCTGTAATGATTTATGTATAATTAAAAGGTAGATAAAATTTTAGCAACCCCAATGTCATTTGATATAGCAGTTGGTTTTTGACATAATACTTCATGGACACTCTCAAGCATACTTCCAAGCCGTTCGACTTGATCTCCGAGCAAATCAACCTATCAAATAATCAACGAGCGAACATTCAATATTAGCCGACTACACCTAGTGGGATAAGCCACAGTTTGTTTGCTCGATATACATATTTAGTTCATAAAATATAAGGGGTTCAACAGAATGAAATCGTTAGTCGTTGTTTGTTACCTCAGCTTCAGCTAGAGCAAGATTTTGACATCTTTGTAGGAAAGCTTTCTTGTATAGTGAGTTTCCTTTTCTCAATGAAACCACAAGGGACACTAATTCAAGCATTTGGTGTTTCAGATCAACCATCCTGAAAGCAGTGTATCAGAATTGGTCGATGGAATAGGATTCCACACATTAAACAATGCATTTAGTCGATGTAATAGGATTCGATACCTTAAACAGTTTCGTTCAAATTTTTCCTGCATCATCATCTCTAAGTTGTTGACGGACTGATATACGTCGAGATGAGGTAAGAGTACAAAATCAGTGCAAGAAATGTCCAGGGTACCCTTTAAGATCTCAATCACAACAAACTGATAAATATCTACCCTAAACAAATATTCAAGATGATAAGCATCTATTTCCATCCTCCATGTTCTAGCCATTTCTGT
This sequence comes from Echium plantagineum, assembly GCA_003412495.2. Classification (NCBI taxonomy): domain Eukaryota; kingdom Viridiplantae; phylum Streptophyta; class Magnoliopsida; order Boraginales; family Boraginaceae; genus Echium; species Echium plantagineum. Next base: position 18,346,355 of record CM016562.1, read on the forward strand.
GAGATAAACCATGCAGACATCCACCTTCAATAGTCCCTTTATGGGTTCTAACTCTCGACACTGGATACACGAATCAACAATCTTCTCTGTTTTCCTGCTTTCGATACTTAATGGTTTCCTCATATCCATATTTCGATTTCTTACAATTCGACTTTCTGCATTTACACGACTACATACACATTCTTGATTGACAAGGTCCACTTTCATTGAACTTATACCTTCCACAAAACCTTGAAATAGAAGGTGATAAATTTCTTCTAATAAAAAAGTTTCGATTCTTTGATCATCAAATTGTTGTCTCAGACTCTCAATCTCCCTTTCTAGATTTACAGGAGGACCTATCGTAGAAGCGTTCTTTCCCATGTTTAAGTTGTTATGATCTGCAAAAGTGAAACAACTATGATAAGTATTTTCGTTGAACCTTCGAATACACGAAGAATAATGTTTGGAATGAACGAGATTTGTTTACTTTGACGATCACTCTCTTGTATGAGATTTCTCATCTCATCATTCGTGGTTGAAGAGGGATTCGAAAGAGTTATTCCTTCCATCTTAACTTCGACATTTTGATTAATGTCATTCAAGAATCCTCTTATAAACATCGATAAAACGTCTTTCTCAATCGCCCATTTCCATTTCTTCTCCAACGGGAGGATTTCTGCTTTATGCATCCTCTCAAATGCAAAATCTAGTGTTCCTATCAAAATATTAATGTCAGAACTCATTTGTTGGATTACCTCATTTTGTTCATCTCTTTCTGAATCGAAAGCAGAACACTCTTGCTCTCCCCCCGGTATATCATCATGTCGATAAATTGATGAATCGCTCAATTCATGAAAATCTTCAACTTCATTTTCACTTCTAGATTTCTCAACCTCTAGCTTCTCGCGCAGATAAACTAATTCCTTTTCTTTCAAATCCAACGCTTGTTTTAGCCGCGATTCATTCTCAATCCTCTCCTTAAGTTCCTTATCTTTTTCGACAAGGGAAGACTTGGTCTCTTTAACACGGCCTCGAAGCCAGTGTTCTATCTCCATCAACTCCAACCGGATCGTCTCACCATTGTTCTCAATGATTTCTATCTCTTCTTGGATTATGTTCAAGACAGCTTCAACAAGAATGGATGACAATTCATAAAACTTCGATCGCTCGTGGAGGAATTCAATTGGTCCATCATCCTTAGATTGTAACTTCTCATGTGCTTTATCCATGGCTGATCTTAATAGTCCGATCACTATGGAATTAGAATTGAAACTATGCTCAATTTGATTTAGAATGTTATCCATTATACAAATTGTAGGTAGACTTTCTTTGAAGGACACTTCTACTACAAAATTGTATTCTATGTAAGAATGATCACTTTCACTATTTTGTCTCCAAGAAAGTTGGAGAATCAGGAATTTCAATAGACTCTTTCTTTGCACCTTTATATAGCCACAAATTCAGATGCTCTTGCAATGTCCAAAAAATATTTCAACTAATTTTTTTAGTCATAAATTGAAAAATCAAAATCTAATTTTTGGTTAATGTTTAAATGGGAAATGGATAATTCACTAAAAAGAATTGACGTGTTGTATTATCATTTATAGACGGGAAAAGAACATAATTGGTCGTCTATGTTCGTCAGATGTCACCAATTGATCAAGCAGGATTCATAGTCTTCCATTCATTACTCATATTTCAAAGTGTGTCTTTTGATGACTTTTTCGTTCAAAGTATGTCTTTTAATCACTCGTGTTAATCTATTTTTTTCTATTCTATCACCCAAATTTATTTTATCATTACTCGATTACTAATGATCCTTGAACCCTTTTTATTACATGTAACCCTTTATAGAGATTTTTTTGGGAGAATAGCACTTATCAACGCTAGTGATGTTAATTGACTGGATAAGACCCATCTATCTTATCCGAAAATCCATCCAACCAGTTCCAGTCCGTTCTAGGACTGTCTCCGAGATTCGAAATCGGATCTAGTCAAAGAATCGAACCTGATCCGTTAGGGACTTAGGGTAATAGATCAGTAATAAAACACCCCCCTCCCCCAATTCACGAAACAGAACACCCCCCTCCCTACCAAGAATAAGAATACGAGCCTTTGTAATATGATGTTAGTGTAGGAGCAACAGCTTAAATCGTTTGACTACTTAACCAATGTATAGATTTCACTAATAGGAGTATTTAATTTATATTGTTCATATTTTTTTGTGCTCATTTTCTAATTCATACTTCATACATTTTATTGTAACTCCAAAAATAAGAAGAAGATAAATAGATAATGATTATGTATTTCTAGGAAATATGCTTCAACCATTCATCGATTTACTTTTTCTTTGTTTAGTCACGAACAATCTACTTTTTGTTGGAACTTGAAAGTTTGACTAGTTTGAATAGTTAATTTTGATTTCGGATATAAGTTTTGTTTTGGATATAATGTGGGTTTTCGGATACGATTTCAGACTTCGGATATAACCGGGCCGGTTCTGGATAAACTGGAAAACGGATCGATTTCAACCAGTTCTTGTTCGGTTCATCACTGCTAATTGAAACGAGGTTTTGTTCTGGTTCCGGATGGACCGGGACTGGGACCCTTTCCGGTCTAAGTTCGGATGAAAATCGGTTCAAACTGGGACGATAACAGCACTAATAAACGCATAAATTAAGCATCAAGGTTTGGTCAAAACTGTATAAGAGACACTGATTGTGAGGGCCCATAGAAATACGTCACACGAAAAATACTTGAAAATATTCTTCGAATAGACTACAAATTATAAAATTTGCCACACATTCACTACAATAAAGGTGCATTTACCCGACGAATTGGGTCGATTAGCCCATTTGCCCACAAACACACAAACACTGGAGCACGATATACCAGCGGTCCATCAAAGACATTTAATGAATATGAGCATGTTATAAGAAGTCACATTATTTTTTACAGCATGCATAATTTCGATCCGATCTTGTTAGTTTTGTTCGACTTCAATTTTCGTGCACATCCTTACCATGAGTACGGAGTACTCCTTATTACATGGAAAACGGCATATCAACAGAAGGACAACTAAACAAAAACAATAAATGAAATGTAAGAAGTAGTCATTTGCTTGAAGACAACTAATAGTTAATAGTCAAATAATATTTTTCTCTAAGCAAATCTGACAACAAAGTATAATTTATTATGGAGTTGTCCCTTCTTAATTGGACACCTTATTAATTATCGTCTATGTGTATGTTACAGAAGAATACTCATATTTAATCGAGTACTCTAGTAAAAAAACTCTTTCTGATAATCAGAAGGTTATGTTTTTGAAATTCACTTCATCGCTAATTTACAAAAAAAAGAAAAAAATTACAATAACAAAATTGCATGTACATATTTCAGTTTCATCTCTTGGTACTACTTGTATTATGTAGGTTATAAATTAATGGATATGTTTTCCGATAAAATATAAAAACATGTTTTATTGATAATAATAATTATTCTGAATATAATAAAGATGATCAATATTTATAGGTGAATTTTAACCTAATTTAGTTACATATTAACACGTATGTGGACACTTGACTTAAGTGTTGCTCATTCGTCAATTTAAAATCTTCCCCTAAATTGATAGTAATTTGATTGATATTTTATAATAAGATTGATTTGGTAAATAGTTGTAATCGGGTCATAGTATTAATACTTTTTCACCAAATTGATTTGGTTAGAATTGAATTGTGTTTAATTAGTGGTTAATTGTCCATTATGGCTGTTTATAATTAGTACTAGTGTCGATTTAGTATGACAACGTCTAATTAGATTTAATTTTAGGGCAAATGATTGTGTTGAACACTTATCTTTGGGTAGGGTTTTTGTTGATTACCTATGTTTTAAAAGTTCTCGATTGATCATTTATGTTATCTAAATCGATCTCAGTTGATATTTTAGACTTAAAATCTATTAATTATCATCTAATCATGTCATGTGACCTGCACATGTTATTTTCTAGAGGCAATTTAGTCATTTCAAGCTTTTACGAATTTTTTTAAAAATAAAAAATCACAAATATAAATGATACCGATTTAAAAATATAAATAATCAACAAGAATCCTTTGAAATATAAATAATCAACCGGACCCCAATCAAAAAATAAGTTCCCTAGATAATATGTACTGCTAAATAAATACTCCCTCCATCCCTAATTGATGGGGGTGTTTTCCTTTTTTAGAAATCCCATAATTGGTTCTCTTTTTGACTAATTGTAAGAGAGTTGAGTGGAGGGAAAATTATTTGTAAGAGACAAATTCAAAATTTACTTAAATTTTGTGCAAAGTCAAACGTCCCTATCAAATAGGGATGGAGGGAGTAATGCTTAAAAAATGATAAAACCAATAATAAAGAAAATGACACGTAGACAGGTTTAGTTGGTGATGTGGAGGAACATGGGCCAGCTTATTTGGATTCTTTTTGTGGGGACAAGTGAGGGACAGACGGACAGTGGTCACATGCATGCACACCCCATGTGTATCTCTTCATCAAATCAAACTCAACCCCAAAGAGACTCCGTTTCACTTAACTTTCATCGTTTCACATCATCAACTTCTTCAAACTTGAAACTACCTTCCATTTTAGCTTTTAATTTATTGTTTAAAAACACACGAATAATTGTGGATGGCTATTAGCAAAGTGATACATGACCAAAGTTTTTAGGAGGAATTTTAATTTTATTTGTTATTGGTATGATATAATATGAGATAAGTAAATATATTTTATGCTAATAATATATAAATATATATATTTAAAAAATGATACTGTGTTACGAATATGTATAAAATTTTTGAAATTAGTTATAACGAGCTCATTAAACATATATAAAGTAGATATATTTTTTAAACTTCATTTTTTTTTCAACAATAAAAATCATTATAAATGATCAAACGATTATACAGAGGTTCGTAAGTAATATAATAAAAGAAGGTTGTAATACCCGGCTAGAGTGAGCGATGTGATATGTTTGATATGATTTGATTAGTACTAATCATATCATCAAGATGTATCTTCTTTTCGGTAGTCCAACTCATAAGAACTCTAAAGTTAAGCGTGCTTGACTTGGGGTAATTCTAGGATGGGTGACCCACTAGGAAGTGTCTCTATGAGCACGTGAGTAAGGACAAAAACGTGATCGAAAGACCAGTGGTGGTTTGTGAATTGTGAGGCCAATCCATCAAATCAAATAACGTTCCGACCCGGTGGTACAGGGCGGAGCGTTACAAAGGTAACTACTACAATCCTCTATAAATGTAGAATGAAGTCATTGTGATGGAAAATCACCCCAAAAGGCTTGCCACTCCGGACCGTAACTGTCCTGTGTAACTGTCCTGCTTCCCCTATAGCTCCCTCCTACAAGCTTCCTTCTCCTTGAGGCAGTGTGTTGGCTGCAATATAGTCAAGGCCAAAAGCGAGCTCAAATGTAGGTCCAAAACATAAGGCGCTGAACCGTAAACGAACTTAAACCGACAGGAACTTAACCATTTGGAATCAAATCGATTTGGTTCGGTCTGCCATGGAACCGATTAGGTCGGTTTGTTTTTTTTTTTGTCCAAAATTGAACCTAACCATTCACAGTCCTAATTCTAGTCGCCTGATTAGCTAAAACACATGTCACGATTTATCTATATCGTGTACTCAAAATATGGATACGTGGGGATAGTTAGAGTGAAGATTTCATCATTTTTAATACACTTAGAGAATCCCTTAAAAAACGAAGTTTGTGTTGAAATAATTAAAAAACAAACTCTAATCTTCTTATCAGCAGAAGTATATCTCGTAATTTATCTCATACAATATTTTTTGACATAGATATACATAAAAATTGTTAAAATTACAATATACACCTCTAAACAATCTTAGATTATTAAGAGTACAAAAGAGGAAGTCAATTTATAGAAGTACGAGAAAGAAAATGAAATGACTTATAATATCGTTGTCAAAACTGAAGAGGACCACGTACTCCCCCCACCTAACAGGTTTATTTTATAGGTCGGCTAATTATAAGATCAATTATAGTCTACATAGCTGGCCATATTTGTCAACAATAACAATACTTTTGAGTTATCAACGTCAACTCATCTAGAATAAGCATCACTTATATACATCTCTTGTCTTTCTTAAACATTTTAACATGTTTCTTCCCACTAACTATGTCTAAATTTCCTCCCTAAACAGTGTACATGTCTGCCAAAAATCCGGCCGGAACATGCCTACGCCACGTGGCCATAATTAATACTCTCGTTTTCTTTAACCTATTGTTTAGATTAGAAGAAATCAAATGATTCCGTATGCTTCGGTTGCCTATTCTTAAACCGCGGCAACGGACTCGTTTTCTGCCTCCTTATACCCGGAACCCCTGGTGGTGCCATCGTCCGAATAAGCGCGAAATTCAACCCCTTAAAAAACGGGTGGGTCTTCACGTCGGCTGCTCCACGCTTCCACCCGAATCTCCGTGTCGGGTCTTTGTTCAACAACGCTGATATCAAGTCCCTGGCATTTGCTTCAGTTGAGTTGATTGGTGAATGAGTGGGGAATACAAGAGCCTTTTTTATGATGTTACGCAATGTGACTTCATTAGATGGCCCGGCAAAAGGGGTGCGTCCATAGATCATCTCGTAGATAAAAATACCAAGTGCCCACCAATCTACTGCGTTCCCGTGGGACCTGCCCGATGCCACCTCCGGTGCCACGTACTCATGGGTCCCGACAAATGAGCATGACTTGGCCGAGACTGGTTCCGCCACGAACAGCCGATTGTTAGCTAGCGTCTGGACCTTCTTCGAACGGAAGAGGCGGGCGGAAATGCAGGAGAATGGGGTGGGAGCATAGGAGCTTTTGGTTCGGTTCGGGTTCGACGATGAAAATGACAAATCAGAAGAAAAATCGGATGATTCGACGCCTACGATCGAGTCTGAGCATAGGGATAGATCAAAATCTGTGAGCATAATGTGGCCATCGGATCTAACCAATACATTTTCTGGTTTAAGGTCCCTATAAATGATTCCTAACATGTGCAAGTACTCCAATGCCACCAACACCTCAGCTGCATAGAATCTGCAAATAATGTCAAATAATTGAACGACAAGATTAGTACCAAAATTAACATGTCAACTACATTTGATCTAATCATCTAGAAATTAATAAAAATATCAATTTTTTTATATAAAGTAGTTTGAATATTATTGCGTCAGCATGAGCTCTATCTAATGCACACTTAACGAGTATCAAACGAGTAGTGAAAGTTGACTATTCTTACACAAAAAAGGGATAAAACCGTCGTCCTAACGGCCCCCATACCTCCTTCCCTCAAGTGCACGAAAGAGGTAAATGGCATAATATCTCTTAGCTGATGAGGGGATTAGAGTTAACTTTTTAACCATTACAGTACAAGCTTGCTCTTTAGAGGAGTCAAACTCACGTTACTTGAAGAGGCGAGACTACATTTACTTAGGACTTATCACTATAAGTCTTTATCGGTTAATCTATTTCCCAACAACAAATTTGTTAACAATTCATTTACCAGAAGTTTGATAACTATATTATATTAGTGTCATGTATTTCCACAATGCTAACTTTTTTATGATATTGTATTCTCTTTTCATGGCTTTATTTATTGTAGTACACAATTAGGTAAAACATATTCCACATATGGCAAAAAGAGAAATGCAAAAGTTGAACTTGACTAACATTTTGAGGAAGACAAAAGGCAAACTACCAAAAATATAAAATTTCAGTAACAGGAAATAGGGATATCACATTGATTAAAAAAAATAAAGTACATTTTTTAAAGTTTTGGGGTTCTCAAGGAAACACAGGATAACAACTTGTATGATTTGAACAGTTGTTGTTAGCACAAACAAACAAAGAGATTTTACTCGGAATAATTCATAGACGCTTTCACATCTATATCTAATTTAACGATTTCGGATCTTCTATAACACTTTCTGCAACATAATTATCTCATAATAACCAATGTTGAAATTACTAAAAAATATATATATATATATTGATTAGAAAATAATATGTGGTTGCTCAATGAAAATATCTATGTTCCATCATGTTAGCCAACCTATCGGACCGGTTACGGTTCTATTAAAAAAATGGTGAAAAGTAAATTTACCTTGCAGCAGTGAGAGGAAAGCGTTTATGGGGTTGTTTGTTTCGAAGAGAATGCAAATCACCATTTTCACAATACTCCATAACCACACAACAAAACTGAGAAGCTTCAAACTCAGCAAACAGAGTAGGCAAAAATGGATGCTGCAACATCCTCATAATCTTCCTCTCAGTTTCAGCCCTTTGCACCTTCTTCTTCATTGCCAACACCACCTTATCCACCACCTTCATTGCATACATCTTCCCCTCCCCGTTTTCGATTTTCGTACCAGGTCCCGAAAATGTCTGGACCGACCCTGTCCTCAGCTTGCACAGATAAACTCTCCCAATATCTCCACTCCCAATCTGCCTAACAAGGCTGAAGTCCCTGAAATTCAGACCCCCCATATCATTACCAAGACCAAGACCAAGGAAAGATGAGTCTGAGGAGCGGTGTGGTTTTAAGGTTGTTGGGCAATTTTTATTGTCTGGAGATGGACAATGATTTGGGACAAATGGTAACTCGAATGATAATCTGCCGAAACTTGTACAGTGGCTGTTTGCATCATTACTACTACTCATTGAATTCTTGCTTGAAGATGTAAATGATGATTCTTCTGCGTTTCGATGGGTTGAATTATAATCTAACATTATTGAACAAAAACTAACATTAGAATGCAAAAACCAAATAAATGGTTTGATATTTATATAAGGAAACAGAGGAAAATAGAAGCAGGGGACTTATTGCTTGCTCAAACAGTCTTTTATGGGTGGGGTGGGTGTAGGGGGGGTAGGGTGGGGGGGGGGGGGGGGGGGGCATGTAAGAAATATGTAAGAAATTACGTGTTGTAAGGAGAAGTACTAATAATATAAGTTTTCACAGCTTTATAATAAATGTGGTTTACAGGCTTTTCAAAGTGTGGTTATTGGTTAGTGCACGAGTAGATCTACGGTAGGTAAACTTCGCACGGTTAAATATTGATATGAGTAAATGTATTTCTTTGGCTTGAATTACATCCAACTTAAAAATGAGATCAAGTTAGAATTACATCGAATCCAACTTGTCGATTTACATTCAAGTTTTAAGTTGTTTTAAGTCGGATTGGTTATGGTTCTGTTAAGAAATTTTCTGTAAAATTTTTTCCTAATACATTAATTTCACAATTTGATTCCTAAATTTTATATAAATAATATGATAGTACTTTAAAAAAATCTTAAGAGAACAAATTTTAGAATCACCACAATTTTCTATGTTTCTAAGTGCATAGATACTAGTTGATCATGTCATGTCGAGCATTAAGCTGAGTATTTAGAGATAATAACTTGTTATTACATTTTTAAGTTTGAAATTGTTTTTAAGGTCAGAATCTTAGAGATAAATTAGAAATAAGTGGCACATGTTTTCTTTATGGAGTCGAATAATTATCTTTTTCAATGAAGGTTTGTAATAACTAACTGAGTATAGATTTTGGAGGTCTCGGGTTGAGTGTAATCATCTACATAACACGTCAATTAGGTAAACGACATTCAAAGATCCAGTGTGCTAAGCTCCACCAACAAAGAGTTTCTGAGAGAATCACAATCATAACTTTTTTCACAAACTCATTTATTTCATTAATTTGACAACCCTTTTGAATCGAGTCGATTAATTATCACATGAATCATGATATCAAATAAAGAACAATTCCATTTACTCACTCCATCCCAAATTATTTAGGATATTTGACTTTTTATCATCGAGACACGACTCGAAACATAAATATATCTATTCTATACGCGTGAAAATTATATAAGAAAAAATTATAGTTAAAAAATATACATTGAAACGAATCTAACAACATCTCATATGACTATATTATTTCTTATTGGCTTATCATCATTTATGGTCAAAATTTTCGAAATTTGACTCTTACAATAAAATGTGACCAAATAATTTGAGATGGTGGAAATATTTCGATTTGATTGAAAATAAATGTGAGATGAACAAATAAATCTGGTTTTCTAAATCATGGTATGAACTGTGAAGTGTGAACCAAGAGAGAAAATTGAAAGAATACCCCTCCCTTTTTTATTAAGAATTGCATATAAATGTTACAAATTGAGGTTTTTTTTTTGTGAAAAAGTTTGGATTTTATGATGTCTTCGTATAATGTTGCATTATTTGCAATTATCTCGAGTCTCGACAAGAAGCTTTGATTGTGAGATAAACTTGGGTATAAACTTTCATTTTTGGTAGTTAAGTAAAGAACTTTGTTTTTGGTAGTTATTTGGGTATTAAGTTGTAGTGTTGAGTGTTTTTTTTTATGTTTTGTAGTTTTTTTTTTGTAAGATAATTTCAATTTTGGTAGTTTTGTTCAAAAGTTTAAATTAACCGTTATTATGATCTCATCGTTTTTTGTAGACACGATGGAGATCACAATGGCGGATAAGAACTTGTATATTGTTTCTTTATCATGCCTCATTGCCTTGAGCACACGATGGAGGTCATTGGCGGTCATAAACTTGTCCATTGTGTCTCCATTAGGGTGCGATCGGCCCTGTTTGCGGTCTTTTGCCCCCCCAAAACCGATCCACACATGATAACTCAAAAAAAAAAATCTCGAAACCATTCAGAATTGGTCGGATAACCGATTTTTGTTTTCGGATTTGGGCTTTCAATATTGGGCCACTTTTTTGGGCCGATTTCAACATTTTTTTTCGTTAAATGCTTGAATTCTTATTTTGGGCTTTTAATATTGGGCCTCTTTTGATGTTTTTTTCAACACTAATTACTGGAATTATTATTTTGGGCTTTCACTAGTTAATCTTTTGAGCTAAATTTCCAACATTAACAACAATATTAACCTAATAGTGGGAGAAACGGTAGGAGCTGTTTGAGATGAGGGACATATTTGAATTAGGGTTGAGATGACTATCAATTAAGTGAACTAACACATCAAAAAATTTAAAAGAAAATTAAATTCTAATTAATTAAAGCGGATCGAATTGGTTTGTTTAACCAATTCTTGGTTTAAAAAAATTGAAACCCAACCGATCCCATCGGTTTTGTATTTGAAAGAAAAACAAAACCGCCCCAGGTGGTTAAAAACCGACAAAAAATATTGGTTCGTATCGGTTTGGGACGATTCGAATAAAAAATTATATCCAATCACAACCCTACTCACCATGACTGGTCTAATATAATTTACGTGGCTAACATAATTTACATGCTAATCATTCATACGTCTAGGTTTGTCTTCCTGCCCGTTACAAAAGATTTACATTTAGATTGAGTTGATTAGAATTGAATTTTGTATACCATCTAGCTCTTCCACTGGATGTAGCTCAATTTATTTTAAAGCAAGTCGCATAAGTCATCAACCAATGAAAAAGCCAAAACTATTGCCAATAATTACGCAAATAACAATTTCAATGAACCAAACGTTATTTTGTTGTAATGAGATAACATTTAAAATTTCCTCAAAAAGTTTATAGACAAGTAGTAAGGTTGGGAAAAACACAAGAACGTGTTTTAGAAGATAGAGATAGAGAGGGTATGCAAAACAAAGCAACCTCTAATCTCCTCTTTAAATCTCTCAATCTCATCTACAGATAATATCGATATAAGAGTGCGAAACTATCACACTAACGGTCAAACCGCGCGCACCTCTGTTCTGGAGTATACGTGAAAGGTAATCGCAAAAAATTCTTGTTGTTCATGCATTGTTGAATTCTACAACAAATCATGAATGGCATTCGGGGAAATGCATCTGCGCCACAATTGGTAGGACAATATTACAACGATTCAGCTTTAGAAGGTAAACAAGAATCAAGAATTTTATTACATGTTTATGATTATTCGATTTAACGTTGTATGCTCGTTTTGAAAATATTAATTCAAGATCCGTGACTGTTCAGGCGTAGCAGCGAATGTGAAATTGCTGCTAAAGTTGATAAATGATCATAAAGCTTCGTGTCATAAAGAAAAGAATGATGGTAGGAGAATGCTTAGGGTGGCCACAATGATGACCATTCTCGACAATATTAGGAGCAGGATTCAAAAGTTCCAAGCATTTGGGAAAAAAGCGTCTACAGAAGAAGTACAAAGAGAATATTTGGCTGACATTGAAGAAAAAGAGAAGTTGAAAAGACAATTAAATGCTAGTTGTGCAGCAAGAAAAAGTTTGGAGATTATGTGTTCAAGTTTGGGAAGAGAAAAAGAAATAATAGCTGCAGAGTTAGCAATGAAAGTTCATCAATTGAATGAGACAGATGACCTTATTAATGACCTCAAAGAACAAAACGAGAACCTGTTAACGAAACTGCGAGATTGTGCACCAGAGAAATCAAGAAACGTTACTAATGTTGCCGAAACACAGGAAAACATTGCGCTTCTAGAGCGTAATAAAACGCTTGCGGCGCAACTCCTACGCTCACTTGATGGCTACCGCTCCATGAAGAGGAAATATAAAGAAGCGAAAGAGGAGAACATTATGATGAGTGCATCAATGGAGGAGATAGGAATGCAGGTGAGGGTGGGCCGTGAACGGATTCACGACTTCAAAGATCGTCTAGGGTCGCGTGATGATGTTCAAGACCAGATTATCAATCTGGAGCAAATGTTTCAGAGTTTAGAGTTACACGTTGCGAAACATCAGAAGAAGAAGAATGGAGTAAAGGGATAAAATCGATCACAGGAGGAGATGCTTAAATAGAAGTTAGAGAAATCATATCTATGCATAGAAGATATGGATTCATTATGTAGACAACCATGTTTGTCTGATCTAATGACAAGAAAAAACAAAAAAGATGAAGGAATATTTTCATCATGGTTTTAGAGATGATCCATCCTTAAAAAATTTAGGAGTTTTTTTACTCATTAAGGCAGACTAGTTATGGGGTACTCTTACAGTATATTGTAGTGAAGATCGTTATAGAGTACAAATGTGTAATAAATAACATAATGCCGCGCAACTACCTAGTGTTGTTAATCTACATCTTCAAATAAAAGATTTTGAAGAATAAGTTTCCATTTTTATCTGTCAACAATTATCACTGTTATAGACTTATAGGGATATTTTGGTGAGCCAATCACATAGCAACTGAGCATTAACGATGGTGAGGAGAGAAAATTCAGCATGTCAAGTCAGGTAATTTTTTATGTGTTTTGTTTAATTGTTATGTAGTTTGAAGTTGGTAAAAAGAGGTAGCAAAAGCCGCAGATGTAGCACTCTTTAGAGGCCTTCGATGACTGACAGAAACGACACAAAATGATAAAAGTGAGGACATTTGACTGATCTATTTCTTCCATTTGAACGGATAAGCAAACTTTATTATAACTTATAAGAGTTGGAATAACTTTTCTTACAGACACCAAATATTTAAGTGAAAGTTTGTTGCTTTTGGGATAACTAATATGTTATCTTCACTAAGAACAAATAATGTAGAGAAGATTTGGAATAACATTTTGAACGCCCTTACAGATATGTAACGTTGTAGGACATACACCATTACTGTGGAAGGCATTGTAACTTGGAGCCAGAAATAGAGTTGAGGATCCATGTATTGCTTACTGCAACTGCACCACAGCAACCGGCTAAAGCCTCAGCATCTGACTTTCTCTGATCTAAGATCAATGATTGTTTACGTGAATCACATTTTTCAGGTAGCTCACTGTTATGGATTATAAATGTCCGAGGAATAAAGGATCCATTCAAGGACTTGTCCTGCTCTTCCAAGATTGGTTTACGGTTCAGAACTGTTCCTCCAGCAGTGACCACAAGATCATGGAGAAATCGTTTATATGTGTTTACAAAATCTCCGGTAAAGTAGAACTTAAATCCGCTAAAAAGCTTTGGTTTCTGCAAAAGAAAAATTATCACCTTTTTAGCATATACTACCAAAAAGATCAGTTATAACAAGTGAACAAGTAACCAATAGGACATAAAAAGGGAAAGCAAATTAACATAATACAGAATATTTTTTATTCACTTTTCAAAATCTGTCATAACCAATTAAGAACAAAAAACGATAAAACTTATTTCTGGCAATTTTTCATGCAAGCTACCTTTTGCAAGAGTCTCATTCTCCCCAGCCTAGGTCCATTCATAGTTCCATGTATATCAACCTTAACCTCGTAGCTTTTCTCATCAACCAATTCCTGCTTGTCCATGCAAGCCCTGACCCCTACAGGCCCCAGGAGGCAAATAGATAAAGAGTTCAATCCCTCAAAATCTTCAAATAAAAAACACATCCGCACCTTTAACAAGACAATGTAGTTTGGTTTAAATCTGAACAATTCACACAAATGTTGTAACGAAATTACTAACATTCGATAGTCAGAATCCATTTGCCTTCCAAGATACCCATCAAAAACTTCAGGGTCCTTCTGCAGGCTCCATTCTCATCAGTGGCTGCAATCACATGGGTGACGCTGTTATCCCAATTCTTTACTATCTTAATTCCGGCCAATTTCTCAAATTCAGTTATTGTGCCCTGCATATTTGAGAGATAACTGAATCAGCTCATTCTATTGTAAATTCAGAAAATAAAAGAATTCAGCCAACCTTTTCAATATCACTGAGTGCTGAGCAACAAAGAACCATGTCTTTTGATTTTTCATGAGAGTTCCACTTCATATTAACTGAAGGCTCACTCTTATTCCTGGCTTTTGATATCTCCATGTGATGACATCTAGGACCAAGATTTAAGAAACATGATTAAGATTTTCAACATAAAAATTAAAGTTATGTAGAAAACTACTGGTATTACATGCACTTCTACTACGGTTTATTTAGATAGTATACAGACCTCTTAGTTGCTCGCTTCCTTTCTTCTGTTGGCAGCTTAGATGTTGCATGCAGAGGGCACAACATTACAAAATGTTCCTGTAAAAAGTCGACAATCACTTCACTGATTCTTTAAAGGTATTTGAAATCTTAATTACTCTTATCTAGTTAGGAACATACATGGTCCCATCGACATTGCGGAGTTAATTTTGCACATGGCACATGGAAGCTCCTGTGGCAGCTCCTATTGTAACACCCAAGAGCTGCTCCTTTGATTCCACATAACCCACATTTGAGCCTCCTACTTCTTGCCAATTCACTTTCAAGGTTGACTACATTATCATCTTGAAAATAAACATTTGGTGCCCTGCAGATGAACCTTAGAAATGTTAAGAAATGTGACTTTTGGTTTTTAACTTATTGTATGAAACCTTTTCAGGTGAACTAATCAAATTCAGTTTGTTTGTCTTCTTAACAAAATGTGGAGGGAAACAAACTGACTAACATGCGGTGGGGCAATGTGGAAACACACATGGCATTCTTCTAATCAACATCTCATTGATTTACCATGTAATTTGACAAGCTAACATTTTACATAGTATCATATATCAGGCTGCTCGAAAATTTTCCAACTTCCAGCTAAAAGTAGTATATCTTCTACTCCATCCATGATTAAGCTAAGTAATAGATCAATAATACAGAATATTGAAGAAATTTCAGTTGAGGTTCAATTACCATTCAGTACAACTCTTATGGGCATGTAAAACACCTGAACCACCATTAAAATTTTTATCTACTGGCTTCCCCTTGAAAAAGTGAGTCATAGCCCCGGATACCTAATTTTGTTGCCAACTGTTAATTATCATTATTACAAGAACTTAAGATAATATAAGTAGAGTTGCAATAAGTCGGTACCTCGGACTCTTCTGAGGATTGGCAAAAGGCACACTGAATGCCAGTCGAAATAATTTCAACTTTAGATTCATTGTCGGGTTTGGATGTATTACTACTGGTTATGAATTCAGTATTTGTTGCACTCTTCCCTATTTCATGTTCCTCAGCACCATATGAATTTTGGGAGCCATTTGCAACAACACCCTTGCATGCATTATCTTCAGCAAATTTTACACTTCTTGTTAATTCAGATTCCTGCGGTGGACGTAAGACTGCAGTGATGCCATCAGTGCAATGTTTCAGCTTCTTACTTTTTCGATCCGATAGCGATCTCTGTTGCAGGGGATTCATACCCTTGGCTTCTTCGCCAGTCTTTGAACTACAAATGCCCTTTTCACGTCTTTTATACCTGAATGAAGATGACATATCAAAAGACTTAGGTTGCTCACATATTGTTGGTCCTGCCATAGCACCGACAGCTGGGCCCTTTACTAACTGCCTCCCTTTAGCTCTAGTACAAATAGTTCTTTGGGTTTCATCGTAATCCTTCAAGTTCTCAGCATTAATGCTAGTACCCAAGCTCTCCATCTGCGCATTAGTAAAGTTTAGTGGCTCTTCCAGAGTTCCAGATGTTTGATTCGAAGATCTCTTGACTCGTTTCTTCTTAATATCTTTTGTTACTTTCTGCACCCTCTTGCCAAGTTCTTTGGTTCTATCCTCGGGCGTATCAATCCTGTTTAGAGGACCTGATGAGGAAGGATGACTGTTTCTTTGTTCGTCAGTTCCATTATTTTCACTTTCTTTATTTTGGCATTTATCTTCGAAACCAATTATCAAATCTATAGAGCCAGCTTCACGATTATCTTCAAGTTCATTATGTTTATCAGTATCTCCATCCTGTACCAACAACAATCATAGATAGCATATGTCAACTTAGCAAAAAAAGGCTGATACCAAAATTGCAACTTTCATACTCCACCATATTATCTATACATGAAGAATGAGTACCTGAAGTTCCATGGGGCTACAAAGCTCTGGAGAACAAGGTCTTTGAGTCCATGCAAACATCTCACTATCATATAAATCTGATATGTTTGAGGCCATGCAATCCGTCTTCTGCATGGAAGGGAAGAATTATCATAACATTTTTAGAACATCAATAGCAGCTAACTGCTGAAGCTAATTCATATTACCGTTTAGCAAATAAAACAATAGAATGAGAAGCCAAAGTTACAGGAAAGTAATGATGCTGAATTAAAGGTGGTAGCAGGCACAAATATAAACTACAAATGAGATTTTTCAAGAGACCTATTAATTGAAATTAATACATATGCAAGACCATTGTTTGTCCAAAATTATTCTCACATTTGGAGTCCTGAGATCATCATCTGATTCCATGATGTCGCTGAAGTTCGGAGCATCTTGGGGTGTACTCATGCAATGATCTTCACTCGTATGCTGACTAGAATTTTCTGTTTCGTCTTCCTCTCTCATCCAGAAGAAAGGAGACAACACAGGCTCTCCATTTTCGCATATTATTGCCCTTTCCCCATTTTCTATATTTGAAATACCCCGTGTTGCACCCTTTGATTTAGCACATAATGCAGGAGTCTCAGGAGCATGATGTTGTGGCACCTGAACTCGTTTTTTTGTTGGAAATGCTGGTTTTGATGAATCTGATTGTCCTTCATCACTTGATTTATTTGATCCTTTCCTTTTACATTTCTTCAAAATGTTTGAAGCTAAGGCCGTACCAGAATCTAAATTATTTTCTGGTTCTCTATTACGTTTACCGTTATCAATTTGATCTTCATTACCTGCAATTCAGTGAGATGGCTATTTAATAGGATGGATGTGTCTAATTCAAAAAGAAAATATCAAACTCAACTACTAATTACATGGTAAACATTCTAGAATACAGTATACCTGCTTCTTGAGTCAGGGGAGCAGTTTGAGACACAAACATTTTGACTCCTGAAGCAACCTCCATGTTCTTATAAATAGCCACTAAGTTATCCATATGAGGAGCTGGACGAATTTCTGAAAGAATTAAGCATTTAGCAAAAAGCGATTCATAAAAAAACAGCAGGACTTAACAAACATGACAGTATAATCAACATGTCATTTAGGGATGCAGATCAAAGTTAAAATTCAAGATGCAACAAACTAGAGATCCTGGCACAGTTACCAGCAATCATTGTGTATAGGGTGGCAATACGTGTATGAACATGAGATCAAGGTTTCTCCACAATTTATAATTTAAAGACTGGATTGAGTCGTAAATCCGCATCATATACTTCAATTAATCAATTACAAGTACTTGAAACAAAGAGCATGTGTAATCAACATACTATTTGTTTCAAATTCAATTCCCAACAAACAAATTAGTCCATTTCTGACTCTCACGATACCATAATTCTAAATAGTACTTTTAGTTTATGACTACCTCGAGAAAATAATTTCAATAGTACTAATTGCTAGAAATAATACGAAGACATTGCCCGACAAACTTTTCAGATTAACCCATTCATGACTCCCTTGACACCATAATCTTTTAAAATAGTTCTAATTTCTTCAAATATTATGAATTCAATTATCAAAGAATTCATCAGAGTAGTCCTCGTCTAACTCCCTTGCGGCCACAATTGTATATAGTACTAGTTACTAGAAATATGAAGCATCAAAATTTCATAAAATCGAATAAAACTAGCGATGAAACAGGAACAATTTTGAAGTGTACCTCGGCGATGAAAAGGGACCTTGCATACTGGACAACCAGATGCTGATTTCATCGACTTCTCAATACATGTACTGCACAATCACTCATAACAGTTCAATTAAAAACAAAAAACAATAACACTCATTTAAATGTATACATATACAACAACGCAAGATTATCTTACTTGCAAAATACATGATTACACGTTAGAGAAACCGAACGATTCAGCAAACTCAAGCTACAAAAATAAAATAAAAACAATAATTAGTAATCAAACAAGTCAACATCGATAAACAACAAACGATGGTTAGATAAAGTATAGTACCAGATTGGGCATTTTAGTTCGGTCCCCAACTTCTCAAGATTTGAAATTTGCGACATTTTAATTTAGGTTTAGCGAGTATCGAAAGGTTGAATTGAATTGAATTGAAAAATAGATGAAATGTGGTGAGAAATAGAGCATTTAGAATAGCTTCAAAGGGAAGTTGGAGGGAAAAACGAAAAACCAAATTCGAATTTTTTGTTTTGTTAGAGCCCGCTCGAAAGGTGTACGCTTACCGCCATAGCCGGTGGGTAAAAGTGTAATTAAAATTCTGATTTTAGGAGATCCACCGTACACATCGTAATAATGTTCTTTTGATCGTTAAATGAACTTTTTTTTTTTAATTATACTTCTTCACCTATTATACGGAGTATTATAAATATGGGGGCTAATAGTCATTTCATTGTCAAAAGGATACACCCTTCATCCTTAAGTGATAGAGTCGTTTGACTTTTGACGATTATAATAATGTCACACATCATAGTATATGATAGACTTTTCTTCCTCTAGGCCCCTCAACTATTGCATCGTTATTTTTTCAAATAGCCCCCTGATACTATTATCTTTTTAAATAGCCCCCTTATGCTACTATTGATCAACTACACAAGGGTATTTTTGGTACAACACATATATCACCATTTTCAACCTTACCCCGTCCTCAGTCCTCATCCTCCCCTCCCCCCCACCTTCACCACCTCACCTCACTCCTAATTACACTCGGAACCTTATCCCCTGCAAAGACTTATCATTACTTTTTGGATATAAGTTCGGTTGCACATATTTGAAACATGACCAGAAGTCGCCGCCTGCACATCCTACAAGCGAGGCCAAAAGTTCGATTGCGGATTTGTTCGTTGTAGAATAATTATCGCTTGTGAAGAAGCCTCCATATCCGTTCGTAAGAGAAGGTTATTGGAGATTGGAAGCCTCTATTAGCTACTGGACTGCTGAACCCTGGAGCTGGGCTGCTTGCTGAACCCCAGAGCTAGACTGCTTTGTCAAGGGATGCTGCCTGCCCTGTCGTGTCGTGAAGGGAGAGGTGAATCTAGTGTTTCTTGGCAGTTTACGAAGGAGGGTTACTTTTGGGGTTGTTGGGAAAGATGAGGACTGAGGAGGTCTTTGGGAGGAATGTATGGAGAGGGGGCGAATGGCGTTGGTAGTGAGAGAGGGAGGCGGTGGCTCTGTGTATCTAGAATGGAGGTGATTGTGGGGGGAGGAAGACGTTTGAGGGAGGGGGATGGGGTGGGTAAGGTTGAAGATTGTGATATATGTGTTGTACCAAAAATACCTTTGAGTAATTGATCAATAGTAGCATAAGAGGGCTATTTGAGAAAAGATAATACTATCAGGGGCTATTTAAAAAAATAACGATAGTTAAGGGGCCCACAAGAAAATAAGCCTATATCATATACAAATGTACTTTATTTAAAATTTTAAGAGGACTAACCACCAAAAACTCAAGTTTTGATCTAGAAATGAGACTATATGTCTACATGACAATGCAAACACCTTTTTTAGTTTTTGTATTTGGAATAATTCAACCTTGATGCATAAGAGCTTTAACCCATCTGATTAAGGATCTCTCTCATACAAGGAGGGAGATTAAACTTCCTTAAAAAGTGCAATAATACGATGTCCAAACACTTGTTTTATTATTTTGTGTTGGAATAATTCAACTTGGTTGCTCAAGGGGTACGTGTAAATAGGATATAGTAAAAACAAATGTAAGAAAACACACATGTAAACTTGTTGTATTTCTTTCTATAGTTCCTTCAAGGTAGAGGAAACTGAGAGGATAAATAAATGGGGGTAGCAACATTTATAGAAATTGTTCTAGCTATTTTCTTGCCTCCCGCGGGTGTCTTCCTTCGTTATGGATGTGGAGTAATGCTTTCTTATCCTTTTTATTTATCACATTTGCTTTTTTTTACTAAAACATTTCTTGTTTTTCGATATAAACGTACTTGGAATACTTTCAATATTTTTAGATGTTGATTTTTGATCATTGATTAAAATTTTGAGACTTCATTTTTTGTATATGTTGTAATGGTTGGTTAAATTATATTAAAAAATAGTATAAAATGATTGTTAATTTTGATCTTCTTAGACATTTAGCTTAGGATCAAAGTTAGTTTATTTTGAAGAATATTTTACTTAATATATATAATTTATCACCCAAATATAAGTTACTTATGCTTTTTATAAAAAAAAATTTCAGGATAGGTTAGATCTGAAAATACTAACCTCATTTAATGTCATCAAATGATTATTATTTGTTTACTTGTAGGGCTTACAAATTATACTAAATAATAACCTAAGAGGAAAAAATTTAGTAGTATTAAATATGAATGAGAGCAGCTTTATTAATTGTTCTGAACATTGATTTCTTTTGTTTTCAGCTGGAATTTTGGATATGCTTGTTGCTGACATTTTTCGCGTATCTTCCAGGAATAATATATGCAATTTATGTATTAGTAGTATAGTAACTATTAATTTGTATAATGTAATATACTACTTTTTCACTCAAACGATATGATTTCATTAGAAACGACTAACGTTAGTATAAAGTTCAAAAACAAGAAAAAATAGTTACACTACGAATCTTTTAAAATGGCTGGAAAAAGC
This sequence comes from Echium plantagineum, assembly GCA_003412495.2. Taxonomy (NCBI): domain Eukaryota; kingdom Viridiplantae; phylum Streptophyta; class Magnoliopsida; order Boraginales; family Boraginaceae; genus Echium; species Echium plantagineum. The sequence continues at coordinate 18,367,806 of CM016562.1, forward strand.
TACATTCTAAGATTCATCCTGACATCAAAAGAATTCTTTCACAATAAGCACAACTTTGAATAGATGCATAACATAAACAAGACGAAGTCGGAACTAATTCCACATCCAGCAGTTAACAAATATGGTCTAAGGACCTTCTAGACAATTCGGCTCGATTTTATCAGTATCGACGCATCATACATATACCACAACTAAGCAAAACGAGCCAAGGTCCTAGCCAACATAACTTACACTATTCACACAGTTTATTACATTAGTAGCCATGAGCCCATGAGGTCTTAGTTCTTACTTAAGATGCCGAAGCCATTCCACTGCTTCCATGATGAACTATCATAAATACCTTTCCTGCACTATCAACACTCCAAGAGTCCATAGAGATAGCCCCAAAAATTGCTCGAAACGCACCACACACCACTGAGGGGGTAGATGAATCAGTTTTAGATGAAACTCTGATTACCTTCTGTAGTCCCAACCTTGTCCCATCCACAGCACACGATGTATCAACCTTAGACATATCTGCAATTCGATCATTCAAGTCCTTTGTTGATATATCAATGTCCTTCAGAATTTCTGCCATGGCGACAGAAGTCGCAATCACATTCTCACCCAAAATACTCAACGCTTTGTTGTTCTCCTCTGAATACGATGCATGGGTCATTGCCCGTCTTAACAATCCAATGTCATCAAAGGTATAGCTGTAAGCAAATGCATATTTTAGCAGCATTATTTGGTGAGTAAGAATCAAATCCAAGTAACTAATTAATTGAGTGATGACTCTGAAAATTAATGAACTAGAATACAGCACAACAAACTAATTCCATGAGAATCATTTGATTAAGAGGACAGATAACAATTTTACAATCCTTAAAATATGAGAGCCAACCATCCAACCAACACGACCTATAAAATTTGCGAAATGGATCGAAGCTAAGAGCTTTCTACTTTATTGCACATCAATTGATGAGAAAGAACACATTTTGCAAAGATATCATAGATATAACAATTACTATCACCATCTTAAAAAATATTTATATTTATTTTATGAAATTCGGCCATTGTCATTGCAAGCATTGAATCCGTAAGCAATATACTATATACAATAATTGTCATAAACTCTCACACCTTCAATGGGATGGCTTACATGTATATATACAAAAAATGCAATACAAATAGACTAGTTGATAATCATATACAACGCAAAAGATAATCTCCAACACTCCTAAACTATTAATATTACAACCATGACCAGAATACTCGACTAGATATAATATTACAAAGTGAAACTCTACTTACTAACAACTATTAGAACACGGAACCTCATCATTGCAAGTAATATCCGTGGCTACATCTCCAAAAGATCCATCAACAGTCAAAATTAACAAGCTTTGTAGTCTTAATGGACAAACATAACTTAATTGGAGCTAAAATTGTCAAATAAATAGTAAAATACATTAAATACCCACCAAAGAGTCTACAATTCAAAAACAATTAAGCCCAAAACGAAAAAACCACCCATCAAAATTCAAAACTGGACAATCTTTTTGGGACACAGTGAGTAAACATTACAGCAATATGTAGCAGAAACATGAAATAAACTGAAAAGGGTCCACAAAGAAGCTGACTTTATTTGTTTTTGGAGGGTTTGGAGGGCAATGGAAAAAGATGATGAACGTAATAGTGGCAAATCTGCTCCTTTCGAGACAACCTGCGGAAAAGGGCAACATTTATTACACCAAATAACTGTTGGGTATCTCACTATCTCTTTTCATTCTTCAAATACCAAATCAAGTCTCAGCCGCACTAAATGTGGTCGGTTATATAAATACCACGTCTCCAATTAGGTCATCCCTTTACAGTAAACGCCTCAACATTAATTCATTTTTTTATTATGATCTTTGTTCAATAAAAATGTAAAAAGAAAAAAAAACGAATGCGTTTGAAGAAAGTACCTGAGGTGAAGAGTAGAGGAAGAAGGTGAAGAGAGATATGAGAACTTGGGAATACATTTTTCTTGATTATTTCTGGTTTGGAGTTCGAAAAATTGAAGAGTGAGGTCAACATACTGATCTGTTATATATACGCGAACCACTATACATCGCCAAATAGTGGTTTAAAAAAGTGAATCGATCATTTTGCCCCTCGATGAACTAACAACCTAATTGCTCTCTCGATTTTACTGATCTGAGCAGACACGCGAGCTCTCTCGGTTGATCAATTATGGAACTCGATTATTCAATGGATGGGTTCTAAATAAAATCCAATTTACTAAATCATATGAGTAGATTAATCACTACATGATAATAAAGATATAATAAAAATTGAGCGTTGATAAAAAAGTTTATTAGACTATCTTTATTGGTTTAGTTACAAAAAAATTAACTACTTAATATTTCGAATGGTATGCTTAAAAAGTAGTTGAAAGTAGGTCCATTAAATGGAGTTGAATAGATTCAACAGTTGAATTTTTCAAGCAAAGATGAAAGAACCTTGCGTTAACTGTTGTGAAAATGGGGTTTTGGGGTGGGGGTCTCAGGTATGTATGTTGAGCCAAATAAGGTTTGGGTATCGTTTTCGTTGATGGCTTATGATGAGAGGAGGGTTTAGATATTTCCCTTGTGTTATTGGACGGCGCTCATTTCTTAGACGGTACTTCATTGAGCGCCATCTATGTGTTACTTAGATGGCGCTTTTAGACAATGTTTTTTAAAGTGTTGTCTAAGTAGTTATCTAATTTGTAGTAGCGACTGTTCCTCGTTGGAAGCACACTAATGTTGGCTTTGTCAACACGACAAACAAACTCTACACTAAAACTTTGCAACCTGGTGACATGTTTTATTTCTGCAAAGGGCCTCGTGGAAGGCACACTAATGTTGGCCTTTTGTGAACTCCACAAACTCACTCTACACTCGAACATTGCAACCTTGTGACATGTTTATCTGAAAGGGCCTTGTTCACTACCAGATCAACACCGATGAAACCAGTAAAGCCACCGCTGCCTCAGGTTTTGGTAGTGCAAATGCTGGCACAGTTTCACTTCCTTTAAATCATTTCGCTTCTAAGATTCACAGGATCAAGGCTGGGCTTGCTCCTGAGGTTTAAGTGGCAGCATCATTATCAGCCTTTCTATGCTCCAAATTAATTATTCTTACTTCATCATTCTGGTGGATGAATTATACCCTGTACAGATAATCAGGTATAAAATTATTAAGCTTCTTGAAGGTTTGATGTTTCTATAAGAACCATAATTTATATTAAATTCTCAAGCAAGGTTTTTTCGTTCTTTCAGTGATAAAAAGAATCACAGAGAAACTACGGTAAACTAACCTTCCACCAGAATGGCCTGGACCATGATGCTAATGATAGCCCTCCTTGCTAATATTCTTGGCATTCTCTAATGCAGGCAGTATAGTCACTGACCTGATGACAATGTGAAACTTATCAGTACGTTGGCAGACAACGAACTGCGCACATTAGAGAACATCGATTCATTCTTTTATGTATAGTTAATAAGTATATTACACTTCGTAAATTCAAACAACCATCCGCTAAGGTCCCTCAAAGAATTTCAAAATCCTACTAAAACACATTCGTTAACGAACACAAACAACTTATTGTTTTCAATTGAATTACATAATATAAATATATAAACAAAAAAGAAATATATTTTCATTGAAATATGAGCTGGACAGGTCGGATAAATTCGAAAAAAGAACAATTTACCTTCATGTTGAGTCTTTGGGTCTAAGATAACACTCTCATCTTCATGAATTATATTTAAATAATTGCTGAGGAATTTTGTTAAGGTTATCCCACTTAAATTAATGGTGGTTTGAGTTCTCTTTTCCATCTGAGAATGTTTGTAAATGAAGAAAAGGTCATTATTAAATGGAACGGATTTGGATATTTGTGCATTTCCTTTGTTAATGGGTTAAGAGTTAGGACCTGGTGGTTCACAATAACTTCTAATTTAACCGCCCCTCCCCCAATTACATATGCGGTAGATTCATGATTGTGATGCAGAAGAATACCTTGCCATTGATCTGACTCTGCACTTTGGGTTTGCAAACAAGCACGTATGGCGAGACTTTCATCTGCCTTGCTATTCAGTTGTCATCATGCTCCTTGACACATTTGATTCTTCCAAAATTATAGACATGAGTTGGCTTATGAAGGAACTGTCACCCAAAAGCATTTGAGTCTCTAAGACATGGATATATACAATTGCAAGCCTGTTGATCGAATGCTCATATGGTTCTAGCTATAGCATCATTTTGCCTGTGTAGTGAAATCTCCAGCCACGAAAGATGTTTCATTCCTGTCAGCCAATCCAACTACAACCAGCAGGCTTCTTCAGATCTATTGTCCTCATCAGCTTCCTTATCTCTAGCACTCCATCCCACCTAGCATTTGCTGCGTACATGTTTGAGATTTCCACGTAGTTTCCAATATCTGTAGACTTCACATGAATTAGGCGTTCAGCCACAACATTGCTCATATTTATGTCATCATGGCTTTTACAGCCACTAAGCAATGCCCCCCATATAGTGGCATTGGCTTCAATGGGCATTTTATTTACAAAATGATATGCCTCCTTGAGACGCCCACCTCGTGCTAAGAGATCCACCAAACATGCATATTGCTCCATTTTTGGCTTCACCTTGTGAACCTTCTCCATTGAATCAAATATTTCCAAACCTTCTTCAACGAGCCCAGCACGACTGCAGGCAGACAAGACTGTAGTCATTAAAATATTATCTGGCTGCCAACCCAATTCGAGCATATTATAATAAATTTCAAGAGCTTTGATTCCCATGCCATGCATGGCGTATCCTCCAACCATGGCTGTGAACATGACCAAATCTTTCTTCTGGGTTGACTGAAAGAGCCTACAAGCAAAAGCAAGACTCCCACATTTTGAATATGCATCTATTAGAGCCCCATTGAGATACACATCCTCAAAACAAGATCTGAACACATATCCATGACACTGCTTCAGCATGGAGATTGAAGACATCTGAACACAAACAGGGAGAACGTTAATGATAGACATGTTATCGGGTTTCATTCCATTACATTGTAACTCCTGAAATAGACTTAAAGCATGACCAGGACAATCATTGACAGCATAACCCTGCATCATGAGATTCCATGTGGTAATATCTTTGTCGGATATCCTTTCAAATCTTGCATGTGCATTACTCGGTGAAACATAATCCATACTCTCTGATATAACTAAATTGGATGTCCTGAGTTTTCTCTTTCCTACGAAATTCTTGAACATCTTGGATGCATAAACTATAAGATTGCATTTGGCATATGCATCGATTAATGCATTTACCAGAGTAGACTCTCCATTGTTGACCAAATAACTAGATCTAATTAAAAATGCATGAGCTGCTTTCACAAAATCAACTTTTTCCTGTGTAACACAAAATTGAATTATTGTTAAGAAAGTGATAGAGTCTGGTTTAATCCCTTCCTTGAACATCCACTGCAAGAGATGAAAGAACTCATTGTCGAAATGATTTTCTTTACAGGCATCAAGGATGGCGTTCCATGATACTAAATCTCTAATGGGAGTCGACAAAAATGTCCGCAATGCGGCTTTAGTATAACCACATTTAGCATAGAAACTTATAAGAGCATTCTGGACTTTTAAATCTTCCTGAATGCAATGGTTCCGAATCACAAACCCATGGATCTGCTTACCCAAGTTTAAATTAAACAACGATCCACATGCAGAAAGAGTGCTGATAAGTGTCACTGGGCCTGGTCTAACTAACTCGAAGTTAACAAGTTCATTAAACATCCCCACTGCTTTCAAGTACTTACCATTGAACACATATCCGGCAATCAACGAGTTCCACGAAACCAAATCTTTAAACTTCATTTTCTGGAATAAGGATTCTGCTTCTTTTGTTTCTCCAACTCTCAAGTAGAAGCTCAGTAATGCATTCATGACAGTAATTTCTGAGAATAAGTGGGCTCGATGCAATACATGGCAGTGGATTTGCTTCCCAAGCTTGCAAGAGTCTGCCTCCTCTAAACGATCACAAATAGGCAAGACACTGGCAATGGTTGCATAGTTAGGCTGTATTGGGCCTTTCAGCATGCTCCGAAATAGTTGAAATGCATCATTCAGCAACTTATTTTCTAAGTATCCAGCAATAATTGCATTCCAAGAAACTATATCTTTAACCAGAATTTCATCAAAAACAGAAGAGGCACATGCAATATGACCAATCTTTGCATACATGGAGAGAAGAGCATTTCCAACCAGGGTATGCGACTCTAACCCACATTTCAGCGAGTAACCATGCAAACTCTCTCCCGCACCCAGATATCTATTTCGCGCACAAACAGGGAGAATAATAGCAAGCGTAACATCACTTGGCCTAGGCTCATTCGCTACATGCATCGAGTAAAACAGCTTCATTACTTTGCCATCATAACTTCTGGAACCAGAAAATCCAGACAATACAATATTCCACATAACTGTATCATGATAATCCATCTCTCCGAAACATTCTTCACAATCACCAAGAGTGTCACATTTAGCATACATATTAAGCAATGCTTTCGAAACAAGTTGACATGAACCATAGCCCAGCTTAACAACTAGTCCATGGAGAGATTTCCCCAACTTCAAATCCGATAGAGCTGCACAACATTTAAAAATGCGAGTAAATACTTGACGATTCGAATCGATTCCTGCTAACCATTCAGCCTTCCTTACTACAGACAAAGCTTCGTTTAGCATCGAAGAATCAAAGACTCTAACACCTGTAATCAAAGAGGCAAAAGTTGCAAAACTTATAATCTTGAGCAACCTTTGAAACCTTAATATATTGGATTGAAGAAAAGATAAAGAAGTTGTGCTACTTGACTAAGAGGCAATTTGTCGAACACCTAAGAAGCTCGACTTTTGTAGTGATTATTATGTAAACATTACTCATGTGGTCATGTTCATCATATGAATAAAATGTTCAAAAAAATTGTGAAATGTATAATTAAATGAGGTCACTTGTCTATACTACAGTACTACTAGTAAGTAATGATTACTAGGATAAAATTTCGTAAATGTTTAGGTGATGTATAAAATAGTTCTATTGCATAAGTTAAAAAAATGTTCAATGTATTATTAATGGGGTCACATGTCTAATTCAAAGAAATAAGAAGTAAAAGAGATGTATGGTGAATTTTATTCTTGGAGAATGTCATTTGATTTGTGATGCCGTGACCTACAACAACCAAATACGCTAGGAGGAAGAGGGCAAATACTATACACACCCAAATAGTGTTTTGGGTGTGTGTATAACAAATTAACAACTCACTAGCTAATTCGAATAAAATATAATTGAATTTAAAATATAATATTATTATATTTTACCAATATTTGTGTTTAACCGAACGTTCATCATAATTTATATTGAAATTCAATAAAATAAATAAAATTTCAATTTGAGGCTAAAACTAAAATAATTTAGAATATATCTATTGAGGAAAGTAAATGATTGTTGAAAAATATAGAATAATTTGAGGAGACTAAATAAAAGAACTGAGATGTTCTTGCCAAAGGTTCGAATCTGGACATTTGGGTAGTTAATCAGATTACTTTGCCAGCTGAACTGGAATGGCCTTTGTTCATATGATGATAATATTTTGTGTAATTACCTTTATAACCTTTTTTTCTTTTTAAGAATTCGGTCGGTGCTTTTGCACCAGAATGTTAGCTGTAGATTTGTGTGTTAAATTTTGAAAAAAAAGAGAAACTAAAGTATAACTTTTTGATTAATATGAGGGATTAAAATATACATTTTCAAGAAATATTTTGAAAATTTTATTTTAACTGTATATCTTTCTCACTAATAATAGAGATCATTTATATAGATCGTATATTTACAGGATCAGAGTACAACTTACACATATTATTGAAATCATTTTAAAATTATCTCCCAATTACATGTATAAATTTTTTATAGACTTTTTGATTTCCTCTTTTAACTACTACCTTCGTAACTAATGGTCCGTTTGGATTGGGGTGAATCAGTGGGAGGAGAATTCCTTAAAATTATCTTAGGGGAAGGGAATTAGTGAGAATCAGGATAATATATTTTATTGTTGTTTAGGTACCATAATTATAAACTAGGAGAATCAGGGGGATGGAGGAAAATATAATTAAAAATGTGATTCTCCTCAATTCTCCTCCGATTTGGAGGGTAGAAAATTTGAGGAGAATCAGTGGTAATGGGGGTGGATCCGTGGTAATGAATTCTCCTACCTAGATTTCAATTTGGTTCCCAAACACAATTTTTTTTTAAATTCCCCTTCATCCCCCCTGGTTCCCCCAATCCAAACACAAATAATTTGTACATTTTGACTTTCATGATCAACAAAATACAATTCAAAATATAAAATCTCTTATTTTACGTATAAAAAAAGTATAAAAAGTTAACATTTCAAAAATATATATTGAGACGAATCTAACAAGATCCACATGACTGTATTATTTCTTATCGTTTGATGAAGATTCTTGATCAAATTTTATAAAATTTGACCACAAAAGTTAAAATGTACCAATGATTTAAGGACGAAAATAATATCTTTCTACATGCCGCCAATGTTTACATTTCGTCCGACCTCGTCGGCCATCTAACGAGCCTGTCATCTATGAATCTGATGTATTATAAATCTATAATCTGTAAAGATTCATTATTAATAAATTTAAAATTTATGAAGATTCATTATTACAACAAGATTTCCTTTTTGATTTCCTCTTTTAACTATCTTTCTACATGCCGCCAATGTTTTTATCATTGTTTCGGATAAGAATCATACAAGTCTATGTATACTTTCCTCAGAACCATATAGTGTATGAAAACATTTAATTTTATAACAAAATATCGAATTTAAGTTTAAAAAATAAATTATCATATTAATGACACTATCTAGTAAAAATAAGAATAATTTATAATAATGATCTCAGAGATCTTGGTGGATAAGGATCACCAATTGAGTTAATTAAAACCCTTCAAGAGTAGCAAATTATTTTACATCATCGGACAAACTTAATTGTTTTAAAAAATAATTTCTGTTAACAAAATCTTAAGGTATATAAAATTATATACAATATTTTTTATAATAGCTTTATATTAACAAAAAAGAAATAAACATTGCATCAGAGATTATGATTTCAAAAGCAATATATTTCATGAATAAACATTATCTACTGCATTATAAGGACTTTGAAACGAATGATCAAGTAATCAATTTTTTGAGTAAAAGAATTGGTGAACATCATTATCAAATTGCAATTGAAAAAGCTAGTGATGATTAAGAATTGGTGAACATCATTATCAATGGCGGATTTGATGAAGGATTTGGTTTGTTCAGAGTAATTTGTGGACTTGAAGAGTTGGAGGTCGGCGAAAAGAGTGAAAGACAAGAGAGCATTTGCAAATACTTCACTTATTAACAATGCTGATTAGAGAAATAAAATTATAGTTTTACACATTTAATTTTCTCAATTATAATTCTAAATAGGGGGATAAAATAGTAATTTTATGATGTGTGTATAGCAGATCGGAGTTAATAGTTATGTAAGGGTGTGTTTGGTATATTATTGTTGGACTTATTTTAACAAGCTGTTAATGAACGAGTAAAAACGAATTACGGTGTCATACGAATTGTAACCGGTTCGAGAATCAACTGATCTGGTTAACAACCTTAGTTGCGAGAGAATCGATTCGTCAACAAGCTTATGTATGGGTGGTAGTTTATGATGTACTTGGATCGTGGTGAATCAAGGGGGCGAGAATTTTTTTAAGCCATTTTAGAAAAAAATAATTAGAGAAAATCAGGGAAAGATATATTTTATTATTGTTTGTGTATCGTAGAATGAAGAAGAATATAATTAAATATGTTATACTCTTCTATTCTTCTAAATTTGAGAGGAAACCATTTAAAAGGAATTGCTTGACACTCCACAAAATAAACATATAAATGAAAAAATAAATAAAAAATAGTACAAATTAAAATGTCTAATTTAAACATCACAACATATATTTTATACAATTTACTTGAAAAATAGACTTTACCATCAAATTCGATCAACAAGTCGTAATAAGTCGGCTTATTAATGTTAATAGTCCGTGAGATTTCATTCTACAATCAATTTGTAATATAGCCTAAGATCATATATATTGACACGGGAGGACACCGATTTCCGATTTGAGATGTGTATCTTAGCACTCCCCTTCACGTGTAACCCAATCATCGGCGGAATTTTTCTCGCCAGTATTATTTGCCGGAACAATATCGACGAGATTACACGTGCATCAATAATTCGGATTTAGCTCTAATAATTAATTGACAATTGAGGGAGTAGTCTAAAATCTTATATATTAACACGAAAAAATACTGACTTCCGATATATAATGTGCATATTAATCATGAATACGGGGTTTGGTAGAGCGTGGAGTAGAAATTATATGGTGTCGATAAAACGAACAGTAAGAGTAGATATAAAAGCGTGTGCGTGATTTATCTGCATAATAAGAAGCTAATAAAGAAGAAAGGAAATACACCATGTAATAAAGGATGCATATCTATCTTGTAGTAATAATAAAAATAAGAAGCTAATAAAGGAAACTTTATGAAGATAAGAGCACTCATGTCTTATCATATACACGTACTCATCAAAGACTACCTTATCCATTCATTTACCGTCGACCAAATAAACCTCTTACTTTCCATATCTTTATACTTCGTCCATATCAATATAAAGCCTTTTTCGTCGATTTACTCCTAAATTGTGAATTTTATTTAATTGTTAATGTATTAATTTTATTCTGGGGTGTTCTACACTATTTATATTTTCTCAGATGTCTATAACTGTTGATGTATTAGTTTTATTTTGCGGTGTTCTACATTATTTATATTTTCTCAAATGTTTACAATTATTAATGTATTAGTTTTATTATGGGATATTATACACTAATTATATTTTCTCAAATGTCTACGATTGTTGAGTTAATCGAATAGCCTAATGAAAAAGGCTCTTACTAGTGACCAAAATGGATGAGTATATATATTTACATATATTGTATTGACATATAAGTAGTAGTAGTACATATTTGATTCATAATAAAGTATATGCATGAGTGTAATTTGATTGACAAATATTGCATAATCATTCTTATTATTTTGAACATAGAAAAAAGGCGTGTGTTTAATCATGGTTATTTCCGATATAAACTTATATATGGTCTCAATAAGTAGTAGTACATATTTGATCAAGAAAGTATATACATGAGTGTAATTTGGTTGACAAATATTGCATATTTAGACACTTAAAAGGTGCATATTTATTTAATCATGTTATTTTCGATATACTTTTATATTTCTGTGACCTTGGTGGACAAATGTGCACACTGCTACTTACTGTTTCACAATACAATTTAACTTGATAATTTTAAATATCAATATAGATATATACACGATACTTTCTCATAAAATAAATGAATAAATATTTAATTCATATGGACATGTTCATTACACATTTAAAGACTTATAGCAATATACATTAGATAATATTTGGAGTCAATTTAAAAGTTAACACACTAACTAGATAGTGAATGACATTTTATAAATAAAGAAAATATAAAGCTTTAGAATTCCACAATGGAGTGCTAGAGGTAATCGAAGAGATGGATTCTTAAGAAAAATCCAAACAGTCTCCATGAATTAACCCAGCCATATCACGTAAAGAAACGAGATTGTCTTAATTGATCAGACGATCGCTTATTTTTTAATCACTTCAATTTAAATTGTACCTCCTCAGGAGACTTGGACCCACACCAGGTGAAAAAACAAAATTATTAATGTGTAACACTCTAGTTCTTCATCACTACTACTTAAGCTATGTCTAAAGAGTCAAAGAGGTTAATTCTCGGTGCCAGTACCCCTAATAATCTAGCCTCTCATTATAACTAGCATTTAAATTAAATAAGATAAATAATTTGATATTGCAAACGTTGTTATATTACTCGAATTTTAATTGGCTAAAATAAAATAGAAGAAAGAAACCAGAAAAGCTAACCAAAGTTGAATATCGTGTGCCCTTTTAGTGAAAGGGGATTTTAAGGCTTTTGTATAGTTATTATGACCAAAATCGACCCCTGCAGATTGCATATACCATTAGGGGGTGAAAGGCTCCACGGATTTTTGTTTATTTAAATATATTTAATGCTTATATTTGACAAGATGATAATCGTGATCAGGCTTACTTGGAAACTGCAATGCCTTTTGATGTCATCTTCTCAATAAAATATTTATGGATGCATTTTGCTTTTGATTCTTGGACACTTTCGAATTTGTTTTACATGAATTCAACAAAAAGCGTATTAGAAAAATAAAAGAAAAATTAACTCCTAAGAAGACGTATATATAAGAATTTTGAAAAATTTCTAAATATAACTCAATTGATAAAAACTAGAGTTATAAGGTATCTCTTCTCCTATTACCAATTAATTTAGGATGAATCTCATAACTCTATTTTATTATGCTATCATAGCCAACGTTATCGTTAGTATCACATGTAAACCCCAATGAGGTCTAATTAGCCAAAATTATATGACTAGGAAGGTATGGAGTAGCCTAGTTCCACATTGATATGATATAATAAGATCCTCTAGGTCAATTAATAAGGTCATGGTCATTTCTCTTATCACCTTATAAATAATTTTTCGGATATAATCTTGTTGATTCTTACACTATTGGTCAGCCTCGTTGTAAATGTTAAATGTAAATTCAAGTGATATATAAAATCTGTGAATTCTTCTTTATATTTTTCAATATCTCTTTTGGATAACCAATATAAAGAACATTGTGGTTCGTAAAAGAATTTTCTTTTCACATAATTTATATCATTATTGATGAATTATCTTCACATAAATAATATAAAAACTATCACAAGCTCAAAAAACAACAAAAATGTAGAGTTGTGCTACAAGAGGGTAGCGAGCAAATTGTTGAAATGGTCCCTGATAGTATGACCGAGTTGCACTTTAGTCCCCAATAGTTACACAGTTGCACATTAGTCCCCGAAAGTGGCAAAAAAGTTGCACTTTAGTCCCCACGTCAACTTTTACGTTAACATTTTAGGTTTAGGAGTTAAAATTGGGGTAAAAATATAATTTTATAGATTTAAAGTTGATTCTTTTGCCCCAATTTGTGCCAAAATGAGACTCTACAACCCCCTCCCGCCAAAATTCCCTTTTTTCTTCACCCCAATTAGGGTTGTGGAGTTTCATTTTAACACCAATTGATGCAAAAAATCAACTTTACGTCTTAAAAGTTACAATTTTTGCCCCTGTTTTAACGCATAAACCTGAAATGTTAGCGGAAAAGTTGACGTAGGGACTAAAGTGCAACTTTTTGGCCACTTTCGGGGACTAACGTGCAACTGTATAACTATTGGGGATCAAAATGCAACCCGGTCATACTATCAGGGACCATTTCAGCAATTTGCTCAGAGGGTAGCTAGAAGAATTGAAATATTGTATAGTTACCAACAAGTGTTGTTTTTTTAAATTTAAAAGATATTGTCATAATTACATATATTGGTTTCATTTAATACCATTTCATCTCATAAGTTGAAAAATTACAAACAAGTTTCTTTTTTGTTTAATATATATATAATATTATCTCCAAAAAAAAATCTACATCCTTACTAATACATCAGCTGACTTGAATATAATATACAAAGTAAAAAAATATTAATCATCTCAAGTAATAATATAAATACACACATAAGTATGTAACCTAAATGCAAAAAAAAATTCATTATATATGTTCTTATAAGCGACTTGGGTATTTAAATGTAGCTTACCAAATTCATTTGTAACCTTATTAAAAATTCTAATACAGAGTTAATCGAATAGCCTAGTGGAAAAAGTTCTTGTAAGTAACCAGAAGGTCTGGGTTCGAAACTCACCTCATCGCTAATTTACAAAAAAAAAAAAAAAAAATCCTAATACACCTACAAAAAATCCTAACACTGCTCATCGCTGATATGATGAAGAAGTTATTGACGATCATCATGTGATTATTGCATGATGACCAAATAATATTTATCAATGTTTATCAGTGTTTGACTGTTTATTAGCGTTTACGAACGGAGAAGTTTATGTGAATCCATCCTAGCCTCATCGTGACCTCAGAGCACGATCACTGTCACGATGGATGTGTTTAAGACACTATTTTTTTTGCATATATGAACATTTTTTTCATGGTGGTCGGTGGGGTAAGGTAGGTGGTGGTGTTTATTTGATTGGTGGTGATGGTGTTGATTGTTGGTTTGTGGTGGTGGTGGTGATTGTTATAGGTTTTGTTTGATGGTGGTGGTGTTGATTGTTGTTGGTAGTGGTGGTGGTGGTGTTGATTGTTGGTTTGTGATGGTGGTGTTAATATTTGGTGGTGGTGGTGGTGGTGGCGTTGATTATTGATTGGTGATGGGTGTTAAAGAAGAAGACGAAGAAGAAGAATTTGAGAAGATACTTTTAGTAAAAAATTCATTAAGGGTAAATTAGACAATTTGAAGGAAGAGGTATTAAAATCAAAGAATTAAAAGAGAGGGAAAAAAGTTAAAAAAATATAAGAGAGGGGGGTATTCCTCAAAATTTCTCCTAAAAAAAAGCTTCCACATACAGTTTCACGTAGACTTAAAAACTTTCTCGTTAGCTCCCAGTATGTAACTCCCTGCTGAAAACAGCATCTTTCTTTTTCACTAAGGAAACAGATATGTTGGGCTATGTTTGCCACAAACATTTTCGGAGGGTTAACTACCTTAAAATGTCAAAGGACAAAAATATATAAAACCATTTTACCAAACATATTACTCAATCACTAAATAAATATATATCTATATATATGAGAAGGGTAAAGACATAAAACCTTATTAATAAGCCAAGGTAACCTATACCCTCATAGCCAAAAAATCAAATAATCAAACAAGTAAAGAAAAGAATTCCACATTTAAAACATTTAATATTCATTTTCCCTATTGGACTCCATCTCCTTTTTCTATATATAGTTGGCTCAATATATACTTCTCCTTCCCCCCCCTCCCCCTCCCCCTCCCTCTCATATCTCTCTACATCTCTTCATGGATTCACTTTCTAGGAAAACATTTACCATTTCTTATTTAATTTTTGGTTATTTTCTACTATACTTAGGTACTACTTCAACCAAATTACATGACATTATCGATCTTCATTTATAAGTTTTCAAGAATAATTATCTTAACGAGTTTTCGACGTTTTTTTTGTTTGGTTTAGGATATGCAAGAGAGGTACAATCATTCGGGATCAATTACGGTCAAGTAGCGAACAATTTACCTCCCCCGGATAAGGTGCTAGAGCTCCTACGATCGATGAGGATAACGAAGACGCGAATATATGATACCAACCCACAAATCTTGAAGGCATTTGCAAACACAAATGTTGAACTTATAGTCACAGTTGAGAATGAGATGTTGAGTACATTGATTGATCCAGAAGCCGGCATACAATGGGTGAGTAGCCACATTAGGCCATATTGGCCTGCCACAAAAATCACAGGGATCGCGGTGGGGAATGAGGTCTACACTGGCGACGACATGACCCTTATTAACAACCTAGTACCCGCGATGGTGAGTATCCACGCGGCTCTAGTGAATTTAGGCCTCGACCAATACATCCACGTCTCCACCCCGTGTTCATTAGCCGTTCTTGAGGAATCATATCCGCCTTCAGCTGGAAGTTTCAAACCCGAACTGAATACAATAATGCCACAAATTTTACAGTTTCTGGCAAGTACCAAGGCCCCATTCTGGATTAATGCATACCCCTACTTCGCGTATAAAGACAGCCCGAATAAGATATCGTTGGACTACGTTTTATTCAATCGAAACCAAGGAATGGTTGATCCTTACACCAAATTGCATTACGACAACATGTTGTATGCTCAAGTGGATGCTGTTACTTTTGCAATTGCGAGAATGGGTTTTGGTAACTTAGAAGTTAAGGTATCCGAAACAGGTTGGCCATCAAAAGGTGACCCTACCGAAATTGGAGCCACAGTACAAAATGCAGCCATATATAACAGGAATTTGTTGAGAAGACAACTTGAAAATGAAGGGACACCATTGAGACCCAAATTAAGGTTGGATATATATTTGTTCGCTTTGTTCAACGAGGACATGAAACCAGGACCAACCTCTGAACGTAATTATGGCTTGTTTCAACCGGACATGTCCATGGCGTACAACGTTGGCCTTTCGGCTTTGTCCACTACTTCTTCCACCACACCTTCCTCTGCTTCCATCTTCCTTTCTTCCTCCTCCACAAAGGTAAATTCTTACGCCCTCGAAGAGTTACTCGCTCTGGTTAGAGGAAAATTATTTTATATTTTCTTGAAAAAGTGAAAATGATAACACGATAATCGCGTTATTATATATTATACACGTACAAAAATAACATTATTAATTCCCAATATAATGATACTTACTTTTATTTCACTATTTAATTTGTTTACATTCCCTATCTTTTTGCTAACAGGAAAGTCAAATGGATCGCCGAAGCTTGATCTACTGGACATTCGTATATTTGTTGATGGCCATGAAGTTCATGAATTAGCTTGAGATTTTATAGAGAGTTTTAAATTAATTATTAATGTATATAGTTCTAAGAAATTTAATCATTATGTATTATGTTAGTCTTAGTTATAGTTCTAAGTATATTCTTTTAGAACAAAATTTATGATCCACATGCATGTACAAAGAATTCATATCCACCGCCAAATATTTTGGTGTGCAAAGTGAGGAATAAAGATTATTATATCATCATCATCATTATTATATCATCATCATCAATTACGGGAATTGAGCATAAGTAATGGGTATGTACTATGTAGTAAATTTTATACTGTAATTTTATCATCATTACTACGGATTATTTATGGAGAACATTCAAGAATGTCGAAAGACATGTATATCATGTTACACCATTGTACTCGAAAAAATAGGGACAAATACACAATATTTATTATTTTTAGAGACTATAATTTAATATTTATATTAATATCGAGGATTGATGTGAAATAATATAACCATGGGAAATGAAAGTCAACTTCGTTCATCTATCCCCAACCAAATTGTTATATTATCTCTTTTAATTTTGCCTAAAATTGATGAAAACAACTAGTAAGGATGTGTATAACAAAATGTATTTCGCATTACGCAATTTCGTTGGACTGTTTATATTCATTATTGAACGATCATGTTCCTTTTAAGACTGCAGATTTTGAAATAATGTAATAGCATGCAAACCACCGCCATCATATTCATATTACTATTTATTTTGTTGTGTCCTGCAAGAATCGGTGTAAGAGATCCAACTTATAAGATGCTTAGTCCATTATGCACAAATTATTTAGTTGAGGAATCAAATAGAGCAGCCTTAACTAATTACTTTTTCATTTTGAATACAAATATGGTACTCATCCGTATTTATTTATTTAATGTTCCTTTTAAGTGTAAATTATAAGTATTTTAAGACAACCTTGTGGGAGATCCATCATTGGTCGCAAAATAAAGCAAATAACTTTTGGACGTGGAAACCATCTTCATCTCTTCTTCACACATTCAAAATGTTTATCGGACGTTGCTTTTAGTGCATGCGATATGTTATACTATTGTTATATGTGTTCTTTAATTTATCCTATGTGTAATGAGTAGTGTATATTATATTTGAGGTAATTTTTTTAAATGGTCTCAACTCTCAAATAAATAATATATATAAATATAATTTGTGTCCTTTTAAATGTGAGGATCGTATAAATAATTGTTGATATTGATCGAAAAAATATACATTAATCCTCTTTCAATTTGATGGAGACGTTATATAAGACATAAGTAAAAAAAAAGATCATTTCCAGCCAAAACAATATTTTAATTTTTTTTTTTTGATATTATTGGTCGTAATTTAAAATATAAATGTAAAATGTCAAAATTTTCAATATTCTTTAAACAGTTACATCTCTATGAAAGAAAAGTTTCCATCACATGATATGCAAAAAGAAGTGCATAACACAGGGTATCGTAATTGATCCATTTTTTTTAAGGAAGTTTAATATTTTTCATATATCTAAACAAAAGATTATAAATTGAGAGATGTATTTTAAAAGTAATCATGTAAAAGAGAAATTTAACAGTACATAAAATCAAAAACATTATCCTTCACAATATTTCAGCCAATAAAACATGCGTTGTCTACTTGTCTACACGTAGACTTCAAATACGTAACATTCTGGATTTACCTTCTCTGTTAGACGATGAGTTAGTCAAGCAGGATGGTTTAAATGAGCGTATCATTTATAAATAACTAACAATTGGGTAGGGCAACTTTATTCCGTCGGCCTAAACCGTCAGCATTCATTGATTTAGTCAGTCCATTCTTTAGGAAAAGGAGCTTTTGACTTTTTTCTGTAGAGATCAGGTAGATAGAATTCATATATTGTAGTACTAATTTTACCATAAAGTGGGACGTGTTCTAACATCATCATACGTGGTGCACATGGTGCTCAATTCAACTAACTACTCTGTTTTTGGACATTTCCAACCTTCGCCGAACGAACATGCATGCACGCTGATGTACACTACTCAACAAGATTCAAAGATTTCATCAAATTTCGATTTTATTAAAAGTTTTACATAAAACTGTATGGTTGTTACTGGCACGAATCTATCTCGTTCGAAATGATGATTCAAGAATAATCTAGATATATACTTCAAATTTGTCTTAGCAGTATCCATAATTCCATATTAATGACGAGACTACACAATCAACTCGTGATCTCGTCATTGAGACAATATTCCAACTATATTTTCATGAGAACGATTGAAGAATTATTTTTTTAAAAATTAGGTTGTTTACTTCCAACGGAGGATCACAACATTGGAATGACAATTCAATTTTAAAACAGGCAGAGATCACTGCCTTGGAAATAAATATGTTAGATATATGGGTATTGAAGAAAGTCAAACTTAATGAACAATATGTATGAACAAATGTTTTTAAAACATATATATGTCATTTAATAACAAGTTATATTATGAAATACATATGATCGAACGTGTCGTTAATAGGCCTTAATTTTAAGGTTTGAGTTTTGACTGACATTGTACAGAAACATAGAGTAGTGGATGCACCGTTGGTTGCTGCTCAACGTTTGGTTGCTTTAATTTTCTCCAAATGCAATATTAATGGGACCCCATTTGTGATGTATTTTATAGCATGTGCATTTTTGTCTTTGATAGAAAAATATACCATGCAGGGTTGGAAATATACATAAAGCACCAACTCCA
Source organism: Echium plantagineum (assembly GCA_003412495.2). Classification (NCBI taxonomy): domain Eukaryota; kingdom Viridiplantae; phylum Streptophyta; class Magnoliopsida; order Boraginales; family Boraginaceae; genus Echium; species Echium plantagineum. The sequence goes on from CM016562.1 coordinate 18,387,211, forward strand.
TCATGGTATATCGCGTTTGTCTCCCATGTTCAACTTCTCTTTCTCTTTCGCCTTTCCTTTTTTCTTTCTAAAAAACAATAATTCATTTTTTTCTAGATTTTATTCCTTTCTATATAACTACTCAATTTTGATAGAGATTGATAACATACAGTATCACAATGCAATAGACAATATTAAAGGTTTAATTGGGATATTCTCATATCTTCATGCATTAAGGATTATGTTTGTTTGGGCGTCTGGACATCAAGACATTTAGTTTTTTGTGTTTATATTTCCTTTCTATGTGATTATTATGACTTTGATTTGTAATTGGACAATTAGTTAATTACAATAACTTTTCATATTTATATATGTGAACGCTCTTTATTTATGTGGATTTTCGAGTTGATTTGGCGGATTTTAAGTTTCATTAAAGAACAAAATTGAAATCGAGCAGAGGTAGGGGTGGGGGAGATTGATCAAGGTGAAAGAAGTCGAGCAAGGGGTTAGAAACGATGAAGGGGTAGGGTTTGTAGGATATGGAGGCGGGAGGTGAGCGGACTAGTTACGGTTCTCTTTAAAAAATCTCTCTTAATGGGGGGGGGGGGGGGGGGGCAGATCTGAGTAAGGAGTGGTGGTGGTGGTGATGGATGGTGATGATTTTATATAAATTGCATGATAGTTCTATAAAAAAATCTTAGGAGAATAAATCTTACTGCCACTTAAACCATAACTTTCTGTGATGTGGGGGGATGGAGGAGGGGAACTTCAAAAGGAAATTAATTGTAATAATTTTATTTCTTTTAAAAGAGTCCCAATACATTTTATTTATTAAAATCGACTCCAAGAGCCCTTATAAAAAAACTTAAAATTTGTTAATGTTAACGCAAAAAGCCTTAAATGATCAGTTCAGGAGCAAATAATTTGATTTTAACACTTTAGAGACAAACTGACCATAACGTTAAAATTCAGGGGTACGAACAGTTTAAGCCAATTACCTAATACATCATTCCAAGATCTAGCTATTGCCTACTTGTGGAGTCACGATTGCGTGTCAACCTTTACAAAAGAAACATTTCATATGGAAACGAGAGAAATAAGCCATGTGGTTCATGCAAAATAGCACACACATTGCAATATTTTTACCACGTTTAATTTATAGGGAATTCAAATAATATGTGACCAGCAATCAGAACACACATTGCAATACTTTTACCATGTCTATAATTTACAGAGAATTCAAATAGTAATAACTATCTAACTAAAATTTGTTACAATAATCACTAAGACAAACAGCCAAACATGCGAACTAGTTTTGTTTTGATTCTTGACACAGTTGCAATTGCTGGTTACGGTTATCAAACTGAAGCAACAGATCTTGCCACTTGAGCTAGTGCATTATCAAGCTGATGATCGTCACGTTTTTCGAACTTGTCACCTTCATGTTTTTCATCACATAAGCTTGGTGGAAGATATGATCTGTAAACTCGTTCCAGATTCGGAAGCTCCTTTAATTCGCGGGATGCCACCTCAAGTGCACTGGATTGGAAAAAGCGGTAAAACTTTTTCTGGCACATGAAAACGAAGATGAACGAGATTATTGGAAGTGGAATAAGAACTGGGGTGTACAAAAACTGCTTCACTCCGAAGTAACCAAGCATTGTCACTTGGAACAGTGTCAAGGCTGCTATGATCCTCTTGTACATATGCGGCCACCATCGGCCGTTGCTCTCGTATGTTGGTACATAGACATTGAGTACCTATTACATCAGAGGTATACATAATTAATTTGTTTTTGTTTGCTCTAGTTGCTTTTCCAATTCACAGACTCCTAACAGTATCTGGTGTCCTTAACCATTTCACCTTAACATTCATCGACATCCTAACATATGATAATCCAAGAACTCGAAAAATGCTTTAAATAAGTACTACAGTCATGCTGAGCTTAGAACAAGACGAAAATTTACCTGATTCCGGACGACAAGCCAGCCCAATCCAAAGTATAGCACACCAAATGGAATAATTACAGGTGCTATGACCGAATAGCAGAGGACAATGGTAATTACCAACAGGTCATTAGGAACTCTAGTAGCATATCCTATATCTCCAGGGGCCCATGCTTCTTTGATCTCAGCTTCAGTTTTGCACACATACTTACACTTTAAATGGTATATTATCAGAGGTACAACACGGGAAAGCTCAAGTCCATATCCTACGAAGAACCTAAAGAAAAGCATCACATCGAACATCACATACTCAAAGAACTACGGGCAACCAACAACATATGCACTACGAGTTACCTACTTCCACATGTGATTTTGTTATTTACTGAGTTTTGGTACTAGGCAAGGCATATGATTCAAGACAACAAACAGCGTTGAGAAACAGAAAGATCAAGATCATGTGGTTGAATCATGATTAGCACAGTATGTCATAGTGTCATACACAGTAACACAGGTAACATAAGGTTTTGTTGTCTACCTAAACGTATTCATGTATATGCTCAGGTTAACTGTAATATCATGGTTACACATTGGAAAGGCAGATAAAATTATATGCAAAGAAGACAGGTCATGCAACAAAAACAAATAAATGAAGATCAAGAAAGAGAAGAATACGAGAATGCAAGAACACCTTAAAAGAAACGGAAGCTTACTTGAGAGCCACAAAGGTCAAGAAGAATGTTGCATTGCCGGGAAGACTGCTTGCAAGCATTGGAATAATAGAGTTTGGATCTTTCTCAATGGTCTTCAATGAATCAAAAAGGGTGCCTCCAATCGTTACGCCAATAAAGACATTCAAAACAGAGAAATAGAAATATTTTCCTGATGCGGCCCTGGTTGCATGGCTCTCTGAAGGAATACCCTCAGCCTTGGAGAGAAACAAAAGAAACTTTGGCAGTAAGGCCAAAAATACAATAAGTGCAAGTTGTGGTAGGTATGCTTCTAGCACTGTCTTAATGGCTCGCTGCTCAACAATAGGCTTTAGGAATGGGAGAAGTTTCCTCAAATTGTCCAAAGTTGTAAATGCGGAGATTAATCCAATTGGAATCATATAAAAGAAAATAGTCAGAAACACAATGAAGTATATGATGTATTGTCGTGTCTGCCTTTCATAGAAACTTTTATGAAGATTATTTCGTAATAATTGGCAAGGTTCCGGAGCATCAAGAACTGTCCATCTATCAACAAATGGAGCATGAAGACTCTGAGAAGCAGATGCAGCCGTTACCCGATTAGTGAAGAACACAAGGGCTGCAGGTAGCTGTTTATCTTTAATAGTCACCTTCTGTTCGGCTGCTAATATTGGGACCGTGGCATTAATCTTCTCATTGTAGTACTCAATGGAGTCAACCTGACTACCAATGAGGCCAAGGCAGCCAGTTCTGTTTGTAGGTCTTATTCCGTCTGGATTCCCCTTTTTTGACTCTGCATAGATGGCTTCAGCTCGTGCAAGCTTCTTTCTATATCCTTCCAACTCTAAGTATATCTTGTTCACCTGATATGTGGGATATGAAGTGAGATATATTATACATGTAACTGCAAAGATTGTAATTTATGATTTCTACTTTATTTTGCTTCGATATTCCGGTGATAAATATATTTGTCATGATATGCCAACTAATTGCCTTCTTTTTTAGAATATGTTACATTGAGGGTCTAATAAAAAACAACATAAGGAGAAAAAAATGTTGAGAATTCTTGATCCGCAATTGCAAGTACTGATCGGGCTCTTCCCAGCATGCGAAATTTGGCTTCATAGTTCATACTCTACAAACACTTCAGACTTTCGAATGATTAAAAATACATTATCTAGAAACAGAAATCAAGAGTGCTACCACAGTACCTTCTTGTTATCAGTAACAACCATTGATTTGTAGAACGTATCAGGATAGATTGATTGGAAGTATGAATCAACTTGTTCCGTTCTAGTTTCCCCTTTGGCAGGAGGAACGTCTCTCACCAGGATAGCAAATTGCTCAGATCTTACCTCTGGAGACATGAGAGCTGCAGCTCTAAGTTTACAAACATGTTTATATGCTTTCCACAGCAGAAAATACGTGACAACAGAAACCCAGTAAGTAGCCCCAATAAATACCCACAATCTTGGACTACCATCCTGTAATATGGACGAAAAAAACAGGGATCAACGAGAATAATCAAGATAACGCTTCACATTTAAACCATTAATAGAAAGGAATTTCGAGAAAATTATCAAGGCACATACTTGAACATGTCCCATTGATAATTTGTCGAGATCATTGAAAGCCCCTTTGCTGGTTGTGTTTTCTGACCTCACACCAGGATCAGTTGAAGCCACTGGTAAAAGAACCGGTAGAAGAACCAGAGCGGATAAAAATAATATCCCTAACACTGCAAGAGAGAATAACACATGCTTAGTCATAACTTTGTAACGACGCTGAAAACTTCCTCGAGAATTAACACCCTTTTACCAGGGAAAATGTTCAATCTCTTTTCATATAAAATCAACATCAACATGCCCCAATGCCTTTAGCAACATTTAAGTATTTAACTAATGTGAATTTTAACATGGACGGAATGTTTTTTTCTAAGTTCAGTTACTAATTTGTTCTATCATTTTCTTTCATAATTCAATAAACTACTACCCACAAGTCATCAAGATGAGGCCTTTAGGTACGACTAGAGAGAAGTAAAAAACTGAAATGCATTATCCCCATGCCAACTAAATCTGATATAGAGTATTGAGGAGTACACTAGTCCCAGAATCCAGTCGGCGTATTGAGCCAAAATTATTAGGTTTAGTGTCTACTCTTCGTTCTCCATAAATAAGACACGCTATTATAATTCAGATTCAAGCAAGCTATACATTATTCATTCAATTCAGTTAAATATAATATTACTTTTCACTGCATCGGCAGGTGGCTTACCACCATTACATAGCCACCGGCCAGACATTTACACTCTTTTTGGAGTTAATATTTCCAACATTCATATAATATTTCTTCCTCAAAGTTGGTGAATTTCTTTTCCAGCAGCCTCATATAACCTCCATTGTGTAGGTATATTATTAAGCGTGGTAACTGGTAAGTTGTGTTTGGAGATGTTAAAGAAAATAAATGATAAGAATGTTAAGAGGAATATATATATTACTCGTATTTTGAATAAACTTATTGAATACGAATATTGACTTCAATATCAATTAAAATAGTGGCGTATTTATAGAGGAGACAATGTAGGCTCCAAGACATAAACGAAAAGGTGAACGGTGAACCTACTTATTGAGGAGACAATGTACGAGCTACTCCCACCCATTACTCTATTAATCCTCCTGGATACCAGAAAGAATGGGAGCAAAAAGTATGATTACATACCAGTGGAGAGGAAAACAAAGTAGACAGCCGAATCGACACCAGACATGTTGATAACATCAGCTTCAGTTGAAGACATTGCTTCAGAGATCCATGCAAATGGGTTCCTTGTGTGCCTTCTACTACCTTCATATGGATCCATGCCTTTCAGGATCCTATTCGGATAGTACACCACCTCGTTCCCTTTCCTTCTAGACAACCATGTGAACAAAAACATCAACACCACAAAAATAATGAAGGAGGTCATTAACGACGTCAAGAACGAGTTGAAATCCATTTTCGCTTTTCACAGATTTCCTTTCCCCTGCTCAAACCTGAATACAAACACACACACACAAAATGAAAAATTCAAATTAGCACTCCCTCCGTAAATTTTTTACTTGTCGTCCTAGGCTCCTAGCACAATTTGTTTGTTTAAAATACTTGTCATTCTAGCATAGGAGTTTGTTTTACTACATTCCCAATGAACTTTTTTATCACTTTTTTCTCCTGAATTTATAAATTTAATCAATGATACAGTTGAAAATAACTGTATTTATGCATTTTCAATATACTTTTTGGTAATTAGTTACTCTTTTGGACTTCAAAATAGAGAAGTTTACTTATGTACAAAATTTATTATTTTGAGAGACATATATGTAATATTTATAACATTAGGAGGATTAAGTTGCTTTGAGGATCAAAGTTTAACAACATCACCTTTACTTGCAACTAACACTACTAAAAGAAGAGATAATTGAATGGTCTAGCGGTTGAGTCCATGGCCCATCCAAATATTTTTGGGGCCTAATGCGGAAAACTAAAAACGAGGCCCTTAAACACAAATAATAAATTTTGTACTTTGGTAACTCATTATTAATAGAACTTGGTATATAATAAAATCCAAAAATAATAGAAGCCTAAGTACTCAGGGCGGAACTAGAAAGGGTGAGGTGAGCACCGACCCCCCTTGGTTTTTCAATACTTATACTTAGTCTATACGACCATTGAATTTTGTGATATATACTATTAAAAGTGTAAGTAAATCAAGTAAAAGTGTAAGTAAATCAAGTAAAATTGTAAGTTGGTTGGAGAAAAGGAGGGTAGAGGTCTTGGTTCAAGACCATGTTTATGCATTTATTTTGTACATAATTTAAAATTATTGTTCATGTTTTAACAATTTTCCTAAAGTTTTAATCCCTATTATACTTTTCTTAAAGTTCGCCCCATTTATTTTCATCTCGGTTTAGCCGTTGTAAATATTGTACAAATTAGGATTTGTTGTAGGATATGAACTAATACACTATAATACATTTCTATAATTACTGTGGGTTTATTAAAACGGGAGGCCTAGTGCCGTCGCGCCCTAATCCATCCCAGCACTTCAATATCCAGCACTTGAAAATCTTATAGGGGAAGGTATTGGGAATTACTGTAACGTTAAGTCTAAGAAAACACTACCAACACTTACAATTTTGCGATGAAATTTACAAACTATAAGTAGCGAGACAATAAGAACAAATGGAGAAGACAACACACATAATTTGCAACCTCTTCAGCTCCCTAAAACAGAAAATCATCAGAGACGAAAAAAGAAAAAAGGCCAAGTTTCACTTTTAGGAAATTAAAACCCAATAACGCCGTCAAGACAAAGAAGTAAAAACAATAAGTATTTAGAATTGTCCAAAAGAAAGCAGACTGCAAAATAAATATACCTTATAATAGTATAGATGTGGATATGGTTGAGAATGGGGGTTGAAGTACACTGAGAGAACAGTTGAAGGTGGAATGGATAAAGTAGCAACTGTTTCGGACAAAAAATGAGTACAAATTTATTCTAAAAGCTTTGTAATAAAAATATCTTCAATGCTCCACATGATCTAAAGGGTGTCTCTTTATTTCTAGCGCTCGACATGAATAGGAGTAAAGAGCGTCGGCAAGCTATTTATTTCGGAAAATTTATTAAATTTTGGATTTTGTTTTTTCGAAATGGTTTCGAAATTTAAATTGGAATATGAAATGAGTTAGTTTTTATATTTTATAAATGATACGCTCATTTAAGGCGTCCCTGCTTGGATAGCCTATCGTCCAACAAATGAGGTGAATCCGGGATGTGCTTCTAGCTGCCCGGTACTCCACCTCAAGAGTGCCCAAAGTAGGCTGGGTAACCACCCACAAGCAGATCTCCCTTGAACAAATGTAGAGTTACTCATACACCTGGCGTGGATTGAACCCACACACTTGTAAAGAATCATACTCTTATAGTGAAGTCCTTATCATTTGAGCTAGTCTCGTGGACAATTTTTTATATTTTATGTGTTAGTTAATGATTGAAAATATATAACAAATATTATTTAATTTGAATTCATATATAACTATATCTAACTAATACACACAAACATATAATATGATTTCATTATATAAAATATATGATCTATTCAGTACGTACTTTACAAATAACGGTTAAAATCCTTGTAAAAAGCCCTACTACTTAGAAACAGATAGTTTGATTATGGGAAAAAGGAGTTAGAAAGTGAGTGGAGTGTGTGAGCACAACGTGTGCCAATGTCTAAAAATATCAAGAATTGGGCAAATTGGTCCTTTGAATTTTAGGTGATACGTGTCTTTATAATGAATGGGATGGAATTGGGTAAAGGATAGATGAGTTTTGATGTTACTGTATGCCATCTGTCTGCATGTGGAGTACTGTCAAATGTCGACTGAAGAAGGAGCCAACTCATGCACTTCGTTATCAGTTAACGTCAAACTCTTAGACCATCTCCAGTAGCAGATAATTGATCTCCCCAATATTTCATACCACATCACTTTATTCCTTCACCACATCATCAAATATCCTCAATTATCTTTCAAATATTCTCACACTCTACAATAGGAGATATTTCAAAAAGTTATTTCATTTTATCTCTCTTCCACATTATTTTCTCTTCCTTCCACATTATTAACATCTACTCTACTATATATTCATCCCCTCTCTTCTTATTTTATTAATATTAATATAATTTTATAATTCTATATTTTTTTTATTAATTGTGTTTTATATATAAAAATATTTAAGAGTTGAAGAAAGAATAAAAATAACTAGAGAAAATAGATAAAAAAGAGAGAAAATTACAAAATAAATTATTGTCCAAATCAAACAAACATAGTCTCTATTTATAGATCTTGAAAAATTAAAAATTTTGATTGTAAAAAAAATTAAAAATAAATAAATTTATATATCAAAAATATCATTTAAGAGAGAAAGATAAAACAAATATCTAATTGACCAATAAGGAGTCAACACCTCATGAAGCCCATGTGACTTACCTCTTCTCTCTCCACCACCTCTTTCCCTCCCTGGCCCACTTTTCCAATAATTCCCAGAGTTATTGAATAATTCTTTGAAAAATGGGAAGAAAGATACTCACCTCAATTATTTCCTATTGGAGCACTTTATCACCTCAAATATCCTCCAAATATCTCCAAATGGAGATGGTCTTACTCTCTATAGACCTTAGACGTCACTATTTAGATACTGTTCGAATTAATGAGTTAATGCAAAATTAAATTATGTATTATATAAAAGGATTATTAAAAAGTTAATCATTTTATATAGTATGTCATTAGATATTAAGTAAATTAATATTTTTAGTATGTCTAAGCTTTCGCGGGTGCTACAAGACCATGACAAAACGTCTAATATAAAACATTAGACTGGACTAATATATATTATTTCGGGAGCAGGGATTTGGGCGGTCTTGGTTGAACTTGAAGTTCGACTTTACACCCAATAGTATTTCAAATTCGATTTTGCAACCCAAAGGTTTTCTGACATTTGGCTTTCTTCCGTTTTTTAGTTGAAATGACTCAGCTATGGAATCCATTGGTTGTTATGCTTCTTAACTACTGCAGAGTTAAGATGATGGCAATGAATGGTGAAGTAAAGGTGTGACTGATCACCACCCTTGAACTATCTATATATAGTGGATCAGCATCCCCTACAAAACACACAACAAAATACGAAAACCAAAAACTCTTTTCTGGTAATAGTTCTTGCTTTGTTCTTGGTTCGCTTACGCTGCTTAGAGTGCTTCTAAGGCAGCGTTGGTTTACACAATTGTCACCTGGGAAACGATTGCTTCATTATACCTTAGCACCAATTGGGTAGGGGCCAATTCGTTTTAAGGAAATTGTAGTACAAGCCTTGGTGGATGTTTCATTTACTGAATTTCTTTGCTAAACTTATCTGTTACTCTTTTGTTTTCCTTATCAGTTCCCTACAGATACAAATATAAAAAAGGACACTTCAATAATTCAAATAAATACCTCAATTTATATTTAGCACCTAAACTTTATTGTTTTCGCATTTTCACACTTTTTCAACATCTAATTTTTTTAAGAACGGTAAAGTAGTTAAATAACCTTTATATCTAACTCAACCTCATTAATCTAATCCAACCTCACAATTTAACTCAACCCATTAATATCTACTTAATTCAATTCAACTTTTTTAACACATTTCACATTCTTTCATCTCTTTCATCACCTTCTTAACCATTACTCAACTTCATCACCTTATCCAAATTAACAACAACCCTTGTAACAATAAAAAATCGTTGTTCAATTCCATTCACCATGCAAAAACATTTCCGACACGTCCCCTATGAAAAGGTGAGCTCCCACTTCAAACCCTGAAAACGCAACCCCACTTCCCCCAAGTCCATTTCTATTTCAAAAGTAGGGGAGGCGTATGGTTTCTAATTTGGGCGAGCTGGGCCTAGGGATGGGGGCACGGTTTCAAATTGGGGTCATGTACCACCAAAGTGGGGGTGAAGGTGGTGATAGTTATGTTTGGGTTTGTGAAGAAGAAGAATATATGGGATGAAGATTGATTGGGGAAGAAAGGATTAAGAGGTGGTTAGTAGTGGCGGATGGTGTACGTGATGTTGGTGGTGGTAGGATGGATTATTGGTGAGGTGGTGTGGTGTTGGTGGCTGTGGATGTGAAGTAGAATAAGAAGAAGAAGATGTGAAGGATGATAAAAGATGGTCGGTAAACATGGGTAATTTTGTCAATTTAAGGGATCGACTGGTATGACAAAAAAATGAAGGGTGGTATAAATTGACAAGGAATTTGGCAAATACTATGGTAAAAAAAAAGACAATTTTTCTTTTTTTTTAGTACCACTTTTATCTTTAATGACAAATTGATAGCACTAGAGAAGTTTTTGAGTTGAAATGAACATTAAATAAGTTTTAACCGATTATAACAAGTTATAATGCATTATAATCTATTAAAATACATTTTAATCGATTTAAATCCGCAATGTATTCAAATTTGTCACGATTTATCTTTGCACCAAATTGATGTTATAGAGTTCAACCCAACAACAATTGATATGTTATATACTAAGTATTCATTAGCCTAAAGAATCGGACACAAGTTGGATACAAAACATAGAAGATCGATGAGTATATTAGAATTAGTAAAAAACACAAAGAAATGTTGACTTCTTTTGGGTATGAGAACAAATCATTTGTATTACTACATTCAAAGACTAAACAAACCATGAAATAGAAAGAAGAAAATTAAAAAGAATTAGATTTCTATTCTTCAAAAAGTGTCTTTTCCCTGATTAATCGAAAATTGAAATCATCTAATTCAATTAAAATGTGTTACATTGGATTCTAATAGTATGTATCATATTAAACTCACGACTAAAGCATACTTTATTGTACAATGTTATAATCGATTATTACTTAATTACTAGCCGTTTGTGCACAGTCAAACCTGTGCGAATTTGTTCTCCTTATACAATTACTTTTTTGTATAATTAATTAGATAATGATGAAATTATACATCATATATATGAGAAAATGCAACATATATTGTACACAATTCATAAGTGAACTCAAAAATATAATTATGAATAGAGTTAAAGCTTATGCGAATTCCCTTAAACCAAACTATTTCCTTCGTTGAAAGAAGATGTTCAATAAAAATGAGTTGCTTATCCGCAACATATCTTGTATTTAGTACAGAATGTTATAGTAAATCAACATATGTTGGCTTAGTGATGTTGAAGTCCATTTTGCTTCATCGTTTGATCTCTAAATATCGAAAAGAGTTATACTAAATATATAAGAACTAATAGAATAAGTACTTCTCTATATTTTTACCAAATAAGTTAAGAGATCATGCAAGAGCTATATCTTTTTCTTCATCTATAATTTAAGTTCCTCTGTACTCTGTAGAGATATACTTAGCATGAAATTAGAAGGGTCGTAAATAGAAAATAACAGACTGAGGAAACACTTACGCTTCTTTTTCATAATGCACAATGGTTGAAGGGTACAAAACAAATCAAAGTGTCCGGTGTTTGAGTTCAACGTTTCTTTTATCAAATCGTCTACTAATAAAAGATTAAGATATTGCTAGTTGTTGGTCATACTACACAAACAAGAAAGGTACTGAATCAATTGGCAATAGGGGGAGTAGCCCAAGATCTTATATATTGACCCGGGAGTACACCGATATCCGATGTGGGATGTGTATCTTAACACTCCCCCTCACGTGTAACCCAATCATCGGCGGAATTTTTCCATACCGGTATAAATTGCCGGAACAACATCGGCGGGGTTACACGTGCCTCATTAACTCGGGTCTGGCTCTGATACCATGATAAGAGTCTATGAGGTTCCACTCTAAAACCAATTGGAAATAGGGGGAGTAGCCCAAGATCTTATATATTGACCCGGGAGGACACCGATATCCGATGTGGGATGTGCATCTTAACATGATGAGATCAAACCAAATTGATAGCACATGTCCGAATCATATGATATTATTACACACCTTCAAATAACAATAAGGAAGTCCAGCAAGTTGATTGCTCTTCCCTTGACACTCTTCTTTGTTATTTCTTGATAGTTACAATTACATACTATTATTGCTCATCTTAACAAACCTGAGGCAGATTTGATATACTAATGGTAGGTAAGTTATTCCAGTAGCTTCATCCTTTCCCTTGGGTTCTGCAGCAGATTGTTAACATCAACATCCCTACCTGCATCATTCCCATCATTACCTCGAAAAAGCCTGCACTTAATTACATTTTCATGAATATATATGAACAGGGATATAAGGACATAATAAATGTCATTTCGCTAGTTGCAAGAATAAGGCAATAGTTGATTGTAAGACAAAATCACCTTAAGACAATCGAGTGAATCCCCAATGCTCGGTTGCGCATTCTCCTAGAGGGTTGTGGCAATACTACCAGTCTACCACCATTTCCTACAATCTGAAAAGATGTAATTGTAAAGCAAATAGAAACCATGTAACATATATTTGTAAATCCTAAAATATACTATAAATGATACATGTATGTGCTGTCCAATAACCTCGGGCACCACTATTGCAGCATTAGCATTAAAGCCCTTCTCTCCCGTTTGTTTATCACTCGCAACATTTTCAGTTACAAAGTCCTGCAACGATATATTCAAATCAACTAAAAAGGATGTCATGCAATGCAAAGTGAAAAAGGCTAACCTGTAGGCGGCCATGGGTAGATTTGGAGGAAGGGAGCTTATTGATATCCCAACCAAGAAGCTTACAAACAACCTGCACAAAACCTCTATGGGATTTCATCGATCTTCTTGGTCTTCGATATGGACACAGTATGCCGAAACTTGACGTCCATCTTACTCGTCAAGTGTAAGATATTCAATGTTATAATTTCAATATCCATCGCGTCGAGAATTCCCCATTGAGAGTTAAAATTGAAGCCTTAGGATCGCTCTCAACCTCAACTCGAAGCCACCCTTGTCCCCTAGCCAATTCCAAGCCATCCCGGAGTGCTATAGCATCTGCAACAGCTGCGTTTTTCACCAGCCCCTGCTGCCGAAATGCAGCAGCTCTGAACAACCCATCTGTGTCCCGAGCAACAATCCTTGAGGTCCCAAATTCGTGTGCCGATTCCATTCCGCATCACAATTGATTTTAAGCAACCAGTGAAAGGTGGTCTCCGCTGCATAGTAGCAGTTCTAGCGTGACTGCCCCCACTCCTTCGGAAGCATTTGATTAGCATTCTGGAAGTCACAATGAAGAACATGTCCCTTCTCAATAATGTGTTGACCATTTGGCTCCTTGCCATCAATATGTAGTGCATTCTACTCATTCCATGACCAAATAATGCAGGGTATCTTTCACATATCTTCCTCAAGCCCCTGTGATTGCAAAAGCGTTGATTGGTGAGTCTTTTAAACTTTCTTCTTTAAGATGAAAGCATCTTACTTGAAAACTAAGCATACTTATTTACCAATGAAAAACCAATAATTTGAAATCTGACAATTCTTAACAATTAACAATTAAAAGACTAAATAATAAATTTAACAACAAATGATCAATAGTCATAATTCAAAAAATAACAAACAATTATTTAAAAATTAATTAATGAATAAACATTGATAGTTTCTTAGTACCAAACATGATGCACAAATTAATTAATGAATAAACATTGATAGTTTTATTGTAAATATTGACTGGTTTCTTTCTTCTTTCTCAAAAGGTTTTTGAATATTGTAAAGTTGTGCATCATATTTTCTAACCTAGAAATGGATAGGTTTTCAAGAAACTAATGGAACGATTTTTCGTGATAATAACAATGGAATGGATTCAAGAAACTACTATGAGTATTTGGCCTAATATCTGTATGTTGCAAAGGTAACTGAATGGAAAGGAACGTGGGGCTTCAGTGTTTTAAAAAAAAAACTAATTGACCCCTTCTTGTTTTATATATAGGGTAGATATAGTATTATACTTATTAGAAAATCAGACTATATCAATATAATACCCCAAGATTCGAATTTTTATTACAAAACAACACCAAATATTCAAATTGCATACAAGTACACACATAGAACACAAATTGACCCCAAATGCATATTATATATTGAATTTCTATTTTGCCCTTCATTAAAACTTTAAAAAAATCAATTTAAAAATCCCCAAAATAAACCCTTTAGATAGTTCGGAGGACAAATAGATTCATTTACAAATTTCGAAAACAAACTGACCAGATAATTTAAAAGGAGGAAAAAATATTTTCCTTAAATTTTATCCACACCTAAATTCCCCATAACTCAAACAAAGAATTAGTATGGTAAAGCCAAAAGTCCGTCCAATGCTACGACCTATAAAAAAATTTCAAACAAAGTCAAACTATGACAAATTAAATGGGACAAAACAGACTTTAATAGTTGTTATTTCCCGCGTAACTTCAAGGCGTAGAGCTCAATGCTAGAGGACGGATTCCACAATAGAGAACCACTCTTCATTGCTCTGTTTCTGCCTCCCCTCCATTCATATAAATTCCCTCAAACTATTACAATTGTTAGTTAACATCATATTCATGGCCATTAATATTCTGTTTAGATTATGCTTTCTTCTCATTCTTTTCAATTTCAACAAATTTAAAGTCCATGGAGCACCATCTCCATCTCCATCTCCTGCACCTGGATTATTACCTCCCTCTCCTGCTCCATCTCCAAAGACGAAACCTCCGGTAGAGCCGCCAAAGGCTCCCTCTCCATCTAGATTGCCGCCAGAGTCGTCACCTCCTCAAAAGCCGCCAAACACGCCACCACCAAAGCCAAGTCCTGCTCCTCCAAATGGCACGCCCACCGAATCTGGCGGCTCTGGAGGACTGAATGGAGGACAGAAGGCTGGGATCGTGATAGGGGTATTTAGTGCTGTGGGTTTGGGAGTTTTCGGAGGGTTGGTTTACAATAAACGTCGAACTAACATTAGGAGAGCACGCTTTGGTTCTGCTGCAAGAGACACTCAGCTTTGAACTAGAATTTGTATAATGTCGTATTCCTTTGCCCGTATCAGTTCTAAGCTGACTAGTGGATATCGAGGAAGGCCTCGAAAGGAGCCTTTAACATACTTTCTTCACCTTATTTACTTTTCCTTTGATGTATACTACAAGTCTAAATATTTCTTATTCTACACGTAAAAAATTTTAGGAAGTTGATATTATAAAACTATGCATTGAAACAAATCTAACAATATATCACATGACCATATTATTTATTATCGATTAATAAAAATTTATGGTCAAAATTTTTAAAATTTGACTTGTAACAAGTTGAACGGGTTTTTTAGGTTCAGCATATCCTATATTCAAGGTCAACAGGAGAGAGGTTCGCATGAGTTTGGAGGGGACATGAACATGCGATAAATACTTTAGTTAACATATGTTAACTTTTAATAGTTAGGAGTTAGCACCTAGTAATTAGTATACAAGATGGCAGGACTTTTGGCAGTAACATCTATCGACAAAAAACAATGTAGTATTACTACCAACGAATTATAGTACTTTTAACACACTCTTTTTTAATATTCCTCCATCTAAATCACATTTTGTAATCCCTAGAGGAAGTGTCGGGAGATCTATTTCTTTGGTAGGAAGATAGGTAAGATAAATATGTAAACTACTATTCGCAATATAACTATCAAAAAAATTATCGTTAACACCTAAATATTACTTGGTCCTGACTCCTGCCCCTCTCAAACTATCTGCTGAAAATGTATTACTAATTGATGTGCTAATGAATCTGAACTAAGACAATACTGTCTACTCTCTTTTTCCATATAGACTTGCCAACTCTACATTACCATTTTGTGTTCGAGTAATAATAAAAACATATACCACAAGCTAATGGATCCACTTTTGCTCATTGGGGTGCAAATGCTGACTATGATTCGAGTCCTAAGAACGTAAAAATGCTCGTCGGGATAGCAGATGAGATGCTGAAGCTAAGATATGTCGTGTCTGTGCTCTTCAACGGTAAGAGAACAGGAGATGAGGTTAACTTCGAAAAACTTGACTGGTTTGCTGGAGAACTTATACAAGAGCACCAGAGAAGGAGTTGCAGAATTGTTCCCACTGTTTCACTCACGCAAGCTACTCCATGATAATAAGTTAATAAAGGGATACAATTGAAGTAGACATATATAATGCAAAAAAGTGGCTTATATCTTACAATGGGGGAATTATTTACTTATTTGAGTGAATACATCTCATTACTTGAAGTACTACTAGAAAATCTGGAGTTGGTTTATGTCATCGTCGCTCGTTCCTCTAAACCTACTAGTTGCAGTTAACACTAGGCCATGTAATATCTTGAAACATCAGAGTATTGCAAGAATATGCATTACCCCCTACTCGAAACTGCAGCGTTGTGAGTCTCTTTTTCTACATTCTTGCACCAGGTCACCGGAATGTCAGCGATTGGCATTCACGATCCTACCAATTGTCTCAAGGATCAAGGGCTCAGCCTTCTATATTTCATGCTTGATAAATTTTTGTTAGTGCCATGGTCTTGGAAAACGTCATATTCTTGTTAACATACCATGTCTAAATGTAAAGTTTTATTGCTATCATAATTACGTCTATGAGATATCAACGCTTGATTTATAGCACAAGGATAATCAAATATTTCGAGATAGAACCAAGGTTACAATCAAATACCTGGTGTTGGCTAGAAACGAAGAAAACTAATCATTCAAGCAGTCCTCACTGCTTGGATAATTTTATTTGATACAAGTTTCTAGAATTGCAGATGACATTGGAAAATAGTAATAGTAGATACAACGAGATAAACACTTATAAGCAATCATAAATTAGATGATTAAATATCTAATGAATAGGATAGTGTATCTTTAATCTTGTGAGTGCTTTAGAATAAGAGAAGGTCAATATCTTCATTATGCAGTTCAAGATGATATCTGCGCTTACTTTAGCAATCCCAAGATGTCAGATATCTTGCTGGTATGATATTCTGGTTGGATCTGGTTTGAAGAGTCTTGAAGAGTAGCAAGATCTGTTACACCTGCAACGATGATGCCAACAAGCTAAATTTAATTTTCGAACATTGTGAAGTTCAGCAAATATATTAAGCAGGTTGAAATTTTACTTTTAATTGACCAAAGGCTGTACAGTTGTAATACAAAATTACATGTAATCGGACATTTTCTGTTTTCTGTGTTTAATAGTATTTCTTTCAAAGACTTCAAATGATGCAGAATAACAAGGAAAGATACAAAAATAAAAACTAGAATTAAAAAAGAGGTGTGTAACGTAATCGGACTCCAGTTTTAAGTAGTTAATTCCATAGTGGAGATGGTATGGTGCAGGCTTGTAACTAATTAGATGAGTGTGGTAAACATTGTCTTTGTTAAAAAATTGTGAATCAAAGCATTGAATTGAACGAAGATAATGGAACGCGCCATATGGAGCAATAAGAGAGAGTTGACCTGAAAGAACAAGGAGAGTTTTGCAACCAGAATTCTGACCAAATAAGATATCAGTATCCAATCTGTCTCCTACCATGCACATTCTTGAAGGTGGAATATCAAATCTGCAACATGAAACTCAAAAAACAATTTAAACAAGCATCTATGAAACATGCATGTCAAGGAACAGTAACAAACAATACAACTTGAGCAGCGTCTGAATGGTCATTTTTTAAGCTTATTGTCATGTTGCCCCTATTATTTCGCGTAGTTTCAAATTGCTGCCAAAACTGATCATTTCAAGTTGCCCCTTAAACTTTAAGAAGTTTTAAATTGCCCCCTCAGACCTCAAAGTTAGATAAAGTTTCGTTTTAAGAAAAGGGCAAGTTGGAATATCATGTATGTTATATTTTGGGGGAATTTCTTAATACAACTGCATATCCAAACGAACATCCCTAAATGCTATGTGGGTGGTACAGTCACCAGGAAATTCCATCTCATTTATATCAGGACTCATGACTGAGGAAGAATGTTATAGCAGTTATGAAGTCCCACAACAACTGAGAACATTTCCTGATAAACTTACAAGATCAGTAAAACCATATAAGTTCATGAGATTTAGGTATAATTAGCTTGAACTCTTCGTTATCATAGAAAACCTGCAATAATATTTTTTAGGAAAATCGAGTAACTTGAATACTTGAGCAATAATCTCACTGGTCATGTTTTTTTCAAATTCTAAACAAATGGGAAGTGCACATACAAAATTACAATTGAAATTGGACAATCACACATTAAAGATATTTTAAAACTACCTTTCAAGTAAAAAGTCCATCATAAGTGTTGACGGTTTTCCAACTACAACAGGTTCTCTTTCAGTTGCACCGCATACTGCTGCGACCATACATCCGGCACCTGAAACATATTGCGCTGTTAAGTTTCCATATCAAGTCACTTAAATTAAAGGTAACCAGTTGCAGCTATATACCAGGCCATTCTTGCATATTAGTAAGATGTCCCACGGAATCACGGTTAGTAGCAATGAAAAGACATCCTGGATTCTGACGTATGCAAAGAGTTGCATACCTGGATTAAGGTCAGAATAAGACTCCAAAATTATGATAAATTACTCATTGTATATTCATCATGATTCTTATAAACTGCTCATCCTGAAGTATTATGGGGATTATGCAAGATAAAAAAGATGAGAGACAAACGATACGCAAGCCTATATGAGTTTAGGTTCTGTATATGATTTGAGTGGAATACAAGTGCTTCTCATTAATAAAAAAACTTAATATGTTATAACACTGCTGTGGAAACTATATTTTTCCTTTATCTATCAACAATCAATACATTTAAAGGCTATACCACAAAATTCTTGTTAAGACACCTGAACTGATAGGAAACGATCCTGAGAGCTGTATAGATCAAACAACTAATGGGTAACTATGGATAAGGAAAAAGGGTATTACTGTAGCTTGTAATAATTTATGTGTGGATCGAGTCCGACTATAACCGCTCCAACCTGGGAAAGAATAAATCAGAAACTTGAAACTACGGAAAACAAGTGGAAACAAGAAAAATAGTTTAACTAAAACATCGATACATTACATTTTTGTCATGCTCGAAAAGATAATTTGGTTTCAGTTCAACAGTTTGTTTGTTGTCATCCTGCAAACATCCGAAATAAAATGGTAGTTCTGTTAGTTGGAGGGAAACTGTTTGGACTTCTGAGAATATTTTATAACAGATATTGCATACATTCAATCACTGTAGTAGATGTAACAACTGTGACGATCATCTGATGGTGAACGTCTAAGTTCTAACTAACTGATTAATAAAAATACAAAACAGTAACTCATTGCCACGTATTGTACATCATTCTTAATTTAAAAAGAATCAAGAAATGAGTTATGTAACGTGTAAGCTTACACCAATGACATAAAGACAATAAGACTTCAAGACGAGGGGCTGGGAAGTTAAATGGTAAAGCTGAATCTTTTTGTGTAATTCCCTA
This sequence comes from Echium plantagineum, assembly GCA_003412495.2. Lineage (NCBI taxonomy): Eukaryota > Viridiplantae > Streptophyta > Magnoliopsida > Boraginales > Boraginaceae > Echium > Echium plantagineum. Next base: position 18,406,839 of record CM016562.1, read on the forward strand.
AAGCAGATTTTCTGAAGAAAATGTAGCTTACCGGGCCACCTAGGGCAACATAACCAGCAAGGTTAACCTCTTGTACTATGCCTTCTCCACCAACTACATAAACCTGTACAATTTCAAGATTACTAGTCATCAAAAGATACATAATTATCTATTTAATGTGAAAATACTAAAAAGCCAAAAGAGATTGGGATTGAAAAATCAGCAAGTGATCTAATATATCCACATATATTCATATAGTCATACACATTATTTATTAAGGGATGCAAAATTTCAAAAATAAAACCATTCGAATAAGCTTTGTAAACATATATATATATGAAAAGAATGACCATTTGAGTACAAAGAATAGGCCTGAAAGTGATTCATATTAAACACTTTAGGTCCCAGAAAATCATTTTGATAGTAACTAATTACATCAATTTAGAGTAAAAATGACAACAAACCTTCTTTTCTTTAGGAAAATGATTGACTCTCAAGTACATAGCAGCTGCAAATGAAGAGGAAAAAATCTCATCCTGCACATAACGTGATATTGCGATAGGTTAATCTATTGCTTTCCTAACTTTCGAACTAGCTCCTTTGGAGCTGACCATTACTAAACCATCGACAGAATTACAATGTCTTTGGGGCGACTTATTAAACCAAAGACAGAAGGCGACTTATTAAACCAAAGACAGAATCACAATGTCTTCAGGGAGACACCTTACACAAAAAAACATCAACACACGACACTATTTAAGCACATAACACCACATTGCTCCCTATCGAACCTCTGAAACAGTTATTCCCAGGGATCGAAACTTCTTGGCATACTGATCCCTTGATTTGGTCGAATTATTTGTAACAAATACCAACGTCTTCCCCTGCAAATGAAAAATAGTAATGACCATTTACAAACCCTACAACCAATCATGGAATGCCAGATTTTGAAACTGATAAAGCTCATATAATGCAATCCTTTAGTTTAAACTCCCAATTAAAAACTGCCCCCTTCACCAATCAGTCATCTCAAAATATATAATCTGTTAATTAAATAAAATAAAAAAGTATTACCACCACTATATTATAATAGATGTCCTTTTTGTTCACAGCGATCAAAATTAACAAACTTTACGGTCTTAATTGCATTAAAAACAGTTTATAAACCATGCGCAAAAATATTCGAGTTCAAAATATAAAAAGTTAATCAAAGAAGTCTCAAAAGAATACGATGGATCGCAGCTTTTGGAGTGTCTCTGGGACACCATCGATGAGAGTATCCCCCTTCCAAATTACACCTGATCATTTAAAACAAACAACCAATTTATATATGAATGAATTTAAAGGGATGATTAATATTTGATTGATTCATAAGATAGGTTAGTGAAAATGGATAGTGACCATCACAATCGAAGAGGAAAGCGTCAACGAGGTCTAAGAGTTTAGTGATGTTTTGTGGTGTAAGAAGCTCTGAAGATTCACTCTCACTCTCACTCTCATTGCTCAACTTACTGTTCGACATCTTCCAATCCAATTGGTCAAAAAATCTAAACGGTTATACGCAGTTACGCACTCGCACACCAAAATACTTGTTCTTTTACTAGTTAAAAGGACTAGTTTACCCCCTATTTGGCTATTTGTATGTGTACTATTTAAGGAAATTTGATTTATGGTCTGTTTGGATTGGGGTGAATCAAGGGGAATCAGGGAGAATTTAATTTTTTTTTTTTTTTGTTTGGGAACCTAATAATTTTCTACCCTAGGAGAAACTATTCCCCTTGATTTACCCCCATTACCCCTCATTCCCCTCCAAATCTCTACCCTCCAAATCAAGGGGAATTAAGGAGAATACAATATTAAACATTAGAATATATTCTCCCTGATTCCTCTAGCTCAAAATCATGGTACCCAAACAACAATAAAATATATTCTCCCTGATTCCCCTGATTCTCTTCCCCTAGGATAATTTTTTAAAATTCTCCTCCCCTGATTCACCCTAATCCAAACGGACCATTAGGGACAAAATAGATATTTAACTCCTAAAAAAACACTATTTGATTGTGTGTATAGTGTTTCATGACAAAAAAAATTTGAAAGATAACATCAATAAAATAAAAAATTGGACTAAATAACACCCCTAATTTTCGATAGTGTATATGGATAATTATAAGGGTCTAAAATTGTATTGGGGCATGTACCAGTGTATAGAGGCATCTACAAGACTCTAACGGTGAAAATTGATATATACATTCTTTTCTTTGGTATTCGTTTCGTCGGCATTGTTATAAGTTATGTTCTTTATGCTTAGTATAATTGTTTAGTTGATTCATTAGTTATGAATTCATTTTGTTTGCTATTGATTTGATTAAGTGGTTGAAGATTGTCAAAGGTGTCTACATGTACACTAAACGTGAGATCATGTAGTTATGTTTCTTAGGCTCTTATAGACGCTCATATACACTGACAACCACCATTAGACTCTTGTAGACCCCCATATACGCCGATAAACATCATTAGAGTCTTGTAGACATCTGTACACCCTAATAGTTCAAAAAAATTTGAAAAGGGCAATTTTGTATATTTACATGGGATGATATTATTTAGCCCAAGAAATTTTAATGGGTGTTCTTTTCCAAAAAAAAATTGTGGAAGGATATTATTTAGCAAAATTTCTCGTAGATTTCCGTTGGTTGAAATTTCGGTACATAAAAATGTAGAAATATTAGTGAACCTTTGTGCAACATAATTTCTGGGAAATTTGATAACTTAGCACCTTTGTGCAATATAATTTTAACACTAGCACGGTGCTACCCTAAAAATTACTAATGTGTCCCTAAATTCTATCCTTCTTCTCCAACTATTTCATCTTCTTCTTCACTACACCACCACTATCACCAACTATTGTGGATCTGGGGTTGTGTCCGTGAATTTGTGGGTGACATGGATGTGAGGAAGAAGAAAAAGAACAAGAAGAAGATGTGAAGGTGGTTGTGAGGAAGAGAAGTCATTATATGAAGATGATGGTGGTTGGTGTTGGTGATGGTAATAGTGGGGCGGCGGCGTGCAGGATGATGAAGATGCGAGGAAGAAGAAGATAAAAGGGAAGAGGCAAAATAGTTATCTCTAGGGGTTCGGTGCGATAATTTTGCAAAAAAAAAGTGTCAGTATTTTAAATTTTGTTGTCAAAATATGCCAACCTGCCAAATTTGTAGTTCTTTTAGGTCATATAATGACTTTCGGAGATCGCATGTGACTGTGAGAAGAAAATCAAGATGGATGAACCTTGAGGTCGCTTCATGATAACCGTTTCATCTAATGAGCCATTGAGAAATGCATTTTTAATATCAAGTTGTAATAGGGAGTGTTATTATACACCTTGGCCAAGTATCTTTCAATCATATACGGAACCATGTAGGATCAACACAGTATATAAAACAGACGTGAGCTACTACAGTCTATAGTCACCCTTAAAAAACCAAAACTTTAAACTATAACTTCGCACAGCCATATCAGAGACGTTTGCTCGACACGCAAATGTATTACACCATGTATTCTATAACCTTCATACACATACACCACAAGAAGACGCTAATTGTTGGCGACTTCCTCCTTTCTTTCATCAACTGTTTTCCAGACTATATCTTTCAACCCAGTTGAAAGGTTTTTATAAAACTGCAAAGAGCGGAAAAGAAGGGTGAGAATCCCACTTGGAAGTTCTCACACAAATGAATATGGTGGAAATAATGTTCTCGTACCTTATGGAATTCTAATGTGTCACCACCTGATTTTCGAAGTTCAACCACGCATAGGGAGGGAGCCACCTCAAATATCTGTCAGGGAAAAGATCCTAAGTGCCTGAATGAGCAATCATAAACAAGATGTTTTTACTGAGACATACCTCGGTTGAGACAGATAAAGGACCCTTACGCCCAGTCTTCTCTGTGTGGAGCTTCATCTGAGAAGAACAAATGAGTTTATAAGTTGGGCACTGAACTAGCCTCCTCTTCAGAAAGTCATATCATACCACGTATTACCTTATAGTTATTTTTTGTTACATCAAATCCTAAAGGAGCAACTGTTTCCTCAATCTTAGACGCTATTTCCTGAGCAGTGCACTTGGAAGTAAATCTTGTTTCTCGCTTGACGAGCCCCTGGATCAACATATGTCAATCAGGTAAGGATTAACAAAGATTCAGACAGTAAATAGCATGGCAAGATGCTGTTAGGGAGTAAAATTTGTTTGGGAACTATTTAATTTTTTTGGTCTGCCATAGCAAGAAGAGATATTCCAATCTCTTTAGGATGGGGTAAGATGACAAATCTGATAAAAGATTAGCAGCAGCTCCTGTTGAAATCTCTACATTAAACTAAAGAATATGAAGAATATTCAGCATAAGTCGCACATTTTAAAACATCTCCTCCTCCTAGATGTAAATTACCCTAAAGAACTTCTCCCCGACTTATTTATTTAGATATCGTTACTCAATCTAAGATTTGCACACACCATTTTCTTTTCGAATAGAGAACTGAGGTTCAGACCCTGAGATGTGGAAATAAGCTCAAATGCATTCATGTTTACTGGAGTGGTGGCCCCTCCTTCACGTCTCTCCACGACAAAGTTCTGTGAGTCCTGCATGAGTATATATGTAACACGTCAAATCATAAACCAGCTACATAGGTCAGCAATACTAAGACTGGCGAAGTGCTCTAATTAAGGATGAGCAAAAACTCAAAAATCCGTCCAACCTGACCAATGCCGGGCGGGTTCTTTTTCTATAATTTAAAATACCTGAAACCCGCGCTCGGGTTTAAAAAAAAAAAATGTGCGGCTATTTTAGAAAAAACCCGACCACGGGTATTACATAGGAAAGAACCCAATCCCAATATATTACTAAAACCCAAACTCCCACATTCTCAGATTACTTAGATATAGTTAGAAACCCAGTTATACAAAGTAATGTGAATGAACCAGAATCTCACTATACATTCTTTAAATGGAATAAAATCATTTAGAATGTAAATTATTACTAATATATGACTGACTAGGAATAACAAGAATGATGTAAATTAAGATACTATAGAAATTGTATGGAATTTGATTCCTTCCGTTTAGTTTGATACAACAGTAATATACACTAGTATATTGGGAGCAAACGGGTTAACCGCAAAAAACCCACAAGAAAAAACCCCGAGGATTTTTAAACTCGCGGGTCCAAACCCGTCTAAAACCCGCGACCGAACAGGCCCAACCCCGTCTAAAACCCGCGACCTTGCGGGCGGGTCCAACCCTGTCTAAAACCCGCCCGTTGCTCACTCTTCTCTAATCGTTAGAGAGTATCCTAAAGACTTGGGTTCTAAATATTCCCCTATAAAATACAGGTAGTATTCTTTGTTTGGGAAAACAAAAAAGACAAGTCAACAAATAACTATGCACAAGACAATCGTGGAGACTTACAGTACATTCATTGAATATGGCATTCACATCATCAAGGCTAACATCTTCTTGTTCAAAAATGGATGGCTGATATCCTTTTCTGAACCATTCATTTTCAATTACTTCTGATATTTTTATTCTCTGCATCATATTCAATAGAAAAACAAGAAAGGATAAGAATAAAAGCCATCAATGAAGTTCAGTAACCAAGATATTATTAACAGAAAGGAGCATTGACTTTGTGAAGAAGACTTAAAAAACATACTGTTTGGGGATTTGGATCAAGAATTCTTTTGATCAATTTCTTTGCGCTGGAAGAAAACCATGTAGGGCATGTAAATTCTGCCTTGTAAATCTACAACCAAGTGATACACTAATAAGCTTCAAGCATATATGAGTAAAGGAGAATATGAATACCAAAGAGACCAGACAGTCCCCTAAGGAAGACAAATTTGCACCAAATCGCATTATAGTTTCCAAATTGTTATCCAAAACCTCATTAAAAATTTCAACTGCATTGAAACTTTGTAAGTAGTCAAAATTGTTAACCCAAACTCCCTTGTTGAACTAAAACTTCCTGAATACTTAAGAACGTTTCATCAAGACCAATTTGAATTATGATTAAAAAAAAAATGTAGAGCACCCCCCTTTAACTGGTTCAGTTGAAATAAAGCTTGTTTTCTCCTGTTCTCTTTCCAGGTTTCGGAAATAATTTTTGGAGTATTTAAAATGAGAAAACCATCAGGGCGTAATGAATTACATTGAAACTATATGTCTAATGGAGGTAATCAAAATGAGAGGAGAAGAAACTCAAGGACACTCAAGGTGATGACACTATCTGAAGATCTCTATCAGCCGAAAAAAGTTCCCTTGACCAAGGTTCTGGCGGACCCAGATTAATCTTAAAAAATCACAACATGAAACCAGCTCATGAAATAACTGGTTGATTTTATTTTAATAGATAGTCATCTCGTCTACCATTAGAATAATATTTTTGTTAAAACAAATACTATAGAAATGACTTTCTAGGTTATCCATCCGGGAATATTCTAAGAAAACCTTAGTTAAACATATCAATATGTGCTATTACCTTTTTATACAATTCCATCAGATTCGAATCTTCGAAAGGCAAGTATCCAGCCATAAGAACAAAAAGTATTACACCACATGACCAAAGATCTGCTTTAGCTCCATCATAACCTTTATTGCTAACAACCTAAGAGCAGAATAATTTTAAAAATGAGTACACTAAGTAGATCATGAATGTAATTAGTAATTACTTAATACAATAAATAAATGGAGTACCTCTGGTGCAACATAGTTCGGTGTCCCACATGTTGTGTGTAATAATCCATCTTCCTATAAGAAAGAGATAATATCTGTCAGTATTTTTTTTATATAATATTTAATTCTTAACAAGATTATACTTGATCTACAGATTACAAATAGCAGTAAAAAAATCAAAAGAAATTTAAGCATTTGCATTCCTATGAAATGGTAATATCCTACTCACCCGCACTTGCTGAGGAAGTGCACTCAATCCAAAATCTGAAACCTTAAGATTCCCATTTCCATCAAGAAGCAAATTCTCTGGCTATAATTAATGGGAAAATGAACGATTTGTCAATGTGGTACTATTGTTCACATTATTTCGAAATAATTTAATGTCAAACATTCTAATGGTCACCAAAATCTTGAAGTTCTTACCTTAAGGTCTCTGTGATATACACCTCTGCTATGGCAGAAGTCCACAGCATTGATAAGTTGCTGAAAGTACTTTCTAGCTTCATCTTCCTTAAGCCGTCCTTTAGCTGCCTGTGACCAATTAACCACCTCATGTTAGCTCTTTCATTTTATCCATGATCAGTTGTTTGGGCAGAAGATGTTCTTACAATTTTGTCGAAGAGTTCTCCACCAGTAATGAACTCCATGACTATATAAATCTTTGTCTTGCTAGCCATAACCTACAGAAGAAGGGTTCAAGTCATCTAGTAGGTAATTACAATAAACCTAAATCTTATTAGGGAGAGAAAATTGAGAACAAATTATACTGTGGGTGTTTGGCTGAGGATTCTTCTACAGAGAGTTTCCATTTGTAAGAAACTCTCCTACTAAAGAGTTAACAAGAAAGTTTTTTCCAATCCCTTCACTCAAAAATTAAATTTACAGAAAAATAGCTCAGCCTAACACTACCACAAGATCGCATGTACAGCAGTTAAGGGGTTGTAACTTACAGCCCCCTAACTGCCTTTTCTATTCCCCAAGCAGTCCAAACTTCATAAGCTAGGACAGGCAGTACAAGGGAAGGGAAGGGGCAAAAAATGGGAATCTTCTTACATGACTACATTAATGACTAACCTCATACATCCGAATGACATTGGGATGCCTGATTAGTTTCATGGTTGAGATTTCTCTTTTAATCTGCAAAGAGTCGAGAATAAATTCTCCATACTCATTTCTAATGTAAAGTTACAGTATTATTTGCAAATACATCAATTTAATACACATGATATCTCGTATAGTAAGATAAACGTTGCTGGGAGCAATGACATCGACTGCATTCCCACCGAGAATATTAGCAATTCAGAAAGAGCTTTTTCTTCCCCTAATCCCAACATCAGACTTCTTAGAATGCAGATATACACCATAGTTCAGATTCTAAATTCCTCCATAAAACACAGTAGACTTTTTTTTTAATTCAGTTATACAATAATTCAGACTACATATTCTAGAAAAGATAAAGAATACCAAATTTATGGTACTTGAGTAATCTGCAATTCGCACTTGTCCAAATGCATTCCATTTTGTAAAGCATGCAATATCTTATCAGTTAACAACTTACATGCTAAGACATCGAAGTCAATAAATTTTAGATGTTAAACAGAAAAGAAACAATTTAACAGATAACATACTGTACCAGCATGACTAACTGATTCTAGTATATCACAATTGAGTACAAACAAGATGCCCCGTACAAAGAACACGAAAAGGGAAGATAAACAGAACAACCCTCACAATCCAAGTACTACAATTAATCATTGTAGATGGGAATTCCTAACGCTGAAAAAATTATTTAGTTAAAGGACACTCATTTAATCATCAAAACAACACTTTAGTCCATTCGGATTGGGTGAACCAAGTTGAATTTGTATATTCACCAGATGGATTCTATTTGTTGTATTCACCTAGCTTAGTCGAGGTTAAATGATCCACCTAAATTCATCCGATTTTTATTAACCTAGAGATAGGAGTATGCACGTGAATGGTACGTTTAGTTATATTTCACCTCGAATCACCACCACAATATAGTATTGGAATAACATTTTAAGACATTCATTTAGATTCACCTCAAATATTCTCACGCTATACAGATACTAAATAATGGTAAGCAAATCTAAATGACGATTTATATACACATAAAAACGACATTTCTGTAAACGATTATCATACTGAAACATAAAGAATATCAAATCATATCAACCTGACCAATCATCTTGTGTTTGAGAACTTTTTCTTTATCAAGAATCTTTATAGCTACATGTTCACCATTCTCCACATTCTTGGCAAACTTCACCTTCGCAAAAGTCCCTTCTCCTAATGTCCTCCCGAGTTCATACCTCCCAACACGAATCCTCAAATTACTACTCCCAGCACCATTCGATTTCGATGACATTTTCACTCAACACTATATAAATCAGTACCAAAACCAAACCCAACTTTATCCCCTAGGTGGAGCTGCTATATATAAATCAACACCACTTTCTTAAATACTTCCCCCTTTTTTGCACTTAATCAGCTCAAATATTTTCAACTTTTTGAATTTTCGTTTTTGTGTTAGAGAAACATTGATCTAAGAACTAAAGCCTCTTCTTCTTGCAAGGTTGCCATACTTGAGACTTCTCAATATTCATATTTCTTACTTGTTTATTTGAAACACTCAAAACAAAAATGGAAACGTTTCAAAAACTGGAAAGAATATGGTATATACTACTATAAAATAAGATCAAAATATCCATCACAAGAAAATGGCCATCAAATATTTAAACTTATCAAAACACAGATCTAAACCATTAATAAAAATCGAATCTTTATTTATATCGAAAACTAACAATTTGGATGAGTCTGAGTGTAATATAATTATATATGGAATTTGGGTGAAAAGGCAAAAAGGGTATGCAAAATTAATGGAGGATTTTGTTGCAGTTTAATGAAACGTAGCATTAATGAAACAATTGATGTGACATTATTAGTAGAAGATACTTTAATAATACGTTAGTATAAAAAAGGGAAGATTAAATTAATAGGAGGATTTTGAGTAGTGATCTGAGGAAGGTAATGCCTGAAAGGGGAGGTCAGGTCAGCAGCGGTACAGTACGGAATAGTTCACCCTACCTAAAAATAAATCCACCTTCGGTCTCTTATAATAAAAATCGAATACAAAATTTCTATCAATAGGAGTCCTTTTAATCAGAATGTCATTCGAATCACCCTACCTCTACCTTCGGCATCACTATACAGTATACACACACTAAAACAATAAAGGGATTCAAATTATTGTTTTACCCTTTGACCATAAACGAATAAAGCATCCAATAATATTTATACAAACAGACTAGGAGAATGTCAAAAGGAGAAGAAACGGGCACAGAAGTTGTATGTTGTCCATTAGAGAGACAAACACATGAAGAGAACATCAAGGTTAGTGATAATGTCAGAGTAATTTTCATATCGCCAAGCAAAATCATGTTGAATTCCTTTTATATCCCTTTCATCAACTATATTTTCAACATAATCTCAATTGTTAATTATAAAATTTATTCATATTTTCATTATTCAAGTAGAAATCAAAGTTTTCTATCATTAATAATCAATATTGTAATTATAAGTCATACAATCAAAGGGCATAAAAGGAATTAAACATAGTTTTGTTCTGGCAGAATAAAAATTGCTCTGGCAATATCGCCAGCCATATATAACAAAACTAACAAGTGCCGATAAATTGTTACTTTTGTTATATTATTAGTTATGATATTTTTAACTAATATGTAGTTATGATATTATTAACTAATAATAATAGTTATTATCACTCTTTTAATTTTTAGTTATTATCATTATTTTATTATTAGTAATAATATTATTAATTATTGCTATTTTTATTATTAATATAATTATTAGTTATGATTTACTAATTTATGATTAATGTTATTAATATCATTTATATTAAATAAATATTATTATAATACACAAGTTATTAACTAATAATAATAGTTATTAGCACCCTTTTAATTTTTAGTCATTATCATTATTTTGTTATTAGTAATAATATTATTAATTATTTTTATTTTTACTATTAATATTATTATTAGTTATGATTTACTAATTTATGATTATTAATGTTATTAATATAATTTATATTAAATAAATATTATTATAAAACATAAGTTATTATTGTACCAAAAATACTAGTTGATATTAATTTATGAATATCTATTATTAAAAAGATTAGTGTCAACTTACAATTAATGTGTATTAATGTATCCTAGAGATTATGCTCATTAATAATGCTTAATCTAAAATATTTAACTAAAATGATAAATATATCATTTAAACCAAATTAAACGAATCATAATCGAATCTCAAACTATTAAACCGTTGGAATCAAAATGGGAGGTTGAGACACTTACGGTGACTTTTTGAGCCTTTTGGTGTTATTACAATTTACAAGTTGAATAATTGTGTGCAACAGTTTTTCTAGGTACAACTAGTCAAGCATACTTGATTTGTACGCAACTTCATTCTGAAAAGGTTAAAAAGATTGAGTTATATCTTGTCGCCTCCTGTCCTAAAGACTTACAAAAACGTAAATAGTAAGAGGTATTTTAGAAGGTCAGAAAACTTAAAAGAATTAAAATAGTAAATAGACGAGTTCGTTCTAAATTATACTCCACCCAAACTTAAATTATAAGACTTTTTTGTTTTATTTAATTTTATTAATTGTAACTAATTAATTATACTATAAAAGATATGAAATATTTCATGAAAATATATTTAAAAATAAATTTATTAATTTTATATATTTTTTTAAAAAATTGAAAAAAGATACCTGAATAATCACCAAGACACACAAAAATCAAAATATAGTACTCCCCCATCCCTGAAAAATTGGTACATTTTGACTTTTTGTGGTCAAATTTTAAAAAGTTTGATCAAGAATTCTCATTAAACGATAAGGAATAATATAGTCATGTGGGATCTTGTTAGATTCGTCTCAATATATATTTTTGAAATATCAACTTTTTATAATATTTTGGATGTAAAATAAAAGATATTTATGTCTTAAATTGTGTTTTGTTGACTATCAAAAGTCAAAATGGATCAATCTGTTAGGGACGGAAGGAGTATATAATATGAATTGAAGGGAGTAGATTAGTCTATTGCTTAGTCAACCTAACGCACATTGTCTGGTATGGCAAGCATGGGCGTGGGATTCAATAATTGAATTTTTAATTTGGTGTATTCAATATTTTGTGGGAAAAGTATTGGTCAATGGGGAATAAAGAAGTTGGAAAAGTGTATTGAGCCTCCAGCATGACATTTGGAGATAAACAAGCTAGATTTCAATAAGTTATTCAATCTAAGACTTGAAGATGCATCCATTTTCAACTAAAGAATTCATCACATGGCCAAACAAAAATCAAGTGGAATAATTTTCTTCCCAAATTTATATTCCTATGGGAAACCTAACTAACAACTATATCAAACTTATTGTAAGGACAAATTTTAGTAAGTCTAAGAAAATACATTAAAGATAAAAAATGGGGAGTTGCAATAAATTTCTTATTGATGCTAAAATTGAATGGGATATGATTACAATATTTAATACTTCTTTGATTTTTACGACTTGAAATTCAAGGGCTTTGATAGCTTGTTATTGAACTCTTGAATTTGACAATTGAAGATTTAAATGTAGTTGAAGCTTGATGATTTGAATCCTACTTGTACTCTTAAACTTATGCTCGAAGATTTGAAAAAGTTGAAGGGCTTTGGTAGCTTATTCTTTTTTTTTTCTTGTAAATTAGCGATGAGATGAGTATCGATCCAGGACCTTATGATCACTAACATGAGCCTTTTCCACTAGGATATTCGATAGCTTATTCTTGAACTCTTGAATTTGGTGTTTCAAGATTTGTGGGGAATCGAGAGGGTTGAGGGTAGGGTTGTCAAGGAGCTGATCCGACCCGCTTTTGCCCCAAATCGGTTCGGACCTTAATTAAACCGGTTTCACTCGCAAAAACGGTTCATTAATAAACCGGTTTTAATGTTCAATTCGTAATCTGTTCGGAAATAAAATCGTATAAACTGGTTCGTCAATCGAATAATTTAAAATTGCAAAAATCGGCTCGTTAATCGGTTCGAAATAAAATTCGTTCGCTCGGATCGCTATTCGTTTCAATCGTAATCCGTTTTCCACTCCCAAATCGGGTATTTAGGATATGTTTGGTATAATTTTTTAAACAAAAACGAATATTATAAACTTAACGAACGATTAACGAGCGGGCAAACAATTAACTCGCAACGAATCATAAACTAACGTAAGTGGTTCGAATTAAAACTATATTTTAATAGGGGCTCCCTCCATCACTAAATGATTAGCACATTTTGACTTGCATGGTCAACAAAATATGATTTAAAACGTAAATATCTCTTATTCTATATGCTAAAAAATTATTAAAAAATTGATATTTCAAAAATATATGTTGAGACGAATCAAACAATATCCCACATGATTACATTATGTCTTATCGTTTAATGAGAATTCTTGATCAAAATTTTTAAAGTTTGACAAAAAAACTCAAAAAGTACAAATCATTTAAGGACGGAGGGAGTATAATTTTATAAAAGTTTTAACGAGCGAGTGCATACGATTTACGACTTGTAGAACGAACCATAACCAGTTCAAAATCTAAATCGAGCAAACAAACGAGCCAATTTTAACGAACGAAATACGAACAATTTACAAGCAAACCGATTCACTAGCAGACCTAATCGAGGATGAATTAGTGAAAATAGTTTCTCCTATGATAATTTTAAAGGAATTCTCCTTCTCTTTAAACCCACCACCACCAATAGTGTTTTTTTAAAGAATAAAATGACTATTTGCCCATCGTGCCCCTCGTTGTTGATGTCAAAAAATGTTGTCCTGACTCCTGACACGGTCTGCCAGTCTGCCACCCCCTCGCGTATTTTCATTTCATCATCTTTCTCTAATCTTCTGCAAAAAATCTGAATATTTAAATATAATATATTTACAATTTCGTTTTCTTCAGGCAACACCCCCTCCACCCCCGGGCAGCTAGATAGAGGACACACAACGATCCTGTTGGGTAAAATATGTCTTTTTGGATCTACATGTTCATTCATTTTCTTCATTTCCATTTGATCTGTATTAAATGAAACATGATTTAATGTTTTGTATTGTGATTTTATTATCTCTTTATGTCATTTTAAGTTATATTAGTCTGATTTGATTTATTACTGATTAGTTATTCATGCTCACTCTTTTCTGGCTGTTTACCTGAATATGTTAATTTTCACGCTTGGGTCAATTGGTAAACAGCCCGGTTAAGGCTGCGTATTATCCGACCCCCATCCCGCTTACACGACTTAGGTGGGAGATTCTCAAGGGATTGGTACATGTTAATGTATTAGTTTATTGAGTATGAAGTTGTAACTCATGTTTGTAACTTGTAAGTTTGGATAGCTTTTTGCCTTTTTTAATTAAGAGGGGGGGGGGGTTGGTATGTCTTTGGTTTGCTCTATTTTCTTTTGTTTTACAACTTCGGAATGCTGTTTTGTAGGGTTTATATCCAAGATTGTTGAATTGGATGCTAGCGGTTTGCTAGTTGAGCAATGAGTCATCCATCTGGCCCCGGGAGGCCTTCATCAAGTATGTCGTAATTTCTACCATTATATGATATTTAAAAATGCAATGCAGTTCTGCAAAGCGCAAGTTACTATGAATCGACTGGTGACGAGTAAAATGAAGCAATGGACTTTGACTGCATACCACATGTTTGTGTTATTGTGTTCCTCTGATATTTGCAAATTGATAGTCCATTCATCCTAGAAAGATCGTCCAATTTTGATTTTCGATGGTTGAATCTCTTAAATTTTGAGCTCGGGTATATTTTGTGGATGTTGTATAATATTTCGTAAGAAATATATCAAAGTATTGGATGTTCAACCTGATGTACTATTTATATGAGATGATAATCAATAACCAAAGAGACAAATATGTTGAAGCAAAGCAAAAAAAAAATTTTGGAATAAAATAACCATTAGTATAAAAAGTTTGTAAATTGGAGGACTATCATTGTAACAATCTCGACTCTAACTAAACACTTAATTGTACCATTTCATTTTTCTACTTCTTATAAACTCTGCATCACCTAACTGAAGAGTTTTTTGCCTGCTAAAAGCCCAGTACTACATTTGATATCGATTTCTATATTTGTTTTTTTGTCCTTCTACACAGTAATTTTCCAACAGATTCTTTGAGTATGACAAAATAAAGAAGATAAATAAATGAAAGAATTTGTTATCTCTATAACACCTGCACTGAAATGGACACCGGTACCGAGAACTCCGGAGCCATGTTTGAATCTCTACTAGTTCTAGAGTGGTCTGTATACCCTTGACTAAAATCAAAGTTGTGTATCGATTAAGACTATAAAGTCTGGTCGATCTTTTAGGGATTTAGGGAGTATAATACTGTAGAAGTATATAACCTGTTACAATAGAGGGTTTAATCAATTCATGACTTAAATCAAAGAACATCGAAGTTTGTATTTTTAATTGATCAAGTACCTGATTAGTTTTTTGTGAAAAGAAATTCTGATTTGACTGGTTGACTCCTTTCAAGACACTTGAAGAACTGTGCATGGCGATGAAGTTTAAATATTTTGTGCGAGATAAGTTGCTAACATATATTTTATCAGTTGAAATATTTTTAAGAACTGGAATATGTTATGGAAACTATCAGTCATTAACCATATTAACATTGATGGCTCAATGGTTTTGTATTTCATAGTTATCAATATTTTGGTTTATATTCCATAGAAACAAAATCAATTTTTACTTGGTGAGAGAATATAAATATAATCAAACTATACATATGCATGCATTTACCTGAATAAATAAACGCTCTTGGTGTTTGTGTCATTGCTAGAATCATGGTATGCTTCAGCATGTACATCTGTAGTTTAAATACATTTTATCTGCTAACCTATCAGTTTGTTTGTCATCTTTCAACCCATTCCGTATGATAACTTTGAACCACGATCAAATTGCATACCTTAATTCAGAGAAATAATTGTTGTTAATTTGTATTCTCAGACAAAAGAAGATTAAATGATCTCCTGCGTCAAAAAGATAACCGTCAGTGTGCAGATTGCAGTGCTACAGACCCTAAGTGGGCGTAAGTCTTCAAGATAATGATGTGATATTCTATTTAATTTGTTATGTTTTCTGATGAACCCAAATGTTTTCACTTCAATGCTGTCACTTTTATTTTGCTCACTTCTTTGCCTAAACATTGATGTCCTACCTAATTTTTAGGATGGACCCGGTTAGGTGGTTACTAATGCATCTTCCCTAGGTTTACTGATTTTTATAGTTTTCATCTTTCCGTAACTTCGATTAAGCTCTAACAAACAAATGCTGTTTATTCAGAAGAACATGTATCCATATGTCCTCTACATTGGTTTGTGATTTTCTTCAAGAAAAAAGGTTGAATTTCATGTATGTTTGAACAGTATTTTGACTTTTCAGGTCAGCCAACATTGGGGTGTTTCTTTGCTTGAAGTGCTGTGGTGTGCACAGAGGTCTTGGTTCTCATATTTCTAAGGTGTTTTATGAGATTAGCTCATTTTTTACCATTAAAACTGATATGTTCTATTTGCATCCTACTACTTTCAATTGTGTAAAGATTTAACCTTAACTGGAAGCTCATAATTGTCAGGTCAAAGGTAGTATCTTATGTGGCTTGCTTCAGCATTTTATATTTCTCAATCCGACATTTAAGATATGTATTGTTTAGCTTGTACAAATCCCTATTTTTATTTGCTTATCTATCAGAAACTGTGGTTTCATATTAAGTCAATGGAGCCTATCAAGAAACCTGGAGAAGTGTTGTAGCACTCAGTTGTTACCAGAAATGATAGGAAGTTTGAGGGGTTCGAATTTTTGTGACAGCATTGTCGGCTTTTAACTTGCATAATTGTTAGAGTATATTACTATCCTTGAGTGTGAACTCCAGTTAACAGGTCTTCAAGTAGCAACATACCTTTTTTCTTCTTTTAAGAACAAAACTTCTCTTACCCATAGCTAACTTGTTATTTATCTGGGCAGAGTAAAATTGACCATCCTGTTTATCTTTTAATTTTCAGTTTAATTTGTCTTGTTCAAAATATCAGGTCGAAGTTCTTTTGTCTAGTATGATATATACACATATGTTTCTATGATGTTGAGGATATAACTGGACTTTTTCCATAAATTCTTGAACCATCATGTCAACTCATAATTAGATTGTTTAGGTAGATTTCTCGCCTTAGGAAGTACTTGTATGGTATTTAAATGATTAGTGGTCCATGAGCCAATTGATCAGCTTTGTTTAGGTTGGATAATATAGATGGCATTAAAGCCATTAACTAGCTGATATCATGAACAACGGGATTATTTTATATCTGTTGCTATGGGGCTACTCTGTAATTGACTGAGCATGTTGTACACTAGAATACTGAATGTGTAAATATCGATGCGCTTAACTTTCTTCATATTTTAGGTCAGCTCATCAAGTTCTATACTTAATTGCTGCTCTGCTTTGGTAGATGTCTTACACAGGACATATGTTATGATGTTCGATATTTTCATATATTGGTGTAGTTCAAGTTATTTATTGAAATAAATATATAGACCAGAACTCATAAATGAAGATGGTTGACCAAAGATGGTTGACAAAACCTATAGACCCACCATAGTGCTGAATTGAGGCGTGGTATACATATAGCTTATCCCATTAGTGGATAACGCTTAGTTTGATTTGGTTTGGTTTGTTGTCATTTATAATTTGGTACTTGTTTTATAGTGGTCACTGTGTAAAGATTCAGCAAAGGATATATCTGTTAGTAACAACATAATATTTACAAAGTAACCATATAGACCATTGAACTTTCAGAACTGCTAGAGTGTAAGGTAAGATGAATATGATAAGTAGATCTTAAAATTAAAATTATGGCCAAACTAAAGCTGTTAAGAGTCATGAATTCTTTTTTGAATGGATGTCCTAAAGCATTTATATGCTCAAACACAGTTTGAGCATGTAATAATTAGTTAGATTTTTGTATATAGGCTCTTATACTTTCAATCACGGAAGCAATATTTAAAGTGGGACAAAGGAAATTAAAATTTATCATATCCTTTACAGTGAGTCCAAATTGCTTGCAGGTTTTATCGGTTACATTAGATGAGTGGTCTGATGATGAGGTTGATGCAATGATTGAGGTTGGAGGAAATGATTCTGCTAACTCAATTTATGAGGCTTATTTACCTGAAGGGGTTTCGAAGCTTCGCTCAGATGCTAGTCATGCTGAACGATCAAAATATATCAAGTTAGTGAAACTTTTAGTAAATATTATGTGATTATTATAAGGTTAAATTGCTTGATGGATCATGACTCACGAGTTAATTTTTCTTTTTTAATGTTTTCTATCTGTTATGCTTAACAACCAAATATGTTATGCTTAACTAAACTTAGCACATTACTTGGAACTGGAAAATTTCGGAATAATTCATTTATCTTTGTTGCTATGTTTCAATGTGTAATGTTTTTCCTTGTACCGGTGTGCTTTATCATCTTTTATTGCCCTTGTACCAACCACTTTTATTATTCGGGGAGTCATATCAAATGGATATGGTGATGCTTCAACACTACGTTTCTCTCTTTATTGCCTTCTTTTGTCCCTACCTCCTTGTCTTTTACCCCATTATTCTTTGCTTCAGTATTAGTTCTTGTTCCACTTATTGAGTAAGGTAATTATGAATCTCTTGAGTTTACCTTTACTAAACAATTCTACTTTGGCTGGTGAATTATTGTGTTGGCCGCCCAAAAACAATCAACTTTTAGCTTCTTTGTTTTCCATTCACTTGCAGTCTTCTATGCTTGGACTGGGGGCTTTGTGTCCCATCATATTCACTTGTGTTGGTCTTTTTTCATATCCTGATTCATGAATCTTCTGCCTTTGTACTTCACGTCATTATGTACCATTTGATTTAATTGCACCGTTTTAGATAATTGTAGCATAGTTATTAAACCTTGCCCTATGCGGCTACTCAATGATCTGGCCTATAAGTTGGACTGGGTTGCCTCCTATAAGTGGGTGAGGTATCAGACCGGTGAAAATGGCTTGACCTAGAACCTTCAAAACCAGTGAACTGAACATGTTCTTTCGAAAGCACCCCCTGAGAAGATTGCTTGAAATTTTTAATTAACAAACAGTTAGTAGGATTTTATAGTTTCTTAATAGAATTTTTAATTGATATGTTTGACTGTAAATGTAAAGGTTGTTTTACGGAATTGAATATTTACAATAAATCTAATTGTATTTCAATAATTAACTTGCTGGTTGAACTATAAACCCAGTAAATCGATTGTACTATTAATTCAATGCCTGATGCGGATTTGATAACTATGGCACATGAGTTAAGACGATAGATTGAATTGGTTGAATTTGTATGGAAGATTTCTGTAATTTTGAAGTGGATGAAATTATAAATATCTGTATCTAAAGGAATGTTTTCCATCAACATCGTTAATTATCTGTTACTTCCTGTCCTAGTATATCTGTTACTTCATGTCCTAGTATATTTGACCATTTAGCTTAAAACTACTTTATTAAAAGTTAGTTAACTAGGAGATAAAGTCATAAAGTTTCTATTATTTTCAAGGAGGGGGCAACTACGAAAGTAGGAGACGGACAATAAAGTCTAAGATTTCAAAGAACAAAATTATAAGAGGTACACTGAGAAAGTAAATGATCAAGGAAAAAAAAGCAGTAATGTTTTTCTAAGAAACAACTATATCAAGACGGAGGGAGTAGTATTGATATTAGAACAGTGCAGGTAAAGGATTTTGAAAACAAAAAATATAAAAAGATACATTAAGAAAGTGAATGATCACTAAGAAACAACTATATCAAGATGTAGGGAGCAATATATATACTAGAACAGTGCATCACCAAAATTCCAATGTAGGACATAGACTTGTGAAAATGACCTAGAAGTCAATATGATGGACCTTTTAGTAAGTTATTTATTTAGATCGAGTGATAAGGAATTGGGTCAACTATATTTGCTTTAGTCACCTTGATATTTTAGCAAGTCCCTTTTTTCTTTGTATATTGGTTTTTTTTATAGAAGTAAGACCATCTTAGTGATGTTGGCCATTTATCCTGTTCCACCTCTTGATATTTTATTCCTGTTGCATCCTGAACTTTTAGGCGTTCAATTTATTTTTGTGGTATGTATGAGCTAAGCTCGCAAGTAGCCTCTGCACTATTTTTCTCATTTAAGTGTTATTCCTGGTAATAACAAGACAGATGCTAGGCTACATTTATAATAATATCTCAATGTCTTGTTGTAGGTCTAAGTATGAGCATCAAGAATTTCTTAAGCCCAGCTTGCGCATCACGTCAACTTCATCCAAAAGGACATCTCTTCAAGCAAGTGCATCCAAGAAGATTATGGATACTTTTTGCAGTTTGAGTAGATCTGAAAACAAAGTAAGATACTAATCCACCACCCAAAAAACGATGTTCTATATTCTGGACTCTGGAGCCATTGCTGTCATGCTACGTAGTAACTGTTGCCTCTACTGAGGTCTATTTACTGAACCACTTGTGTGCACAATGCAAAGTGAAATATATACTTTACCTGGATTGCATAAGCTATACTTAGGATGATGGTAGGTGACCTATATTTGGTCAGATATTTGTTAGTGTGACGATGTGATCCATCTTAGCTCAGATATTTGTTAATGAGGCAATAAGTACAGTTCTAGATATTTTACAGTGAAATACGACTGCCAGCTTGGATTTAAGAAACCTATGTTCTTCTCAATAACTATCTGAGTATCTAATTGTGATTCTTATTGCAGGAAGGCATGGTGGAATTTATTGGAATGCTGAAAATCAAAGTAATTAAAGGCACAAATTTAGCTATTCGTGATATGCTGACTAGTGATCCTTATGTTATCCTGACTCTTGGTCAACAGGTAGGCCACTCTGCATGAAGGTTATAGAAAAAATATTGCAAATGTTTAACGTTTACCTAGCTTAATTTTGTTCTTTTATTCCCATCTTGAATCTATAATCTGTGAAGGAAGTATCCCTGGATGTATCTTGATAGACCAAAGAGCGAATTTGAATTAGTTTAACTGCTATCTTTTCGGGGTATGAGGTTGTGTTGAGGGTGTGGGAATTGCTGTCCTTTATGGACCATATGGCATAGAAGATGTTGTAGCTCTCTCGTTTTTTCTAAAATTTCTAAATATATGTGACACTACATTTTTTTACGAAATGGCCCAGTAGATTCTTTTTCTCTTTCATTTCCTCGCATTCTAAAATATGTAAGTCATTGTTTATTGTACTCTTTCTTCACTTATCCATTGGACATCTGATTAGTAGGACTCACCCCTATTTTTTTTCCATAGAAAGCACAAACGACTGTAGTGAAGAGCAATCTAAATCCAGTTTGGAATGAGGAGCTCATGCTCTCTGTTCCAGAAAAGCATGGAGCCGTTAAACTGGTATTCTCTTTTTTCTGGGCTCTTATTTAAGTTACTGCATATGAGACTCTTATTTCTGTGTAAGAAAAATAATATACATACTATCCTTTCGTTCCCCCACTTGCTTCAAACTTTGGCTGCATAACTTCTTATGTGGTCTTTGTAAGTCAAAGGATTTCCAACTGCATCAAACAAAAGGTTATGATGACAGGTCAGGTTTACTCTCTTCTTTCGATGTATCACTTCTACACACATATAGTATTAGAACATTGTTATTTGGAAGTTCCTTCTCACTTTAGTGTCATTCTACTTCTATAGAAGGTATAGTTGATAAGTTATATTACTATAGTGGCATGTGGCCTTCTATAACATTGGAAATTTAAATGAATACTTAATGAATTAAAGTTTTGCAAGACTAAACAAGCATAATCTTAACAAGCATAACCTGGACTACGAAATATGGTTCTGCATTCTTGATTATGAGGACATCTTCAGTCGAGTTTTAAATAAAACATTATAGTTGTAGATGAGATGGTGAACTTGGTAGTATGTACATTTACACAGAGCTTCGAGTTTCAAATAGAGCATTATAGTTGTAGATGAGATGGTGAACTTGGTAGTATGTACATTTACACAGAGTAGCCTCATTATCATTGATTTGTTGGGATGTTCTTCATATATGTAGATGATAGTGTTGGTAGAGAACCTTCACACTTGGTTAAATTTACGGTTCTTAGGGCAGGCGAAAGAAGAAACACAGGCAGGCAGGATCTGTAATTACAATATAGAGGACAAGTAATGGCATAGCTAGCATGCATGCGAGAGACTGAAAATAGTGACATTATCGTAAATCTGATTCCTACATGTTCTTGTAGAGATTGTCTGCTGGTGAAAGACTTTGACAACTGAGCGAACTTAACAGTTAGAATTTTCATTCAGATGAATATAATGATTCAGGAGCATAAAAACGCATCTTTATTACAGCTCTAAGATCAATCCATTTTCTTTGTTCCAGGAAGTCTTTGATTATGATACATTTTCTGCTGACGACATCATGGGGGAAGCTGAGATTGATATTCAACCAATGATAACTGCTGCAATGTCATACGGAGATCCTGGAATGTTCGGGAACATGCAGATCGGCAAATGGTTGAAATCACAGGACAATGCCTTGATAGAAGATGGCATCGTGAATATTGTTGATGGCAAGGTCAAGCAAGAGGTATTTCTAAAGCTTCAGAATGTAGAATCTGGGGAAATAAATCTAGAAATAGAATGGATTCCTCTTGAGCAATAAGTTTGTACATACTGATCTTCTGCTCGTCTTATTCATATTCTAAGTAAGCATATATCTCACTACCTTCTTGTAACAATATCTTTTATTGAACCTGTTGTGCTGCTGTTGTAGTCTTCAACGGTTCTCTTTATCTGTTGTTTTGCGATTACAATTCAAAAGATAAAATTATGTAAAGATGGGAGCATTGCTTGTGATCATATACAGTTCTTCATTATTTTCTTTTTGTTAATTATGAATGAATGCCTTATGTAAAGAAGATTTCCTCCTTTTTTGGAAGTTGCATTTTTGCTTCTATAAAAGTTCATATGAATCTTTGCTTTGAAATGTTAACAGAATTTCTTGATAAAATTAAACTGATATACTACGAGATTTGATGGGATAAACATCTACTGATACCTGATATTTTGTGGGTTCAAATTAGAATCATTTGTAAAAACATCAAGTCCATACGCATTCTACCTAGAGGCTGGTGTTGTAAATAAACAGAACTGAAAACGAGTTGAAGAATTTTTTGTTCGACTAGTCGATAAAAGCGCCTTAGAATTTCTACCCCTGGTGTGAAAGAAGTCTAGGAAAGAACAATACCTTGCCAGTTTTTCTCTTCATCGTTGGGGAAATTGCAGTTGCCGTGCATGGTCGAGAAACTTGAAAGATATTGCCAACGAACTCGATTGCTAGCACATAAGAATGTGTCTTGTACATTTTACCTTCAAAATAAATAGATATTGCCAATGAATTCGATCGCTAGCACATAAGAATACGTCTCGTATATTTTTCCTTATTTAAAATAAGAGGGATAAGGCAAAAATATGTACATACATCTATCTCCATTGCAATAATGATTATCCCATCCACAAATGAAGACACTTCACTCCAAACCAATCATAATTGAAATAAAAAAACACTAATGTCCTAAAAGTCCCCTCTTGTTGAAATTCACTCTCAACTAACCATCCACATTCACATAATTAACCAATTAATAATGATGACTGAATAAAAGTTGATCTAACTAAGTCTTCCCAAAGCAATATCATAGCCATATTTTTCCTCTGGTTCTGTATGGCAAGTTCGACCAAGAAATTGTTGATAGTAATTTTGAATTCATGAGCTTGCAGTCACAAGCTCATCTGTCGGGGCTTGTTCGTGTTCTTGTTCTTCTTGGAGTGGGAGCTGCTCTTTCTGCTTACTATTATTTCTGTACCTGAATAAAAAGACTAGAACAGAAGTGAGCAGCAATGCGACGCCGATTACGCCGCAGACCAAGCTGGCAAGCAACAATACCACCCTCACATGATCTCCTCCGCCATTGTTACTACTTCTTCCATCATTTGGCGACGACGAAGACGAGAGCTCCGTCACGTTCTTGGCCGCCAACGGCAACGGTTTGGGCGTCGTTTGTCCGTTGAAGAAGTTGTGCATATCCTTCGTGGAGTTACTATCTTGATAGGCCAATCCGTGGTCAGAAGGACGAAGCTCTCTGCCATTCACACTGGACATTCTTGTTATTGTTGAGACAAGAACGATGAGAACTGGAATAATCCTATTACAGTTGTGCTCCATTGAATGATCTTGATTGATTGGGACAAGAAGCAAGGAATAAAATGAAGTGAGTAGCAAACAAGACAACAAAATTGGGATATTGAGGTGATGATAGTGTGTGGAGTAGTTATATACTTATATATATATAGAGAAGAAATTGTCCATATGGTCCTTCAAAGTTCAAACTTTGGAAGATTTCGTTAAACTTTTGTCCAATTTTGAGGACTAATATACAACTGTTGAACTTTCGAAAACAAAAAAACTCCATGTATCTATATATACATATAAGTGCCCACGAGGCATAGCTCAAATGGTAAGGGGCTTCATTATAAGAGTGTGTTTCTCCACAAGTGTGTTGGTTCGATCCACGGCAGGTGCATGAGTAACTCTGCATTTGTTCAAGGGAGGATTTGCTTGTGGGTGGTTACCCAGCCTCTCTGAACATTATTGAGGTGGAGTACCGAGCCGCTAGAGGCACATCCCGGATTCACCTCATCTGTTGGGCGATGCTAGCCAAGCGGGAGCTCTTTAAATGAGCGTATCATTTATATATACATATAAGTTAAAGTGGTCATAGAGTAATTATTAAGTATGTAGTTTACGTTTTTGTCAAAAGTTGAAAGATGAATAGGTAACGCGTGACTTTTTGTCGGAGTACATAGTGGAAATATTCAATCACATGCATGTAGAAACATACAATAATAATACACAATCAGACAAACAAAAAAATAACAACTTCGTCGGTATCTTATTACCAAGTGTAACTCAATGGGCGTAAATGTCATAAGCCAAAACCGCTCGAATTTAGATTTGCATTCATTCTCTATGCATTGCTTGCTTTTTGCTGGCTTTGATCCGGTTACCATTTGCACTGCTATTTTATCTGATTTGATTTCTCAGCAAGATATCCCACATAAGCCTGTGAATGTCTTAAGAAACTAGAGAAGATTATTCCGATGGTTGAATAGTCTAGTGACATTTGGCCCAATTTTTTATAGGCTTATTTTTATTTTGGACCCTAAACTATGATGAAAATTTCAAATAGGACCCTAATACTATCCTAAGCCTCATATTGGACCCTATACTATGGTTTGTCTCATTTTACCCCCTAAAACGTCAAATATGATGTAATTTCGTTTTAAAAGAAGGGCAAAATCGAAATAGCACATATATTAAACTTTTGGGCACAATTCACAAATAACAAAACTTATTAAATTAAAAATAAATCCCAGGATTATTTTCATTTTGGACCCCGAACTATCACTTGAGTTTCAAATTGGACCCTGATACTATCATTAGTTATTTATAAAAATGCCCCAAAAGTTTGTTATATGTGATACGAATTTGCCCTTCTTTTAAAACGAAATTCAATCTAAAATTGGCATTTAAGGGGGCAAAATGAGACAAAACGTAGTATAGGGGGCAATTTGAGGCTTATGATAGTATCATGGTCCAATTTGAAACTTACGTGATAGTTCAGGGTCCAAAATGAAAATAAGCCTTTTTTATACAAGAGGTTCCGAGTTCAAATCTTGTTAAAGACAACTTTTTCTCATATTTTACTCCAACGAGTTAATTAGTTAGGATTTTTGTATTCATTACATTTATTTGTAATACTATTGTTAGTGCGTGAGATTGATTGAAGTTTTTCTGTTAAACCAAGTGTCATGACAGTGAGGACAGTCGAAGACAGACGAGCATGTACAAGTGTTGAACCAGGTGTTATGAAGTAAATCTCTCTTGAATCTAGAAGAACCATACACGTAGATAAGGATGAGTTAAGAAGGCAGATCGTGTGATTAGGGGTTTCTAGGTTATTTGGAGCATAAGACAATTAGAGGTTGTAACCTAATCGAATAAGGAAACCTACGAGAGAGAATGTGGGCCGTGGGAGTTTACTGCTAAAATGATTCTTACCTTATTAGACTTCTTTCAAGGGACGGTCCTTAGCCTAGCCATATATACTACACTAAATACAAGACGTGTAGAGATCCGAAATATTAAAAAGCATAGAGGCGTTTATTGTTTAGTGTTGAGCAGCTAGGTTAGATGCAGCTAGGCATGGAAGGGAGCCACTACGAAGATCCGGGAGTTACGAAGGAAGCTTCTATTGGTCATGGGTTGAGAACGGGAATTGAACTCTATGAGATCTAATCTCCCGTTGTTCCTCAGTAGCTCAGTGGTAGAGCGGTCGGCTGTTAACCGATTGGTCGTAGGTTCGAATCCTACTTGGGGAGATTTGATCCATTCTGAATTCTTTAATAAGCGTTGGCTAGGTAAGCGTCCTGTAGTAAGAGGGGTAGTTATGAACCCTGTAGACCATCCCCATGGGGGTGGTGAAGGGAGAGCCCCAATTGGTAGAAAAAAACCCACAACCCCTTGGGGTTATCCTGCACTTGGAAGAAGAAGTCGAAAAAGGAAGAAAAAGAAATCTAGCTATAGGATGAAAGATATGTTATTTTTTTTTATTTCGCATTTTTATTTCAAGCTATATCTAGAGAAGCTACCGTGCCGTGTAAATCGAATTGATCAGGAGCTATTTGTTTTCAACTAATTGTATAGTTGGTATATCACTCCCCTTGTCAACAGTGAGGTTTTATATATTTTCTTCAAAAACACTGTAATAGTTGATCACCATTAGATCATTAAAGTAGGGAGACTATAGAGAAGTAGAGATAGGGCGTTGAGTATGTGAGCATACGAATAAGTCCCTACTTGTAATTGTCTTTTCATATAGTGGATTTTCCCTTGGGCAGACTGCCCCCCAAACGTAGGTGCTACATTGACACTGAACTGGGTTACCAACCTATGTCTTATTTACGTTACTGCTGCCTTTATGTTTTATATTCGATTGTCGTACTGTTAGAACCAAGTGTTACAACAGGCAGAACGCAATTGGTGTTTTTAACTCATCCGCACAAGTGACAAAACTTTCAACTATTATATTCATAATTCATCGCTAATTTACAAAAAAGAAATCTAGAGAAGATTTGAATCGACAAAGAAACAAAATATACAAACAAAAATGGAGCTTTGGAAAGTAAAAACTTGACGAAGAAGAAGACTATTATTCATTCCAAAGAGAATTCGAATTACAATATACTTGATAATACAAAATCTTAAGCTGAAAAGAAAACGCCTAAATAATGGAAATCGAGCCCTAACTAACTTTAGGAACCTTAACTGATTTCAATAATTAACTAACACACAACAACTAATCTACGTGTCTTTATTTGATTGGCCACACATTATCTACTTGATTAATTCTGCGCGAGTTCGAAATCCCTTAGGTACATAAAATACTCCACAAGTATTCTTTGCTATTTTTCATTCCAACTTCAAACAACTCTAATCATCAACCATCATCAACATATTATTTAAACCCCTGCCCTCAAGATGGTGTTGGGATAAAACTTTAGCAAAATAATCAACCAACTGAGCTCTAATGGAAACAAACACAAGCTTAATGAAATTGGATTTGTAGTGATCTCGAATGAAATGACAATCCAACTCGACATGTTTGGTCCACTCGTGAAAGATCAGATTCTCAATAAATTGAATAGCCAATTTGTTATCACAACGAAATTGGCAAGGAAACTAGAACACCCAAATCTTTTAAATTGTAAGACAACCACTTCAATTGACACTTAGTTGTGGCTACACTTTTGTACTCAGCCTCAAAGGAGAACCTAACAACTGTATATATCTTCATATAAGAAACCATAAAGGGAGACATTTTTCTGCAATGATATATATGAATATAAAAAGAAGGTTAAAAAGACCAAATACAGTCATGTTACAATATAGGGCATGATATATGGTCTAGGTATGCTCTAAGCAATATATCCTAAGTTGAAGTCCATTTGTTGCAAATGTCAATTGTAAGCATCTCCTAAAATGATACTTATTATAACAACTTTTGCTAATCGGAAAAACTATCAAAGAATCTATTCCTTCAATTTAATTGTAGCATTAAGCTACCAATCTGGCTTTGTATTTATCTATACTTTCATCTGGTTTCCTTTTGATCTTGTAAACCCATTTTCAACCAATAGGTTAATGCCAATTAGTGGATCAATCACATTCCAAGTTTGATTGATTGTCAAGACTTGAAATTTTTTGTCCATTGCATCAATCGATTTGGTTTAGGTCTGGCTTGCTTGTATCAATAATGTTCTGACTCATGGTTGATATTATCCAAGAAAGCTAGATGTGCATCTGAATAAAGGATAGCAGTATAAAATTATGTATTGGGAAGTAGATTTTTTTGGACAATTTTTATTAATTAGGGACCTACAACTGCTACTCGTGAAGTACACACTAAAAAAAATATTATTTTTGTTTGGAGGAGTACTATTTTGCCCCCTAAAAACAATATTTGGGTACTTTGGGTGCGTGTATAACAACTCAGCTTTCGGATGGAGAAAATAGATTGACAACCAGCCAACCACTAAGGTAAAACATAGGGAAACACTCTATACACTCCCAAATAGTGTTGTTGGAGTGAAATTACTATTCTGCCCATGTATACACTTTCTCAAGCACTACGTTTACAAATAGCGACACAAGATAGTTATTTAATTACTAAAAAAGTACTATTTGGGCACCATTTGGATATATGCATAACAAAATTTTGAGACCCTCAAATTAAGGGGCTTGACAGCTTCAGGTCCAGGGTATGATGTCAGAGGTTGGCGCGGGATGTGGCTCGCCTGATCAAGGACTAGAGCTTGACCGTTAACTACTTCAAAACACAAAGTTAGCTCCCAGTAAGAATCGAACATGGATTGCATGAAGAGACGAAATTACTTTGCAATCTAATTATTTACTAGTTGAGCTATGTCCCCGGAAAAAATATACATCTTGATAAATCACGATAGACAAGCCTCTAATTGAAAAAGAGAAGAGAAAATGAAGTATGATGGAGATGTGGTAAATTGCGTGGATATAGCAATAGTAATTCATAACGAAAATGGTGATGTAATTAGAAAAGAGAAGATGAAAATGAAGTAGATCAGAGTCCGGTCGAAGCAGTTGTATCCGCCAGATCCAATTCCATCTTCATTCTTCATTCTTCATCGATCAACCTCCCGAACCATATTCCATTCCAGATTATTCCATTCCATTACTTCAACAGTTTAGCAGATCTCATTAATAAATGGATTCACAACCTTCCCCAAGGTCGAGTGGAAGGTTCCAGAACACTCCCCGCCGAACCAACTCCGACTCCTCCCCCCTCTCCCGAACCTCCTCCAATCCAACATTACTAAATAACAATAATAATAATAATACGAGCCAAAGCCTATCCTCGATCCTTAACAACCCACACTCCTCCAAATCGGATTACTACTCCTTTTGGTCTACCTCCTCCTCCGCCCCCCTCCCCCTGACTTCCTCCCCCTCCCCCCGCCCCCTCCCGGATCCGAACTCACCCGCGCCCACTTCACCCCCTACCTCTCCTCCCTCTCCCCCTCCTTCTCCCGCTTCCACGACATCCAAAACCACGAGAAGTCATTATCCAACGCCTCGTCATCCTCGTCTTTATCGCAGTTGGATGCCCCGGGGAATGAAGGGGGTTTTGGTGGTCAGGGGGAGGCGTTGGTTGCGTGTTTGAGGGAGGTCCCGGCTTTGTATTTTAAGGAGGATTTTCGGTTGGAGGAGGGGGCGATTTTTCGGGCTGCGTGTCCATTTAGGGCCCCCGGGGAGAATGTGGTGTTGCAGGAGCGGTTAAGTCAGTACTTGGACGTGGTGGAGCTGCATTTGGTGAAGGAGATCTCGTTGCGGTCGGGATCGTTTTTTGAGGCGCAGGGGCAGCTGGTGGATTTGAATGGGAAGATCGTTGAAGGGTGTGGGAGGATTAGGGAGTTGAAGGAGACTATTAGGCTGTTGGATTTGGGGTTAGTTGGTAGCGCGAAGAATGTTCATGAGTTGAGTAAGAAACGGATTGATTTGATCGTGTTGCAGAAGAAATTGAGACTCATTCTTTATGTCAATCAGGCTTTGTCTGCTTTAAGATTGGTGAGTTTTGTGAATATATACTGATTAATGGATTTGCATAGCTCTTTTACGCCGTGCTAGTGTCATAGCAATTATATTGGTGTATGTTGATATCAGTCTATTCTGTTAGGTTTGAGTGAAAACAACATTACTGCATGATGCGCGTAGTTCTGTAAAGTAAACGCTGAATCGGCTATTAGTAATCACGTTGTACAATGACTGCTCTGTTATGAAGTGAACTTGACATATCCCCTAATATGTAGACAAACAAAGATTACCTCAGTGAAACATTGAACATCAATATATAGCATCTTTGTGAACTTATACGGGAAGTAAACGAATGATATCTGGAATTGAACAACTTATTGTATGGAGTTATACGGCTTTAGCACTTTGAGCTGCTTTCTTGTATCTTGCTGATGTTTCAAATCCTGTTGCTTGTGTAATATGTAAATATCAGTTGCTGTTGGTTTTATCAAGTAACAAAAGATGTTAATGAATTCTGCTTAATGTGTAGGCTGGTGTGATTGGATTTTCGATGGCTGAATGTCTTATTAAAATTAATTAAAAACATACTAAATATTTTGATTTATTAATAAATAAGGTATTGGATCTGAGTAGTCCTTATGTGCCTTGAATTATACGCTGGTTTGTTGATTCAGTAGTTCTTCTGACCAATATGAACATAGCAACATTGCATTTGAACTTTTGAGGTGCGACGTTGTAGTTATATTTTAATAACATATTACATTTGGGAGCATGGAGATATCCCTTAAGTTCGAGGTGCAATGTTGTGTTCTTATGTATCATATTTTTTTTTGGAGAAAGATCCAATCGTTATATTTTGTAGCCCATTAGAACAGTTTTCTTCTCTCTGTTTAATCTAGATTTCTACTGACTTAAGTGTGCAACATTTAGTTGTTAAGAAATCAGTACTCGCAATATACTCTTGAGCCTTGGAGAGGATCTCCTAGAGGAGTTGGCTGTCTTTATTCATGTAAAGAAGTTTTACTGCTGCTGCTGATATTGTTTTATCACAATATGTTACTACCTCCCCATGTTTAATATGTCATGTGTTATATGATGCAGTGCTGTTCAGTTCCACTAATTTGAGAGGATATATTTCTCAGTCATGTAGTTCCTTCCACTTCTGTGTGAATATTGACTGTAGGTCATTCGATGCTGTTTTTACTGATGGATTACAAATTTCCATTTGTAGTTGCTAAAAAAACAGAAGTTTATTCCAAATGTAGTTATTATTTTGATAATCGTTGTAATCATGTCTTAAAGAAAATCTTATTCGTCTCTTTAAAGTTTACATTAGAACCCATGTGAGGTTGTAATGTAAACACGCTCAAACTTATGAGTGTCATATCTCAAGGCATTTTCTTTATTTTTATGTTCTTCAAGTTGGCTAAATTCTTCCAGCTATGTGCAGCTTGTAACTTCTTCTGATTGTGCTGGTGCTCTAGACATTATCGATGATTTGCAACAATTACTGGTACGTATACAGCATGAGCATCTCCCTTGTTTTTAAATAGAATATGCCATTAACTTAAAATTTAGTGGGATGAGGGAAATAGGGCCTTCTTTATCCATCAGCTGGGAGTTAACTATTACTGTGACAGTTTTGTTGATAATTTTAGAGTTATGAGGTTTAAATATACAAAGCTAGCTGTTCATAGATCAAGTTTTACAACTGATGCTGAAAAGCTTAATGAGCAATGTGGTCTGAGGGAAGGTCACTGAAGTACAAACTTGTACTGTACCATCTGATATTCATGTACACTCATTGCTTATGTACCCTGTGATTCATTTTAGGGCTAGTAACTACATCAATTATGTCTTACCATTTGTGAAAAAAACAAAGTTAGATGTATAGAGAAGAGGGACATTTTTCATTAACTAGCTATAAGGTTTCTGAAGTAGTTGAAACTAACCAAGTTTGCAAAGATGATTTATGGGAAGTAGTACTATGGTGATGAGCTAGCAAAGGTGTTAACTTATTCTTGGCTGATATGGATAGTACAGATGAAAGTTCAATGGAACCTCTGCTGGTATCAATCATCTCCTTAGATGTACCATCCAGAAAATCTAATTATTGTCTGCAGTAGACTCTTCCACCTTCATTTATGTTTTTGAGTTCCAAAAGTACGTGAAAGAGAGTGAAAAAACCATGAACTTTGAGAGTCACTCTGATGTTGGATGTTAAAGGAACAATTAAATTCTTCATAGGCTTAAGGCTTTTCTGCTAGTGTAGTGCATGCCATTCCCCTTGTATTTCTGTTCCTTTGTTTCTTGTGGACATTTTATATGTTGAGCTGTTAAAGCATTTTGTTCATGTTATTAATATTGTTAAATTTCTCGTAAATTATTTGCTTTTATAAATGTATGCCGACAGGCTGGTGATGAGTTGACAGGTCTGCATTGTTTGCGCCACCTGCGTGACCATGTTGTTGCTTCAACTGATTCCATTAATAGGTTTGTATGCTTATCTACTTCTGTATACAATTAATTGTGTGGATTTATTCGTTTGGATAATCCGTATGTTTTTTGTACATTACCTTATTATTAAATTTTAATTTGCTTACGGGATTTCCTGCAATTTCTATTATTGTTCATAATTAAATATCTTCTGTGGTGCCTTGGATTTCTCAATGAACAAAATCTGCAAATCAGAGTGTTCATTAACAAGCTAAGATTATAATTGCTTGTTTGAAAGGTTATAGACTCTTAGAAATAGTAACCAAGCTATTAGTTGATTATTTTGGCATTTGTTTGTTTTACTATTTTTAGCGAACTGGTAAAGATAGCTTTCTCTCAATGGATCATAAATAACATAATTGTTTGTGGAGAATGGCAATTTCTTTAACTGTTACGCAGTTGATCATTCAATAGTTTCAAGTCTTGTTTAAAGGCTGTAAATAAATCTGGAAGCTTGACTCGGTGCGGAGAGTTCGGCTCGAATCGTTTGATTTGGAGGATCAAAAGTAGAACAGAAACTAACTTACCCAACTCATTACATAGGCCACTCTCATACCCATTTGTCCATTACATATTTGCATGACCCCCCCCCCCCCTCCCCGAATACAAAACCGGTACTATAGACTACAGTCCACCTAAAACACTTCATTTCACTTCCTCACCTCACCCTCAAGTACTTCATTATGTTTTAATTTTGGATATAATTAGGATTTCACTTTGATATTTTTTGGTTCAATTGTTTCAATTTTCCATATTGTGCGTTTAGTTAGTGTTTCTGATTCAGAATATGATGTTGCAATGACAGAAGGTTCGTTCAAATCGAACTATTTAAAACAGTTTGAAATATCTAACAAATCCCATCTAACTTTAGCCTTCAATGCATCGAACTCAATTGAACTTATTGAATTAAGATTTTGACGATTTGGAAACCAGATGGACCCTAAGATTCTGAAGTTATCAAGCTGAACACAAACTCCCTAAAGTTTGCTAGTTTTCTGCTCGTTTACAGCCCTACTCATTGTCCATTCTCTAGTTTTGAACAATTATTATGTTTGACCTCTGCAAGTGCTAAATTAGTTGATACTAAGTTCGTTTTTGCCAATTTTTGTTATAGTTTTCAAGGGTGCACTTGATCCCATTAGAATATTGAAGTTAATTATGCTTGGGCCCGTGTAATATTAGAGTGGGTAATCCCCCTGGGAAATCCTCCTGTTGCACCCTTTCTTACATGCTCGTTCTAAAGAATTCCCCATTTAGTGGGATAAAGATTGCTTTGGTTTGGTTTCTAGATTTTAACTCTAAGCTCCAAAATTAAAGAATCTATATTGGTTAAGGCCTTCAACAAGATTTTACTTTGAGCATAGTAAGAAAAAATAGTTGACATTTATTGAATGGAGAGGATACTTGGTTTGTTCTACAGCTAAGACCTATACTAGGAAATTTCTAAGAGCTAAATGTTTGTCAAGAAATTTGACCTTTACAAATTTGGTGGGTGAATTGTTACTGTGATTCTCATTGCTATAGCTTTCTTTGCAATTGTATCTATTTTGTTCTAGCCTGTTTCTAGAAGAATACAAGTTTTAATAAGCTTTAATATTCACAAGTTTAATGCCCTGAAGATTACACTACCACGATTATGTGCTCTTTTCTCTCATGAAGGTCAAGTTCATCAAGCCTGCTTATAGTTCTGTTGTCTGGTTCAGTGAGAGATTGAAAATACTATACCTCTTCCATTAACATGAACTTCAGTGGGAGATTGAAAACACTATTGACATGAAGATATATACGAATGAGTAAATGACCTACACCTACTAATCAATTCTTATAGAAAGTTTTCCGTGGTGTACTTCAGAGAGTTTGACCCGCATGTGTTTAATTCCATTTATCGTGTATATAGGTTGCTTTCGCCTCAGTATGTTGATCTTCGTAGTTTTCTATTCACACAAATCGTCTTATAGCTTCGTTATTAGTATTATGTTAACATTAGATATATTTATATATTATATCAATGTTTCCTGTTTATATTGTCTAACTGGATTGGTTCTTGTAGCATTCTTTCAGCAGAATTTATGCGTGCATCTACCCCTGATGCTGGTGGCGTGGATGTATCATCGGTTTTGAAAATAAAAGGAAGGGAAACGGTAGCCCAAAAGATTAATGAAGTAAGTGTACTTGCCAGTATGTAATATTATTGATAACTGATTTTTTTTCTGATTTCTTTACTCTGCATTGCATGTAATTTGTTTTAAGTTTGTTTTTACTAATATATGAGAACTATAACCATGTTTCTTTTTATAAATAAATGATAACTCTCTTCAACATAGTTGGTCCTTAACTACTGCATATAAGCAGACTGTGTTTATGACATTATGCCTCCGTCGATAAGTGAAATGTAAATATTGAGTCTGCTCTATGTTTCCATACCTGTAAGCCTAATGAATTTCACACTTTCAATATATAACTTATACTACCTCCAATCCAAAAAGTATGTCTTTCTAGACATTCACACAAATTAAGAAACATTCAATACATTCACAATTTCCATCTATACTGCTATAAAGCAATCATTAATAATCCACTTATCACTTAACTACATGATGCAATCATTACCTTTTTTGAGTTTTTCTATGCAAATAGGGATATTACGGGAAGAAGTGGTATATTGTGCATTGATTTATGTAAAAAGACACTCTTTTTCGATATTCTTGAAATGTCTAGAAAGACATTCTTTTTGGATTGGAGGTAGTATAATCTTATCAATTTATTTTTTTCAACTATAAAACTGATTTCTTAATGAATCTTCTACGCAAGGAGGCACTTCCCACATAATTTCGTTTTAACTGTGACATTTATATCGGAGATGCTATTAAGTTTGCATTCAGTTAATCAGAATCCACCGCCTTTTAGGTTAAAATATGCCAAAGACTCAAATCTTGTTGGAACATGAATATACTGCTTGGTCTCCATGTCTTAGGTAGTCAAAGATTTTTTTTCTCTGGCTCTTGGATATAATGTAATATATCAGTATGGCCCATTACACTACCTACTAGATGGTTGTGCACAATTCAACCTGTGCGAGTTCGTTTATCATATATGATGGTAACATATTTCTTGTGAAATTCAAAATATGCGATTGATAAAAATCATTGAATAAATATACAATTATATATAAGTAACTATTTTATTCATCTTAACTATGCTTAAATAATTTAATGTATAAAATAATAATAATAGAACTTTGCAAATTTTCAAAAAAGAGAAACTAAATGGGAGTTAGTATGCAATTTAAACACGTGTCACTTGTTTATTGGTCTAAAAAGATCATGGGGCTTCACTAAAAAAAAAAACTAATTTCCCCCTTCCCTAATTAAATATAGTGTAGATGCCTCTTAGTTAACAGCGTCGCTATCGCATGGGATATGTTAATGTAAAGTTGGATGAACTGTGTGAGAAGGCTTGTGTAGCTTGTACCTTTTGTAAACAGTTGTACTTTTTGACAACGAAGTGCTTCATAGTGCTAAGACGCTTCATAGGTTAGAGGACAGAGTCATGACGCGTCTATATAGAGAAGCACTAACGATCCCAAAAAAAGTCGTACTTTTTTTTTACCTTGTCATTGAGGGGTTGGGGCACAGAGATGGGCCAGAACCTCTGGATGATAGGACAATCGTGTAGCCAAGTCATATGGGAAGATAGATGTGAATACCATTTTGCCTCCATCACCTTGGTGATGAATGAAACACAGTTAAGTAATCTTTTATAAATTGCGTATCCAGTGGAATTTGATTTCAAGTGGAACATCCTGAAATTCTGAGTCCCCATTTTAATTGCGTAAACTCTTAATGTTGAAGTGGAGCTTCATTTTTTTTTAATCTTTTTTATAAATTTATATATGACTATTTATAAATGTACCATTCAAGCATGCAATGTATCTTGAAGTGGCAATGGGACGATGAATAATTCTAGTTCCACAATTTTAACTATAGAAAACCTAACTAGGAAGAGTCTTGCAAACAAACTTCAGTGAGAGGCTGATAGACCTTTCACAGGCTTGTATGACTGATTTCTTTGATGTTTATTCCTGGCCTGCTATACATTAAGTACAAGATCTAGTTTTGTTCGCCACGTTGATGTTTGGTTATGCTCCTTTTGTTATTGCCAATTGCCTTTTTGCAGGTGATCTAAAGTAGCTTTAACATACTGCAGGTTAAAATGGATGAAGATGACGTTATTAGCTTTAGAGACCGGATTCTTCCTCTAGTGATTGGATTGCTGAGAACGGTGAGTATCAGTAGTGCATAACCACAACTTCTGTTTGCTACTTGTTTGCTCCAATTATTGGTATCTGATAGTATCTTGCAATGATCCTACTTTACGATGTATTATATTGTGAAAAAAATTATCATTTGTTTTCTGGTATTTCTTCATTTAGGCAAAACTCCCTGTAGTGTTGAGAGTATATCGTGACGGCCTCACGACTGATATGAAGATTGCTATTAAGGGAACAGTTGAAAAATTGCTTCCAGTTCTTGTTGTTCAACCTATGGAGTCAGAATTTATTGCTGGAGAACGAACAACTGAATCAGATGGTGAGTCTGGTAACTTATTAAATTAGTTATTAGCAGAAATGCTAGTAACATTGATTCATTTCAATCGCCTGTGAGCCATCATAAGATTTTATGCAAGAAAATGGAGACGATTGTGTAATTGTCGTTCTCTTGATGGCACAGGGGGTGGCTCGTCTCTTGCTACTAAATTAAGAAGCTTGTCAGCAGAGAGCTTTGTGCATCTTCTTAGTGCTGTTTTCTATGTTGTTCGGGTAATGTACATTTGTTTGTGTCACAACTATCAATTTTATTAGTGGTATTTGTTTCAGTTGATTTATGCTCATCATTAAGTAATTTACCTTATCAGTAATGTTAGTATGGAGTAATTTGATCCCATTGTTTTAGTGAATGCAGACACACTTGGTTCAAGCTTCTGAAGTTAAAAAAGCAATTGAATGGATCCTAAGCAATCCTGATGGTCATTATGCTGCTGATTCTGTTGCCGCTGCACTTACATTAGGCGCAGTGTCTGCCGAAATAGCATCTGGGGCAAGCCAACCCAATTCATTTACACCAACTTCGCAGAAGAGTGCTGCGAGGCTTTCTTCAGGCCATGGGAGAGTGAATGATACAACAAGCCCATCAAATTTATCAAGAAATTTGCGGTGATTCTTCTCATAACTTGAATATACTTCTCTTTCTTTGAACATTAAGGGTTCTTTCTGGCAGTTCCTTGTTTGGAGTTTGGACTAGCTTGTCAAAATGAACACAGCATTTCACATGTGTGTGGTGGTGGTGGGGTGGGGGGAGGGTGAGGGAGTAAAAAATTCATGATTGCCTGAAGGTTAATTTCAGATGTCAAAATTTTGGAATAATATATGCCTATGAGATACACATATATACATACATGTACATCACAAAAGTATCTGAAGGTTCATGTCGCAGTCATACTGACAATAGCAACAGGGCTTTGTACATCTGACATTTATATCTTTAACAGAGCTGATGTCTTGAGAGAGAATGCAGAAGCTGTATTTGCTGGTTGTGATGCTGCTCATGGAAGATGGGCAAAGCTTCTTGGAGTCCGTGCTGCTATTCATCCAAAGTTGAGGTTGCAAGAGTTCTTAAGCATATATAGCATCACACAAGAGTTCATAAGTGCTACAGAGAAGGTACATTTATTTTTTATGATTTTCCTGAGATGTTTAATAGTTTGGGTTATGATGTTAGTGACCCTGTAAACAGGTGGGTGGAAGGTTGGGCTACAGTATCCGTGGAACACTACAGTCACAAGCCAAAGCCTTCGTTGATTATCAGCATGGATCTCGTGTTAGTTTATATGCATCCTAGTCCATATTTCCACCTGGATTTTAGCAGCATGATTTTAGATTTAATTTTGATGATCGGTGCAGATGGCAAAGATGAGAGCTTTACTTGATCAAGAAAATTGGTCTGAAGTTGATGTGCCAGACGAGTTCCAAACAATAGTAGCTTCACATTTTTGTCCGGAGGCTTCTGATGCTGAAATCGAGGCCTCTGCATATGTCAAAGCTGACAGTGAAGCTATTTCAACCACCGGTAGCTTGGCGCCTGCAGAAAATGTATTGCCAAATCCCTTACAACCCACCGAACAGAATGGTCAGGTTACAAAAAGTTACGATAATGCTGCAAATGCAAATAATTCCGGCAGGACTGGCTCCTCTGTGGGGAATAATCAGGAGCTTGACAGCTCATCAGCACAACAGAGTGACACTACTTCCAGTAAGGAGCGTGCTAAAAATTCAATGCGAACTCTTTCTTTCAGAGGCAATGCGTATCACATGGTAAATTGGTTAGTAATACTTGTCCATGACTCATTTATGTATATTCAATGTTAACTACATGTTCTCTGTTCCTGTTCATGTAAACCTATTGGACTTTGATTTCCTGAATGGATGAGCAGATAATTCAATTTTGAGATGGTGACAGTAGCCTTTATTTTTCAGCTACCTGTCGCTGACGGCGATTACTCATGATCTAATTGTCATTGAATTAACTTTACTTATCATGTTCCGATTGTTATCAAATTAACTTTACTATGATTAAGTTACATGTGCACTACTTCTTCAGAAGTATATGATGTGAAGGTTTCTTGATCTGAGCGGTATTTGTTTTCTTTGTCTTCACAGTGGCTTAATTTTAGTGAAGATGCTATCGGAGTATATTGATATGAATAACTGCTTGCCAGCACTCTCTTCTGAGGTTGTTCACCGTGTTGTTGAGATCTTGAAATTCTTTAACACCAGGACATGTCAACTGGTCCTTGGTGCTGGTGCCATGCAGGTACTTACTGAAACTAGGTATTCTATATTTTAAAACACCTTTTCTAATTACTGATATGAATCTTTCAGGTTGAACATAAGTTGCTGTCTCTGAGAATTTTTGTCTGTGTTTGTAATTTATGGTTGTATTTGTGGACCCTTTTGGTATGCATTATATGGAGTCTAGTTGTTGCAGGTTCTGACCTGAGCAAGATTACATTGCAGGTGTCTGGTTTGCGGTCCATTACATCCAAAAACCTTGCTCTGGCCAGTCAAGTTGTCAGTTTTATATATGCCATTATCCCTGGTAGGTCGATATCTAAGTCAGTTACTTGATTAGAAATTATCATAATATTCTATGCTGATCATATGTATACTTCTGTGATATTGGTCATCATCGCTAATCCTATAGAATATTAAGTGACATTATTCGCCGCTCACTGGATAAAAGAGAAACTGCATATGGTTTTTTCAGCAATGGTATATTTGAAACGTATGAAACGTTAATGAGTGGGAAATGCTGCATTTTAAAGCCTAAGATTGAGTACATGCATTTTGTGCCTTGTTCCCCAAGTATAATATGCTTTGTGTAGTGGCAAATGGATCAGCTCTAAGTTTTGGCATGTTTCTTGCATAATTGTCATTAGAATAAGTGAGTTTAGAATTTAAGCCTTTTGACTGCAGTATACATTCAAATACATTGTAATATATGGCACTGAAAGAAGAATTATGAATTGAACTCAAGTTTAGCCCCTGTACTAATAATTGTCTTGTCGCATCCTATTCCCAACCATTTCTTCTTCCATCTGTAAAACCAATTTGTCTTTTTAAGTGAAGCAAAAAAGGTGAATTTAAATAGTTGGCTAGAGAAACACAAGTTTGACTTGTAAAAAAGCAAGAAACATGCATCTATGTTCCATAAATAATAGTTGAAGAAATGACCAATGTTGAGTACTGATGGTAAATTGACCTTACCTTTAAGTACTTCATTGGTTTCATGATGTAATTTACTCTTACTATTAAAGACAAAAAGTAGGTCGTTTATTACTTTACATCAAATTTAGAAGAAAAATGGAAAAAGTAGACACGTATAATGATACACAGTGTCATTCTTATTACAATACTCTGTATTGATTAAATATACGTTAATGGCCGAAGTTAATGTTCGAAAGTCAAGTGCCTTATATTATGAGACAGAGGGAATCGCTTGTCTCAGGCTCCTCTCCTTTTTGATTCTATTGAATTAAATGTTGAACCACGATATGCATTACTTTCTTCAAGGATATATTGTCTGGACCCTAGAAAGTTTTTGGTTGTTGCCTTTTAGATGCATTACCTCAGACTTGGGAATCCTAATTATTGTCTCTAATGCTTAATTTCTCTGTTTTGAAATAAGAAATCAGGAGGTTACTGTTTGTAAAAGTACCAGAAATACGTAGGGAACTTCTATCTTCGGAAATTGATCGGGTTGCACAGGTGAGAATTTTTTTATTTTGCACTCGTTTGATATGCTTAATATATTATAAACTTGTTCAGTCGCTTGCCATGAAGTTTGGAGTCCATTTAATCCGTTACATGGTGAACTTTCCATTAGTCAGTTACGTTTGTATGTGTAATCATTATCGTGCTATGGAAGTTGTATATATAGTTTTTTCCTTTGAGGCCAATGACAAATTTTTTAGTCTTTTTAAACTTTCATGCTCATATCTTTCAGGTAACAATCTAAATGGTCTGTGCATCTTTTACATGTTTGGTAGCTTACAAGTACGCATGCCTTTGAGAGCATCCTTTTGCACATCTCACTTAGAGGATTATTTGAGTTTGTTCTTGCAGCCACAAAGCAAATGACTAAAATAACATTTAGCATTTAAAATATAGACATAAATAAAATATAGACATAAAATCTTACTCGTTTAAACATATTTTATTTTAAAAAATCTAACATGGAGTTGGTGTTCTAACTAGTTATAACAAAAAAACATAAAATAACAATTATAACCTGTATGTGTTTATTAACTGTTGTCTTTAGATAAAAAATGGATAGCTATAATATGTCTACTTATAAGCTAAATAGATAGACTAATTTTACCAAACAGCCTATAGGAATATTCACGGCTTGTACTACCTTGGCTCAAGAACATAGGCACTTGTGTTTGTTCTTTGTCACCTAGTTGTCAATGCGTTTAGAGGTCCATAGTGGTAAAGCTCCAAAAGCTATAGCGGGGAAGGGTAGTGGTCGTTTTCAGAGGTTTATATATGATGTTTGTATATATAAAACTCCATTCATATTAACACAAATTTATATTAAATCTCGACCCCATCCAGGTGGCAGATGATCATGGTCTTTCTGTTCGAACGTGTAAAGTGTGAATAAATTACGTCTGTCATAATAATTGCTTTAATTTGTTCTTTCAATGCTCATCCTGACCCCCCATCCAGGAAGAATTTTTTTTCTTAACCTCTCTTCTCCATCTACTCCCTGAGTGAATATTAATCCATTTGTTGCACTTGAATGCATTTTCCATTTCTTCTTTTATTCATCAATATAGTTAATGTTTCCCTCTGAGACACCTCATAATATAGATAAATATCTCTCAACATAGGATTATGGAATTCACAGAGATGAGATACATTCAAAGCTGGTTCAGATAATGAGAGAAAGATTGATGGTCCATCTTCGTGGACTGCCTCAACTTGTTGAGAGCTGGAATCGGCCAGAAGAAGCTGATATGCAACCCAGCCAATTCGCTCGATCTTTAACTAAGGTAAAAGTTCAATCAGGTGTTTCATGAGTCTTCTTTAATTATCGAGTTTATGGCATTGACCTGATCTTCTACCAAACAGGAAGTCAATTTTCTTCAACGTGTATTATCGCGGACTCTACATGAGACTGATGTTCAATCAATATTCAGGTGAGATAATATGGACATTATTATGGAGAAATTTGGGAGATAGGCACCCTTTGACACCAATCTTTAAATACTAGCACTTTTCGTTTTTTTACGCAAAACCATAGCACGCGTCGTCCCCCTAGAAATTACTACTATGCCCCTAAATTATATCCTTCTTCCTCAACTTCATCTTCTTTACCACCACCATCACCAACCACCATCAATCATAACCACTACCACAACAACACATACCCCACCACCACAACCATTAAACATTAGGCACCCTTATCATCTCCTTCTTCACACCTTTCTTCCTCAACTCAGAAACCCACCACCACACCAACCCCTCTCGCCATCATCAATTAACATCACAAATAACCCTAGCCCGTCGCTAGTTTTACTAAAATCGAAATCCCACTTTCATCCCCAATTAAAATATCAATACCCTAACCCCGCCCTTAAGTGAAGCCGCAATTGCATGAGGCAAGGGGGTA
Source organism: Echium plantagineum (assembly GCA_003412495.2). Classification (NCBI taxonomy): domain Eukaryota; kingdom Viridiplantae; phylum Streptophyta; class Magnoliopsida; order Boraginales; family Boraginaceae; genus Echium; species Echium plantagineum. The sequence goes on from CM016562.1 coordinate 18,449,642, forward strand.
TGGTCGCGGTTTTGGGGTGTTTGGAGGGTGGTGGTCGCGGATTTGGAGTGTTTGAGGGTGGTGGTCATGGATTTTGGGGTGGAGGAGGGTGATGGTCGTGATGGGATGGGGGGGGGGGTTGTGGATATGGGGTGACGGTGGTGATGGTGGTGAGGAAAAAGAAGAAAGGAAGAAGATGTGAGGTGGAGGTGGTGGGATGGATTGTGGGATGATATATTTGTAAGGAAGCTGAAGACGAGAGGGGAGTGGTAGAGTAGTAATTTCTGGGGGGGGGGAGGAAGGGTGCTATGTTTTGCAAAGATTATTGAGAGGTTCTAGAAGTCAAAGATTGGCGCCAAAGGGTGCCAATCTGCCAAATTTCTCCATACTTATGCATACAATGACTCTTTACTATAGGGTTCCCTATCCATTTCCCTCCTTGAGTGAGTCCTTCTTTCACATACAATATATCTGTGATTTTCTCTTGAATTCTCTTGGTTACTTATTATTCAAATTTAAATTTTTTCTTTGTTGAGTGAGTATAGTTTTACATAAAAAATAGTAGCAGTGGTCATTTGCATCTTAATAAGTTCGAAATTGGATGAAACTCTAATTATGTGACTCATGGTTCTTGATCAAATAAAAATGTCATTGTTTTTGCAGGCAAGTGGCAACAATATTTCATTCCCAAATTGCAGAAGCATTTTCGCGTTTAGAGATTAGCACGCCACAAGCAAATAGCAGGTGCTGCTAATGTCATTTCGTGCATGACTCTGAGTCCATTATGTCTACATCTTGTTGCATCCTAATTGATCTGTTGTTTCCTTAATTCCGTAAACAATAACATGCCCCAAGCTTATAAAGAGGCTCTTGCCAACATGGGGTGGGGGGGTTGAGGACTGGTTGTAGTGTGTACGCAACCTTACCCCTGTGATAACAAAGAGGCTGATTCTGGATTGACCCAACCATGATGTGCAACAACTAACTACTATTGCACAATTGATGAGAATCTTAGGTAGTGTAAGGAGCCATTTTGATTTACTTCATTATATCCAAGAGCATAAAATATTCATCTCCAAAGGACAAGGAAATCGTTTCCTTAATGACATGTCTTAAGAATTTTCCTCATTTTGTTGTAGTATTTCTTTTGATTGCTTAACCTTTTCTTAAACTTTGTCAGACTTCTGCACGACGTTCAACATATCCTTGGGTGCATCAGATCATTGCCCACTGACAATCCTGACCAATCTAATCCTCTAAACTGGGGGCAACTTGATGACCTCTTGGCACAAAGATTTGGTACCCAAGATGGTTAGTGATTTACTAACAATGATGAGGAACCAAGATTCAAGTTTGGTTGATATCATTTTGAAAGTCTTCCTTGGCAAGATGAACTTGATTTGGTGATTTTCAGGTAATTAATAACCCAGTCGATCAGAAATGAAGTGGTTAAGATACAAATCATTACTTTAACTATCACATACATTCCTTGCTGAGTGACTTGTCATGTCAACGACTCCTTGTATTTCAAATGAATATGAAGTTGATGCTGTACAACTTTCTCTTGTTGGTGAGTAAAATACAAAAGAGGAAGCTTACAAGATCTCACGCCTCTTGCAATGACGTCAGGGTTTCAGTTTGCTTCGCTGACCTCAGAATGTAGCAGTATTGTATACGATCTATAGAGTGACACAGAATTGGTATTTGTTTTCCCTTTTGGCTATGTTTCTATCTACTGCTCAATTATATTTTTTCCAGTTATTGTGTACTGCTTGCTTTAGCTATTTATAGTTCCGGGGTGGGAAGATGGGTAGATAGGGGCCCGGAAACGAGAGCTAAGTTTCTCTAGTTTCAACTGTTTGTAGATGCTGCAATTTTGTCGCATTTTGTTCAGATATGAATATTGTTGTAATTTGGCCATGGATATAGAGGCATCACTGTATCTATTTCTAATCAAGAATTGTCATTTACATTTTCCCCTTTCCAATTATTGTAATTATTGTTCAAAATTTTCCACTTGTGATGTTTACTGGGATTGGTATGTTTGTTTCAATCAATAAGATCCTTAAACACGTTTTTTAATTTTTTTATAACCCATAAACAAAGAAAGCAAAATCAAAATGGGAGCAATTATTCTATTTTCTCCGAAATCGATTCAGTTCGAATTCACTTTTAGATTAACAAACATAATAGTAGGAAATTTGTTGTAAGTGTTTTTTTTGTGTTACAAAAAATATTAAAAAAAATTTAGTGTATATTTTGGACCACCTAGAGATCTGCCCCTGAGTGTACTAGAGATTATAACGCTTGATCCCGAGGGCAGACCTAGTATTATTAAGTTCAATACATTATTTATACTTCATTATGATGAAACTAATAATTTAATAAGTTCTTGAAAGACAAAATTTCAATTAAAATCTATTTAATTTCAAAGAAATCTTGTTGTATAATAGATAATTTGTCGTCAGTATATATTTTGTTAGTAGTAAAAAAAGCTAAAATAATTTTAATGTATATTATTGAGTCACCACATCAAATTCACTAGATCCCCTGAATTAGTAATCGGGTTAGGTTGCATTGCATCAAATACAAAGTTCTCTTGTTTCTCGTATCATCATAAAAGAATTGATCAAATTCACTAGATCCCCCTTTAAATTGTCCTCTTTCCAATTATTGTTCAAATTAGAGAGGACTTGTCCACTAATTTCGTTACAAACTTACAACAGGAAGAAGCTGAAATGAATATCACAGTAATATGGGTTTACATTGCTGGGTTTGCAGGGGCTTGTCCCTATCTCATAACTGTCCTATTCATAGTAGAATCTGTCTCGTCTAATAATGTTCGGCGGCAGCTCTTCTGAAAGATGCCATGAGATGATCAGTTCAGGGTGATCATTTTGTCTACCGATGCTCCTATTACACTCGTCGTCCATGAAGGATCGGCAGCACCATGCAATAATATATGCTCACTCGAGGCAAAGATTTCTAGGTCCGAATAACACGGCCATTCTACATGGTATATGATCACCAGGCGAACAGCGGAAAAGATTTGTTTCATCATCTATAAGTTTCTTGCCTTTCTCTAATTTGATGACATTTCAAGTCTGCTAAGTGCCGCATTTTGCAGAGTTTAAGCACAAGCTGTTCACCCACGTCTCCCTCCCGTCTTTGATGAGGCATACAGATAACAGCTAGAGAACTCCGCTTTCTCAGGCTTCATTAATCCAGTGACCAAATTTCCAATAAGCATTAAGCTCCCTTCGCTATATTCTATTATAGATAATGCTACAGCGCAAGTTTTCGCTAGATCATGTGAAAGCCTGAGACGAATAAGAACAAAACCTTCAATTTTTCTCCTAGATCTAGGAATATGTAAGCTTTTCTTTTTCGCTTCTGAACTAGTAAGTGCCCAATTTACAGGAACAAATGGATTACCAAGCTGCCAACAACGTGGGAGAAGCATTTCTCGTATTCTCAATCACAGTACGCTGATAGCTGTGCGCCCCATGGATCTTAAAGTTCCAAACAGCTTCCGTGATTTTATCTTGAGGCAAACATAAACCTAGGCGTTTGATTGATTTTAGTAGTTTGGAACTTTAAGATCCATGGGGCGCATAGTAAATTGACACCAAAAGGTGCCAATCTGCTAAAATTCCCGGAGTACTGTGAATATAGAACATTGTATATTGACATAAAGAGTTTCAGGAGAGGACAATTCTGAGGAAAGACCAAACTTGGCTGGTGATGTTGTAGTAGTGCAAGAAGATATGAAAATTTTATAGATATCATTGCATGAGAAGACGTTACTTATAATTCAACAATAAAGATAAAAATGGAATTTAAAGACCTAATAATGCTACTTGTTCATTGCTGGTATCTTTCGTCACAACTAAGTTTTTTACTGAGTGAACCTATACAGTGGTGAAGCTGAAAGCATATACAACTGTGCAAATGCATACTGTGAGGTGAAAACTGAATTGAAAACAAGATCGCTCACTAACTAATCATCTCACTACTCTATTGTAAGCTCGGATTCTGTCAACCACGTGAAACTAATCCTATGGCATTTGGCGAACTATTTTTCTGTCGGACCTATTTGTGTGTTTAAAGTACCTTTTTTTTGTTAAGATGGTCACTGTATATAGGAAAGATAGGTAGTAGAGCCTCTTCAAGGTGGAGAACTCAACAGCGCAGATGCTTCAAACTGGCCAACCGTTCCTAGGCTTAACAGACGCATCGCAGCTCCTTGAGAGAACTTCCTGGCAAATAAGAAGCAAGGTGCAGGTGTGGAATTCCTGCTGCACCACTCGGTTCTATACTCTGTCTCGTAGTATACATTGTTGATATCCTGAACCAGTCAAGTAAAGATCAATCAAAAACTAAACCTATATATTTATAGTGAACTCAATTGCGAACAAAAACACGGTGGGGATAAGTCATGGTGTATGTCAAGTAAACATGGTTCGGCATAATATCAAATACAAATTACAAGTGTCCTACTTTCATACCTTAATTCTTTTGATTTGTTGAGGACTAACATCTGTGTAGCTAAACCTGGTAGGGTGCCAACCCTTGGTTTCCAGGTTGGAGGCGGATACATTCCACTGAGTATATGTTAACGTTCTCCTTTCAAGTTCACCCTCGAGATTTTTCATCTATAATAGAACAAACCAATCATATCGTTAGATCTTTCAAACAACATATGCTACACATGGACTGAAAGAGACAATATAGTATCAACACATACTGCAAGTAATGTCTGCACGTAATGTTCATCAGGGATACAATTGTGCTGCTTCTGAAGTTTCTGCATTTCAAGACATCAGAGATATTATCATTAAACATACAGTATCAAAGATGACCAATATATTTTTACAAATATAAGAGACGACTAAGAATGTTCGAGAACATATTTTTTCAAAAAACACTCTAGCCTATAAGAAAAACTTAAAAATATGTTAGGGGTTTTTCATAAGATCTTATCTTATTCGTTTTAAATAAAAAAAATTGGTTATCAGATAAATTTGAAGTTCTTATTGGATTTAACAAATACCCTTTAGCCTATGTGCAGATACTAAAACATCAAACTTTCCTTAATGGAGAAGTCTCATCCATGATGCCCTTAATGGAGAAGTCTCATCCATATTTATGTAATACCAGGGGTGTTGCGGGGCCTAGCTTTTTCTACAGGCAGTTCAATGATATCTGATTTTGATGCATCAGGAAAGGGGCATAACTTACAAGGTTTTTCCTTCCTTTAAGGGGATCATCAAGCGGACGTCTCTGCATAATGAAGGCAAGACAATATTAATACACATGTATGTGAAACAACGTTTTCTGCAAGTATAGTAGCGACACTCACCTTACAAAACCTTCTAAATACTGAAAAGATGAGTTCATCATCCACAACTTCCTCAGCGTGCCTCCGAGTAAGTGTAATCCACTAGTCCACAATAAAAACCAAGTCCATGCATGAGAGTACTGTACAACAATCATATTCAAACCTTCTAGCATGGGGATGTACTATTTCATATTTCATGCAATGCATGAGAGTACTATGTACAACAAACTATACCTCATATCAGTCATGCATGATGTACCATAGTCTATTGCAGGAGGCACATAAATTGAAGGGAGCGAGTGGAACAAGCTTTAAGCAGGTATTCATTACAGTTTTAACAAATACTAGCACAGCACATATAAATGATAAGTTTTAATGCCACTTAATTATTTGAAGAATGTCAAATTGTTTGCTTTTTACCAATACCTAAGGGTTTAGCGGTTGTTCATAAGGTGGTAAAAGGTTTCTTCCACATAAAAAGAAAATATGTTAAACACCATTGTAGAAATGATAAAATCACAATCTAATGAGCATGACTGGAACTTGGAGTCCACAATAATTGTCTATTTTTTGTTTCTCCTAGACAACAAAACGTAAAGTTGCTCTTCTTGTACAATTTGTAATATTTACATGAAACCCTTAAACAGGCTACAAACACCAATTGCAACGCAAACATTTCCTCAACTAGCAACAACACCGACCAACAAAAAATTTCTGTTAAACTACAAAACTTCACTATGTAAGTTGAGAAAATGGATTACCTGAGAGCCTTTCCTCCACTTGTTCTTCGGTATAACAGGCGACATCTTTGGGTTGTAACGCTCTTCATTACCCTTTTTGTCATGGAAGCTAGAAAACAAGAAGAAAATCAACAAGAACCTTTTAATCTTGAACCCTCAATTTGTCTAGCAAGAGGTAAAAAAAATTAAATCACTTCACCTACCTATCCACAAAACTCCTTTCAGACGCCATGATATAGCTATATACAAAGCCGAAATTATACAAGGGAACACAACTGCACATATAATCAGTAAAAAGGGTCAGCCACAAAAATGTTTCACTTCAATGGCAATTTAAATTTACTGCCAAATATGAGCCCAACAAGTACAAGAGAAGGGCCTCATAGACACACATGAACCTCTGGATCTTGACTTGTTTAGGTAATTTACTTCAACAAAAAGATTAAAGATCCCTATAGCAAAACTTGTAACTAGATTGTACCTATTGTTGCACTGAAGACACCAAAGTGGGACTAGTTCATGAGCTAGTTTTAATATGTGGCAGTACGTTCGATGAGAATGCTTGAAAATTGAAACATCACTTAACTCGTCAGAATGTGAATAGCTAATCTATGGAACATTTGTTCTGACTCTATTATGTAATAAACAATATTAGTCCAACTAGTTAAAGTTATAGTATAACTAATTGCCATAAACGTAACTAATATAGTGGAACATTAAATAACAAAGATTTTACAAAATTTCATTTTTCTGATTATGCACAATCACCGACAAGAATTTTGTTCTATTTACGAACTAAGACCTAACAAGATTAAGTGAATACCTAAGATTGTGGTCATTTAGGCTAGAAGACCACTGGGAGACACCACACCCAAGACTAGAGCATGTCTTGAAAGAAGCACACTGGGCGGGCGTGCTTCGACCGTGTCTCCGGGGCACAGTACGTTCCCAGTGTGCCTATGATGTAGAACCATGCTGATCGTTAGCTAGTGTGTATCATCTTACGAGAATACAGTAGTTATAGTACAACTAATTGCCATATACGTAACAAAGATAGTGGAACATTAAAAAAAGAAAACTCTTCTTTTTACATGTTCCACAACAACCTGGCGGAGGACAGATGTTAGGATGAATTCCCTTACCAGAACACCGAGCTAATATACTTCTCATATAAATAAATGAGAAGCCCACTACTTATCAGGTATTAGATACAGACACTCTATTCACATAATACATACTTGTTTGTCATGTTATAGATCCAGAATTCATTAACACCTAGGATAGAATGGAAAAACAAGGAAAACGATGACAACCTGTCCGACAATAGAACAAATCTCTGGTTTGATGGATTTTCCAGGGCTACTCTAAGCAACAACCTTTCTGCGTCAATCATGCTAGATTCACCCCAAGCTACCTACGTGTAAAGAGCAGAAGTTCTAACTGAAAATGTTTACAATCGATTGACACAAATTAAATGGACATGAATATTACACTTGACAAAAAGGGAGCAAGCAAGTAGTAATATCCATAAGCTAGAGTTATATGATGAACTATAAATTCTCGACAAATAATGTAAACACCGCATTGTTCGGATAAATTAGAAATATCTTACTCTACAAAAGTATGGAAAACTGATCCAGTACCAATTGGTTAAGACACCCTTTTATATATATTGCTTCGAAAATAGTCCAAATTCAATAACGATAACTCAAATAAACCAAACTGAGCATAAATACAATTAGTTTTCGATACTTAAAGCTAAAGAATTTACCTTGATGCTATTTTCCAATTGCGTATTATGAAAGAAAGATGATCTGGTAGTTGATTCATTAAACACAAAACCAGGCTCCGAGTGAACATAAATAGAGAAGTTCGCCACATCGCCATTCTGGACACAAAACCTCACCATCATTGTACATTGATACCAAACAAATTGCAAGAAGTTCTACAAGAACTGAAATCAGATTTTTTTTTTTTTTTTCCGTAAAATTCTCAAATAAAACACAATCAACTTACAAATATGCTAATTATGAAATTGTTCCTAACATCCAATTACAATCTTCAATAAACTGGTTATTTGTTCAATATAATGTGTTAAGTATTGACTATAAGTATATTACTACAAACTTATGATTCAACGAAAGATCGATTGGAATTCATCCATTATCCTGTACAACATCTTCTTATTCCGTTGCTAAAATCTCATTTCTCCAAAGACTGATCCCAACTACTTGAATCAATAACTCTCTAATTAGTGTAACCGTAAGTGTACATATCATATACCAATTGTACCTTCGTCACAGTACTTACTTATGGGCTAACAGGTCACACTTTGGCCAAGTATCCTACATAGAGACTCCCGAGAGGGCAGAATGGAACTTCTAATAAAAGAAATTTCTAATATTCACTTTCCACTAATCTTTCATACCTGAGTTATTTAAACTTAATCATACAAATTAGTGTATAGTTTTCGATAATAAACCCGAGGGCGACAAGAATGTATAGCCTAATAACAATGCATTTCACCTCGAGTCACCTCATTACGTAGCCTAATCACAAGTACGTTCACCTCTAATCAATTAATCAGGTTCGAGTCACCTTATCGATCACTATCTCAAACAAAAACGTCCTAACATTTAAAATTACCTCAAAAAAAGTCCCCCATAGAAAATCGAGGGGCAAATTTCGCCTAGTGAGGAACAAAAAGGCGAGTTTGGGATTCCCCTGAAACGCCACGTGTTTCGATCTGATTGGAAGAGTATCGGAAGAAGGAAAAGAAGCAATATCGAGATTATGATGAAGATAGTAATATGAGGTGGAGTAGGTTTGAAGTCTGATGAAAACAAACAAGCAGAGAGCAATGGAGGATCCAATCAGAAGCTTCCACGTCAGCCGCATCAACTGTATCGGCGGTGATGCCGCCGATGGCCCCTTCTTCTTCATCTTCACCATTGATTAACCGAATGAGGTTTTGGGTTGAGTTCCACACCCAGAGCTTTTTCTAGTTATCCAACTACTATTTTATCCCTAGTAATGGTATGGACGTGCGCACAACTCAACACAATTCAAACTGAACCGAAAATAATCGAAATGATTGATATGGAATCGATTTAAGTTCCTCATTTGAGGAACAAATTGATACTATGGAAGTATAATGTGATAAAGAGATATTTAAATTTTTTTAAAGCTTAATAATATAAGAATATACATATATAAAAAGAGTTGTATTGTGTAAATATCACAATCCTCATATGTTATACACATCAAAATAATGGACTTTTATAGTAAAATTGCAAATATGCACCCCCTTATTTGAAAGTGTAATGACAAAAAAGTTAAGTTGGGGGTAAAATAATAATTTCACCCATAAAAGAAACATTGTTCTAGTATGTATAGTGTTGCCCTTATAGATAGTGTAATTAATTTTAAAATGAGTTTATTGAACTTGTATGGGTCAAATCTAGCATGAAAACTTATTTTTGTATAAAATAATTATAAAACAATATCATTCAAATTTGAACATTGATGAAAAACAATCATATTAATTAAAGAACGATACACCCCTAACAATTAGTCGAAACCAATAATCAAACCAGAACCCATCAAAACCATGGGATTCGAATAAAATGAACCCGAACCGACTCAACTTCGAATTTTGAGGTGATAAAGAGTTTTGAAAATCAACTAACCGAAGTAAACCATGAACACCCCGTATAATGTTGTAATCCTCCTATGTAAATATTTTCTCTAGCACAAAACTTATTGTATTTTTCATTTTTATATGTCCAACTTTGATCATCAATAAATTTTTAATTATATTATGAAAGCTTCCAAAATAAACATAACTATGAAAATATATTTTTAAAAGATTCATATCAATTTCAGATTCGAAAATCAATTTAATGGTCAAGTAAGCTTGAAAAAACGAAATCATTTTTAAATTGGAGGTAGGAGCAAAATAGTCATTTCATCTATTTTAAAATGTTGCATGTCGTAGTTGAACTCGGTTTTGGCTGTTTTGGGGTTTAGGACAATTAGGAGCTGTTGTGAAAGGCTTGAAACAGTTGAACATATTAACAAACAAGTGAGGAAAGTTACGTTACGCATCTTTGTTATATATCACGACTTTGCTGTGTTGCCAACTTGCTATTGATGTTTAAATTCATCTTCAAGAGAAATTCCCAAAATAATTAGGCCCCTAGCCCCTAGGTGTGCACATGGTTTTATTTGGACAGTTTTTATCCTATTTTCAAACATTCCCGATATTGGTGGTTTTTAGAAACTATTAGTTTTTAAATTCGTTAATAAATAATTATTTTGGACTGGAGCGAGTATTTGTTGTGTAAACAGTGATGATAAATGAACATAAGGAGATTCTCAACAAATTAAATTCATTAGGCGACGATGTCCTTCTAACATTAACTACACCGGTAAACTAATAAAAGAGGTTGAACCGCAACCTTAACGGTCCCGTCGCCCCTACGCTGGGAGACTCCGGTAAACTAATGGAATTGCTCATTTTGTTACTTTTTAACCCACTTTGACACTATCCCTTTCTAAGATGATGTTTAAAATTTTACCTGCGACATATATTCTCTTCTTAATGGTTTTACCAGACAGATATTTAGATACTTTGGAATCTTGGGCAGCAATTTTCACAGCATCTTCCTCAGAGCACTCGTCTTCCACATGTATTGTACCCCTTGTCTTTCCATTGATCTGGACAGGCAATACCACGGTGGACTCCTTCAAGTAAGCCAAATTCGCCTGACAAAAAACGATGAAAGCTTCAGTCAATACCAAGCGAGTGCAATCGCATGATGCTATCTTATGGTGAATACTCAGACGAGAAAGACGTTAGCGAAGAAATTTCATGTATGTCGTTGCTTAAATAATAACAACATGCCCCAACGAATCTAATGTGGTTCCCATCTTAAGGGGTAAGAGGGTCCAGATAGTATGCAACCTAACCCCCTATGATGACATGGAGGTTGTTTCCCTATTAACCCCGACATGTAGTGCTAAGACTATCTACTACAAATAAACAAGAAGTGTAGGTGGTGATGAGACGGAAGTAAAGCTTGTGCTTAAGCATCTTCTATGCAGCTGAGAAATTCACATCTTAATAACTAACGAATGGCGATTCTTAAGTCATCAATGACCCCAATAGCACATGACTCCAAAGTACTTTGTATTTTACTAACCAACAGAAATTCTGGTAACATGGCTTGCAAATCCAATTAGACCTGTACCTTGGGGAATGACTCATATGCCAGTGAATCGATATGTCCGAGTCGAGACCATAGCTCTTCAGCTACATGAGGAGCATATGGTGCCAGCAGCAAGACAAATGTTTCAGCAATTGACTTGGGTAATTTCTCCCACTGCAATACGGAATTTGAAAATCATAAGATAATTTCATAACCGCAAGGATTAGTAAATTGAAAAATGAGATTTAATAAACTAACATTAACTGATTAAAGTACTCCAACAACTCAATAACCTATTGTTGAAAAAATGCCGAATTGTGCACATGGCATTTGTGTACACCATCAGACCACCACTAGTTTTTCTAACTTGTCAACTTAGAAGGAATTCATGAATAATATCCTTATTATGCCAGTTGTAAAAAGCAGAACAATAGGTGGTATTTTTCTATTATTCTAGTATATTGATTTGCATTTGTTGTTTCTAGATACTCTTTCCTACCCAATGATAGCAATTGGACAAACAGCATAAAGTTAGAAAAAGGGAACCTTGTATGCAGCATTTATGAACTCCATCATTGCAGAAATACCAGTATTGAATCTTGTTCCTTCAACCTCTTCAGTTACCTACCATAAAACATTAAATCGAGAAACCAAATGAAACTTGTTAGATCACAAGCTTTAAAGTAAATGCCAGCGCCTTAGATCAGAAATCACTGACCAACCGTTTTCAACTCTATGTTTTCTCAACTGATTTTTCTCACAATTCGTAAGGACTAGTCTGTTTTAATTTCCTTTTTCTTACATTTTTTTTCTAAACCTTCACAAAAGCCCTTCATATAGATGTCATACATGCTAACTCTTTCAGTGTGCTCCCACAGTGACAACTGACAAGTACAAAATTATCAAGCATGAATGAAAGAATAACGTAGTTTATATAGAAACCTCGTCTTTAACGGAACATCTGTATTTCACATTGCTTCCCTTTTTTGAATTAATAAAGAGAAGTATTCAAGTGTAACAAAAATTTCTAGAAAATAACAATCTTTCATTCTTCAGATTTACCACACTATTTATGACAAATCTTCAGCAGGCTGAAGCTGAACCAAATATTATGTTTAGCATGTTGGTCAATTTCCCCCAAAATACAGGGAGCTCAACAAATAAAAGATTCAGAACTTGATCATAATAAGATAAGATTGATGTTTGAACAACTATGTTGCATTTTTTTACCTTAGCAATACATCTGTGGAGATGATAAAGCTGTTCTCTGGAGGACTCCTGGTCAACTGTGACTGTTCCATCTCTAAATGTACCATCAGGTAGAGACGAACCAACAATCAGTCTCCAAGATCTTGCTAGAAAGCGATGAACACCTTCCATACCACTCCCATTCCATGTTTTTGAGTCTCTACAAGTGCGTTAGTTGTCAAGAAGATTGTAAAAATAAAAATAAAATGAATAGGCAATCTTTTTGTCACATTATGAGCAATTATTATAAGCCAAGGAAAGAAGACTAATGTATATCTTAGAAAAAAAAAACACAAAAGTTAAAACTAATTATATATTCAAAAAAAATTAAAATAGTTACCTCAATGGTCCCATGAACATTTCGTATAAACGTAGAGTGTCTGCACCGTACTCAGAAACCACATCATCAGGATTTATCACATTTCCTCTACTTTTACTCATTTTATAAGCACGTGATAGCAAGCGGATGTTTGGGTTATCTTTGAGTACAAAAGCATCACCAGATTTCAACACCTATGGTACCAGAGAGAATACATTGAAATAAATGTGAAAACTAATTCATCGTAAGTCCAAATCGCGTTAGACTTAAATCAAAATGATATAGTGGGGAAAGCCCAAATAGAGGCCCTAGCAACAGCATACCTTTTCTTCAGCAACCTTTTCTTGGCTATACTCGCTTAAAGTATCAATTGATTCAGCAGAAATCAAATTACCATTCTGGTCTCTGCAAACCAAGAACTGAACCTGACATATAGAAGAAAAAAGGCTGAGAATAAGTAAGACTTTCAATTTGCATGTTATACAGACATCTTGTATTACCTCCCCTAGTATGATCCCTTGGTTTATGACACATTTAAAGGGCTCCTTTGTTGAAACGACGCCAATATCATATAGAACCTGAAAATGCAGACTTCAAAAATCAAGAGAAAGGTGTAACTTTAAGGTTTTGGCTTAAAGTCATTTGGATCTATCTCAATATGTATAGCCAGTCCTTTGCAACTAACAGTTTATCTCCACATTCCACAAGTTCATTTCGAATTATAATTTACGCTCAAGCTAGATTTTTCTAATTGAAATAAGTGTCCATCATGAAACGAATGATGACTGATAAAAAAAAAACTTGAATATGTCTTTTAAAAATATTACCCTCATAAAACAAGAATTTCAGAAACGATAATTTCAACAAAAACATGCAAACAAGTTCAAAACCCAATGGGTTAAGCAAGGCTTCACTCGGAAACTCGTATAAGCAAAGGTGCATAGCTAGAATTTAATTTCAATGATTTGAGTAAGAGACAAGCTCTAACGTTATAGTCATATTTCCCTAAAGTTGTTTGGTAATAAAACAATAAGGAAGATTATATCTTGCACTTATATTTGATTAGAGTTATTGCTGTGTTAGTAACTAGCCCAAATGCTATCCTTCATAATCAGTTTATCATAATCAGTTTAACTTCCCTCTGTGTTGTAAACTTTCAGCAAACACTTTAATCGCTTAATATTGAGGCTATACCTTAATTACAGCGACATTCTTGGCCTTCATTAGACTAGAACAAACTTTTAGCATTACAAGTAAAGGCTTCAACCTTAATCACGATAGGCATATTCTAAGGAACTACGTTTTGTCATGTTTTACTACTTCATCCTACGAAAGACAGGTCGACAAATCATTAGCAGCCTCGCCTCTTCATGCAACTCGGGTTCTTGGGAGCGAACCTTGTGTTTCGAAGTGGTTAGCAGGTGAGGCACATCCCGCGATTTACCTCCTCCGTGTTCTCCAGGGCATGGGTGCGTATGGGCCGTTAGTGTGACGGTTTCACATTAGAAAGGTAAGTATGATAAAATAAATAGCAAGTCTAAGATGAATGTAGAAACTACAAACCTTGTGCCAGAACCTTGCATAAAGCAAATGAAGAACAGCATGTTCAGCACCACCAACATACACATCTACAGGGCCCCAATACCTGATGAAACCTAATAATTGCTTAAGCACAATACGACGACATCATTTTACCACGAACATCCAGACATGAAACATTTCTGAATTTTGTTGTTGTTGTTGTTATAAATAAGTAATGCCAGGACTTGCATACTTCTAAAGAAGTACAATTAAGGTAAGAAGTATGTGCATACATTTCCTTTTCTTTATCAACCAATGCTTCAGAATTTTTTGGATCCATAAACCTGAGATAGTACCTACAACAGTGAATAACGAAGTTAGAAGCCTATGATTAAGCTAGAAATGCCTTTGTCAATGCAAAACAGATTGGTCCTCTGCACTATCTTCTCAAGAACTTCATATTTTGAAGGAGAGTAAATAAATATTAGTTAGTACTTCTATTAAGACTACAACTTTATCTGAGAAGCCAGCTTCTTAGGCAGCCAAGTGTGACAACTTTATCTGAGAAACCCACGTAGTTTCAAGAACTTATAGGGATATGAATAACTTCACGATGTGTCAGAACTTATCTAAGATAGTGAAAGGCGACACACGAACTTGCAATGGAATCTAATGATCTCAAAACTATTTGTCCAATAATCACTTCGAATCGAATTTTGTAAGAAAGTACAAATTTGACCCTTCTCAAAAGTCAAAACATTCTTCTGAAGCCTTACTTTCAACAATTTCTACAAATATGTGAATAACTGGAGATCTTGTTCCCCAACATAAATCATCATTATGCCGATAAAGTTGCTTTAGTAATCAATAAAACAGTTAATGTATTGCAAATATCATGAAATAGTCAAAGGTTCAAAGGTGATGAGTGGGGTTTACCAGCAAGAACCAGCCCATTGGGGCATCGTATTTGTTTCACGTTGAGCAGGTCTTCCTGATAAAGGATCAGTAATTTTAACCTGGTAGTCATCATTACCCAAGTTAGGTTTACATCATAAATTTAGTGGAAAGAAGTTATTACATCAATTATCATGAAAAATAACACAAAGAAATTATGAAGTCCAGTTGCAGAGTACTTGGTGGATCAATGTGAAACAATGAAACTAATTCAAGAAACACATAATATATTAATCCGTCCAATCACTTGTACTTTTTAATCAGCAGTATGGATCAAATTTAAGGGAAAGTGAAAGCATAAGAAGCCATACCCAAGCACTAGCTTTTGCAAGTGGTGGTTCCCCTGTCCCTGTGGGGGTGAAATCATTCAATTCTGGAAGAATTAGAGGCAGCTCAGTTTCTGGAAGTGGTACACCTTCACCACCATCCTCATGAAAAATAACTGGTATAGGCTCTCCCCAGTATCGTTGCCTGGCAAAAAGCCAGTCCCTTAACTTGTAGTTCACCTAAAAAACACAGTAACCCATCAATAAGAAAGCTACAACAAATAAAATGTAAGTAGAACAACTGGTCAAATGGAAGTGCCATGTAAACATAATAGACACCTTTTTCTTTCCGTATGATGTTTCCTCAAGCCAGCCAATGACTCTTGTACCAGCTTCTCTGATACCTAGGCCATTGATGTCCAGCCCTGATGCTGAATTTGATGAATTTACCAAGATACCTTCACCTGAATATGCTCTCTCAGGATCGTAGAAACCTGTATCAGTTGGTTCCACCACTTGAGAAATCGGAAGTTTATATTTCAATGCAAATTCATGGTCACGAGTATCATGTGCCGGCACAGCCATTATTGCTCCTGTCCCATAGCTGTGCATACCAGACAAATGTTATCAATGAAAAACATAAAAGTGAATACCATATAAGGAAAAATCCACTATACCTTCCTAAAACATAATCAGCAACCCATATTGGAATTGCTTTGCCAGTGGCTGGGTTTTTGGCATAAAAACCACTAAAGACACCAGTTTTTTCTTTATTAAGTTCAGTCCTCTCCAAGTCACTCTTTGTTGATGCAAGTTCTCTGTATTCATCAACCTGTAGAAAAATTAGTTTCCCTTGAATAAAATAGATAATTTTAGAATATATAAATAATGGGCAGGAAAAAAGAAGTCTCAAACTTGATAATTACTTACTACTACTTTTAGACATAATACAGAAGGATCAGCAACAAAGAAATAAGGAAGCTACGACGTACGAGTTTGCTCTGGGCTTCAGATCCTATAGATGACAGCAAGACGTGTTCAGGTGCAAGGACCAGATAACTGCAAAATGCAGCAGCTATAAGATGGCAGTAAACTCCTTCCAAACAAAATGGTCAATAAGAAAGGCATATAGATTTTTTACGTTGCTCCAAAAATGGTGTCTGGCCTTGTTGTATATACAGTAACTTTCGCGTCTTTCTCACAACCATCAGAGTCTATCACAGCAAAATCTATCTCTGCTCCTTCTGATCTTCCTATCCAATTCCTTTGCATTTCCTTGACACTCTCAGGCCAGTCAAGATCATCCAAATCTTCAAGTAGACGATCAGCATAAGCAGTAATTCGCAGCATCCACTGCCGCATCGGCTGCTTGGTAATAAACAATGAACTGTAAAATCATGAAACAATTGAACAACAAATGAAAATCGGAAATAGCAGACTTGTTTTGAGTTAACTGCTTCTGAAACTAATTAGAATTTCAAGAAGCAATATTACCTTTCTTATCACTGGATGACCCCCACGCTCACTTACACCATCTACAACTTCCTCGTTTGCTAATACAGTCCCAAGAACGGGGCACCAGTTGACTGGAACCTCAGCCTAATAATAATATATGAACCCATAAGATGATGTTTTCAGTCTGTGCACCTATCTATTATTTCAAATAGAACTCCTCTACCTGATAGGCGAGGCCTCTCTTCAGGAGCTGCAAAAATATCCACTGCGTCCATTTGTAATAATCTGGTTCTGTGGTAGAAATTTCACGATCCCAGTCATATGAAAAGCCTAACGATTTTAACTGAAAAGATATATAGATGTCAGCAAAACGAAAGTTTTAATGAAATGTTCTGAAGGATATTGTGATAGGCATGATAAATGAGAAGCATTTTACAAGAACAAGTAATTAATATGATGAATGAAAAGCACAACTATTGAATATTAAATGTCTGATATAAATAAATGATCATTTGGCATTAAACATCTTTGCTTTGCTTTGAGTCAATTAAACAGCTGGAGAGCGTTTGAAGATTCGTGATTTAATTAGTCGTTGGTAAGTTGTATTTTTCTATACCAGATAAAGAATGAACGTTGACTTTCTTTACCTATTTTTCCATTTTCCGTAAGATACAAAAGATGAGCATTCAAGGAAGAGAAAGATACATTTAAGGGAATACTGGTCATAACTATGTTATAGGATCACAGGCGACTATTAACAGCTGAGTCGAGGTTCCTATCAGACAGACTCTGAGAGACTCGCTATTGTTCAGCTTGCGAGCAAAATTATTCTGTGCCTGGAGATGAATTAGATGCGAAGATAGCGTACAACTATAACACAACTCAGACTGAAGCTCCAGCTTCTACAGTTATACTCAATACTATATGATCGATACATTTAAGGGAATACTGGTCATAACTATGTTATAGGATCACAGGCGACTATTAACAGCTGAGTCGAGGTTCCTATCAGACAGACTCTGAGAGACTCGCTA
Source organism: Echium plantagineum (assembly GCA_003412495.2). NCBI lineage: Eukaryota > Viridiplantae > Streptophyta > Magnoliopsida > Boraginales > Boraginaceae > Echium > Echium plantagineum. The sequence goes on from CM016562.1 coordinate 18,467,709, forward strand.
TTGTTCAGCTTGCGAGCAAAATTATTCTGTGCCTGGAGATGAATTAGATGCGAAGATAGCGTACAACTATAACACAACTCAGACTGAAGCTCCAGCTTCTACAGTTATACTCAATACTATATGATCGATTAGGGCACAGATTCATATAGCATTTCACCTCTAGAACTTAACTATGTCAAAGAGAAATTTCATAACCTGAATACGGAATCTCGTGATGTTTCTCTCTGTGGTGATTTTAGGGTGGGTTCCAGTCTGAAACAGAAATCGCAAATTTATGACATACAATAAAGCAGAAAATAAACAATATTCTACGTTAAAAATTAAAAACAAAAAAAAAAAACCTCAATTGCATATTGCTCGGCAGGTAGACCAAAAGCGTCCCATCCCATTGGATGCAAGACATTGAAACCCTGCATCCGTTTAAATCTAGCAAGAATATCTGTAGCAGTATATCCAAGGGGATGGCCAACGTGCAGACCAGCACCACTATGATCAAATGAACAACAAAATCATGGTTACAAATTATTCCAATACTCCCTCCATTCCAATTCTATCGAGTACTTATGAAGCAATATCCTTCAACTATGTAACATTTCAACGCATTCACCTAGATTCACCTCAATTACCCTCACCTAGATTCACTCCAATCCAAACGCACATAAAAGTTGGGTTAAATTTGAGTATTTTAAATTTGTAAGGGAAACCTTGCAATTAAACTGGAACGGAGTTAGTATAGGGTACATACACAAGAAGCTCAATGTTATATTTTCATAAGTAATATAGCAGAAGAACAATGCAGCTTCCAAATATTCTCTGGCAACTACGATCAACTATATATCGTGCACCGGATTATAGTTTTGGTAAAATACACTCCCTCCTTCCGGGGTAAGACTGCATACTATCCAACCACGCTTAGCTCGCTTAAGCAGGAGCCAAATATCAACTATATATCGCACAGCGGGTTACACTATATTCCCCATTTCGGGGGGGTAAGACTACATACTATCCGAGCACCCCTTATCGGGTAGGCGTACCTGGGGTAAGGGAACATATCAAGGACATAGAACTTGGGTTTAGAAGTATCAATTTCATCTGGGGTTCTGAAGGTCTTGTTCTGTTCCCAAAATAACTGCCACTTGGACTCTATCTTATCGAATGGGTAAGCTTTTTGCTTAGTGCTATTTGATGGTTTATCGGAATTCCATACAACAAGTCGGGTTCTGGGTCGGGTAAAGGTGCGACTGTGAGAGAGATGTGGGTTTGAAATGGTAAGCAAATTGAAGTTGAAGAAGGAAGTTTGGGAATGGATATGGATATTCATTTCCAAGGAGAAGAGAACAAGTGGAAGTTGATTGGCCTGTGTGGCTTTGCTCTCATATCATATCAATTGGAGAAATGACACCAACCATAATTCACATTTCTTAAAATTCCGTATTAGATTATTTCACTTTGGCAAACGAAAAAACTATATAAATTTACCAATAAATCCTTGATTAGAGAATGATTTTGATTGAATAAATAAATATACACTAATTTAGTTGATTGTTTCCTTAAATTCCTTCCTCAATTCAAGTCTCAATAAATTGACAGGTAATCAATGAAGAGTATTCTATATTTTTTAATTGATGAATATTAAATGTTTAACTTAATGCCATAAGAATTAAATTTAACCATTGGTAATCTAATCACATTTAGCCCTGCTAAATGAGAAAAAAGATGATAAATTATGCATTGAAATCCTAAGATGACAAACATTTTGAAACAAAAAAAGTCTAGAACGACAAACAAATAAGAACGGATGGAGTATTTATCACTAAATAAAAAAGTCTAAAACGTCAAACAAAATTTAATTTTTCAAAATATTTGATTTTTTAAAAATTCGATGTACTTTTGAACTCATTTTTTTATTTATCTTTAACCATAATAATTGATTTTGCTTTTGAATTTGTTTTTGCTTTTGAAACTAATTATCTATTTTGTATAGGGTATAATAACAATCTTTCTTGATTCTTGATCAAGTATTTTTTAACTAGATAATCAATAATTTTGAAATAGAGGGAGTATATCATAGCAGAACCATTCCCACAATGCTGGGTTGCTGACTAACTGTTTCACAAGAAATATTGATTGCCATGACCCTCAGAATTGACGTTCCTTAGCTTTTTCACCAACAAGCATGTTGTAAGCACAAAAAAGGAACAAAATCAACGCCTACAACTACATACTGATCTTCTCAGGGCCGACATCTTTTGCTACTGCTGTTGGACGAAGTTTCCTCTTCAGAATCGGGTACAATATACTTGCTATTGCTGTTGGACAAATTTTCCTCTTCGGAATCAGGAACATAACAGTCGAAGGCAGAGTTGACCGATGGCCTTTGCCTTAATCTGTTTTTTGCATTTACGTTCATACTCCTTTTAGCACCATGAGCAGCATTTCCAGCAATGCTGCTGCTAATATGTGAATCTTTGGGTAGATGGATGGAACATTCTATTTGCCCTTTTGTGCTTAAGTTGTCACTTTGGTCATCGAAATCGCTCACTTTACCTTTATCTTTATCGTTAGTGTCTTCTCTTTCATTCTCGTACTCCTCATCATTGATATCATCAACGTCATTACCTTGAAGATTCCCGTCAATATCTGAATCACTTTCAGTTGAGATGCCATTTGGAGAATCCAAAACTTCATGGGCCTCAATTGAGACTGTTCTCTGCATTCCGTGTCTCGTTTTTTCGACTATGTTCCGATTCCTGAGTGAAAACAAGCAGAGCCTCAATCTACTTTCATATTAGAAATCTAAATATTACAATTTTAAGTTCGACGATTATATAGATAAAGCATTTCTATGCTCATGTTGATGCACAGTGCACCTACAAAATGTTCAAAAGGATAGGTTGTGCAAATATTTGGCATCCTTACGCATACTCAGCCACATAAAGAACTTCTAATGTTCAATATATTGGATTTTGTCTGAGCTTCTTAGAAATATGTTCAAGATCTTATATGCTACCATGTGAGAGAAAAAAGTTTATACAAATCGAATCGTAGAAAAAAGAACTTGAAAAGGCTCACCGCTCACCAAAACACCCCCATAACTTTTCAGTTCTCACACAAACCTTCTCCTCACCCCCATCCCCCTAGTTTTCTAAAATGTGATCGTTTTGACTTCAAGTCCTGGAATTATATACATCCAAACATGAAAAATATTTACATAATAAGCCATGTTTCCTTAGCCCTTGTGGTAAAGCAAAGTCAAGTATGTTACCTGCCATCAGCATTGTAACTATTAACTTTTATTGCTTCGTTGATGGTTCTGTCATACTCATCTGAAATAGGAAAAAAATGTAAGATTTAATGATCATAAAAATTAACTGAAGAATGTATCAATTATCTTATGCAACAAGGAGAGCTTCCAACGGGCTCATACTAAAAGAATGTATAAGTTCTACAGTTGACTTTTAGTGTATGGCAAAGATGATTAACACTTTTCCCAGCCATTGGAGATATTCTAATGAGGTTATCACCCTGAGCCAAGTGGAGCATTCATGAAGAAATCAAATGATTCTTCTATTTTTTGCTTGGCACAGTTGGGCCATCCTGGGCTTGAATTAAAGACCTTGCTTAAAGTATATCATTGCATCTGTGGCCCCACCAATTGCAATAGAATTAGTAGATTCCTTTGCGGGAGTCATTCATTTTCACCGAAAGCAGCATACAGCTCTGAGTTGTACTGCACTCACTTTTGGGGGGGTTTTCTCACATTATAATATCAGTTATTTGATGTCAAAGATTTTATATTTTCTGGCTCTTTGATATAACGGCATATATAAAAATGGAGTCATTACAATACTGATGCTTCTTTTGTAATGTGAAGTATAGACAATGTTTGCACTCCACTCTTGGGTTAGTTCGGCATTAACCTCCTCGTTATCATAGGGGATAACGCTGCATAATGTCCGACCCCTTTGCTCCTCTTAGGCGTTAGCCTCTTAAGGCATTGGGGCATGTTAATTTTAAATATATTATAATATCAGTTATAGCAATACCAGTGAGCATGACAGAGTACTATAAAAAACCTAAAGAGATCATGCAGAAAGAAAATTCTACTATACAAAGTGATTTAATTTACCATATGTATAATTGATAGGCTTTAAGTTGCGTGATGACCGAGTTAATCTCGAAGATTGAAAAACATAGGGGGCTGCAGTTTGCTTCTCCAACTGTTTCAAAGCTCTTTGTTTCTTCTGTCAGATACAGGGATGGCCAAACATTGAACACAGAATCAATATCAAACTATTTGTACTCATCACAACACAAATAAACAAGATGCGAAAGCGATTATTCACAAGGTGAACTAACCTTCTCGAGTTTCTCTAAAGCAGGAATAATATCAACCTCCAAAGTCTTGCTCACAGAAACTTCCGATTTGAGTTCACTAGATGATAACTTATCCTAAATTGATGGTAAGGATCAGATAATTGATGATTCAATTACTCAAAGAACATGCGTAGGACATATCTTACCATTACATGACGGAATTCCTCAAGATTTGTAGCAACTGTTTCCCATTGGATATAATTATCTGATGCAACCTCTTTCCCGCTCAACTTTATTTTCTTCTTAAACTGATAACCTTCCCTATATAATCTATGACCAATAATCTGATCCCCGTCATACCTAGATCAAGAAAAGAAAAAACTTCAAGTTACCTTCTATGGATTATCCATTAAATCTATAGATATTTGAAAAGGAAAACAACAACTTGCCAGTATGCAGTTCCGTTTTCATCTGCAAGTTTTTCTTTTCTGAATGTAAAAATTGATGTGTCTCCTTTGACCGACTCATTAATAAAGGAGGTTATATCATCTTGCTGTAATAAAAAAACAACAAATACAATAATCTTGAAATCTTCTTGGGAACGATGAGATATCCTCCAGGCAATATGCCAAGAGAGTTGGAAACTAATAAAATTTGTGAAAGTAGAAAGATAGCAAGAGAGTAGATGTTTTACAGCAGCTCTGGCTTCACAAACAGCTTTCAGAATAAGCAAACGATCTATTGGATCAAGTTCCTTGTATGCGGATAACTCCTTACTGTATGATATCATGGAGCAAAATGAACTCTATGTAAGACTTATTGAGAATGTGGACTAGAATACATTGACTTAGGGGGATGTAACGTAATACCCTTTTGCTGCACTTAAAGGACAGTCGCCTTCAGCCACCTGAAATCAAGAGTAAATGGACTTCTTCAAATCGAAAGCACATTACTACAGCAATTTGATATTTAAGCTAACCTACCCATGGCCACCACGACTGAAGTACCCTACACAGAACGGGTGCCCAAGCTTCAGAACCATTCAGGAGTTTGCTTGAGGTTATGCCCTGAAACACTTTGGCTTAAGAGTTAATTCATCCATATCAAATTGACAAAAAAAACTTGTTATTTAACTCAAATCTTGCAGTGTATAAAACTTGTATACACATTTCAGCATTCAGAATTATCATCTAATGGCTCATTAGACTACCTACAAACATATATATTCTAATCCATGTGAATGTAGTAGATAGTCGTTTCATTTCATGTTGAGTCAACTCGGAAATGACCTCTCTGTTATAACAGGGGCAAGATTGCATGAAGCTTGTAAATGATAAGCAACCACTCTTTAGATGAAAAAATATATCATCTCCATGGGGTAGTCATTGCTTGACACTAAAAGCCTCAAAACCATGAACTTCTAAATGAGAATCTAAAATGAAATTCATAAAAAATCCACCCTACCAATAATATAATGACCATTCGCCTTAGATTTTCTCTTCAACTAAGATTAAAAAAAGAAAATGTCCTACAAGTGAGTCAAATTCTGCAAGAAAATTTGTTGGCCTAAAAATAAAAACTCCTGAGGTGGACTTACTTATTTGCTATTTTTATCATTTCAGATGCGCATTCTCTCATGTTATCTTAACTCTGAATAATGTAGGAAATCGGGTGATTCCGCGAAATACTACACCAGCTATCTTATAAAAGGTTAAAGATGCACTTATATTTAAGATATTTACCCTTTGAAAATAAAGTTAGGTTACACTATTTACAAGTTTATGTGCTCCTCCAACACTTAATACATCTAGCTATATAAGAGTATCAAACAGTGGACTTCTTTATCGCGTGAATAACCATACTGAAACATAAAACCAGTGGATATATGATATGCTCTCATAGATCTTCATCATGATTTGCATACAAAATTCACAAGCTTCTGATTTTGTATGCCATGTGCATATATCAACTATTTCCTTTAAATTAGCAATTTTTATTTTCCTATGTGTTCCTTTGACCACGAATAACTTTATATAACTAAAACCAAATCCAGTTACATCAATTCATATAGAAAATACAAAGTAATGCGTGGTCAATGTTTCAACATTATAAGTGAAAAAAGTCAATCGAATTTGAGGGATTAAAACACAGTTAAAGTTGACTAAACCAACTGAAAATGTGATAGGAAAAGGAAAAGTGAAATACCTTCAGAAGTGCTATGTGAAGCTGAACAAGTGAATCATTAAATTCAATGAGAGCAGTTTCAATATCTTCAGCTGAAAGTTTCAGTTTGATCTCCATAACCGGCTCAAAAACCTTAAACGCAAGTAACAATACCTTAGAAGGGGTGCGGTAAGTGCTTCAAACATCACATATGGTTAAAATATGCATTTGTAAGTCTACAAGTACAACCATGGCACATCCTACGATCAAAGTCACCCCTTAAGAATAAGGAATAACACCATAAATATATGACTTCAATCCAATAAGTGTTTAAGACAGCAAGTCATTGCATATTAATTGAGGGTAAGGAAACAGACCCATAACGGTGTCTAGCAATTTCTTGAAAGAGATCAAGAAAAATAGTTGCAGCTTATAGATGAGCCTCGCTCGATAATAGGTTAAACCACACCAAATCAAGCCAAGCCTTCTTTCACTATGTGAAGTTGGATCTTGTAGAGGCTAATCTAGTAAAAGAACTACTCATACTTATACACTGAACGAAAAAGTTAAGCCAAACACACACACAACTGAACATGCATACCACCTTACACCTACTGAAGTTACATGTACAACCACGTAGAGCATTGTATCTCCACCCACATAAATCAGGGTACAACTTGCTAATCAGAAGTTACTACTCACAAAAGGCAATTTTTGGTGTTTGCGTATAACATACGGCAGCTAAATATCAGCATACACACAACCAAGCAATATGTACAACTACAATAGGACAATCTAACCAAACATTAGCACGGAAAACGGACAATGTTTTGGGACACCAAAATGATTTTTAAAAAAAAATCAAATCTTTTTCAAATTAATGATCATACATGAAGGAAGTTGAGAACAGAAGCCAACTCCCATTTCCGCCGCAGCTCGGCCGTGGGCGGCGGCGGAGGCGGTGATTCCGATGGCTCTTTGACGGTGGCGCCGCGCATACTGCAAATATAAAATTTTGAGGGACTAAAAATGGTATTTCAAAATTGGAAAATGTGAAATGGGGCTATTTCATTTTATTACCTAGTGGGTGTTTTTTCCCGCCAATATGTTGGATTTGGTTACCAAAGTTGAAAAATAGGTAGGGTTAGTTCGATGGGGTTTTTTCGATTTATCTAGACTTAGAGTGTGTTTGGTATGATGGAATGGAATGAATTAAACAGGAATGGAATTGAATGACTTGGTTTGGTACTTCGGAATTGATATTCATTGCATTCCTTAGTTTAATCACATTACCTACCCCTTTGAGGTAATACCCATTACTCTACTCCCAAAATTGGCCGTAATCATCATTACTTCAGATGAGGGAATCGAATGAGGAAAATATGACAGGGTTACAATATTTATAATATAACAATTTATTCTAAAAAATACTACATTTACACAAGTTTTTTCTTTTCTTTGATTACATGGAAATTCGCATTAGATGATTATTGTTATTATGATATATTCTATGTTAGTATTTGATTATGATTATGTCTTATTATTATGTATATAATATTATTATTCAAAATATTATTATACTATCATTATTATTACTACATATTATTATTATATCTAAAATATTATTATCTTTCATTATTATCATATTATTCTATCTAAGATTATTATTATTATATATTAGCATTAATTATTATAGTTATATAATGTATTATATAATTATAATTATTATTGTTATTATTATCATTATTACTATTATTATTATTATCATATTTATTATTATTATTATTATCATTATTATTATTATTATTATCATATTTATTATTATTATTATTATTATTATTATTATTATTATAATCATTATTATTATTACTATTATTTTTATTATTATTATCATATTTATTACTATCATTATTATTTTAGGATAATAATAGTAATAATAATAATAATGATGAAAATAAGATTATCTTTAGACAAGCGGCTTTGACTACATTGAGAAATTTGACACTATTATTATTATAGAAATTTCTTATTTAATTAAATAATCTAGTTAAAGTGTTTGAGATTAATATTTGTATGTTCTACTATATATCTATTTTCCAATACATGTTCATTAATTTGTTGTGACTAATTAATTAAAAACTAATTTTATTATTAAATAGTTATTTTTGGGAAGATAATCAATTGTGTTTAAATAATATAATATTTACTTGAATATATTTAGTGGTACATTAGTAATTTAGTTATATTATGATTATTGTTACATCATACCAAACTAAGGAATATAATGGTTAATGGTAATTGAATTACATTACTACGACCATACCAAACAAAATAATACTACATCATTCATTCATTTCCTTTACTCATTCCATTATTGAAGTCATTCCATTCCTACATCATTCCATTCCAGGCTACCAGACGCACCCTTAGTGTAAATGTGTAATATATATAATGATTCATAATGTTCGATTTATTTATAGTATATGTTTCTTCTAATACATTAATTGAACATAAATGGGTATATGCACCAATGCAGATAATGTTGTCATCGATAACATATCTCGTTAAATCCTTACTAGAAAAAATATTGTAGGATAAAACCCTAGTGAAAGAAAAGAGTACATTATTTCGAATATATAAATATAATGTTGCTTTATTAAAACCTTGACAAGAAAACTCGTAGTCCCATGCCCTTGCCAGAACAAAATCTGGAAGAGTATAACCCGTAATAACTCCCCCTCATGACCGCATCATCTTACATCATTTAGTCAACGTAGTCCCATGGCCTTGCATAATATCTCGAACGTTGAGGTATGGAGTAACTTAGTGAAAATATCTGTCAAATGTTCACATGAACTAATTTGTTGAACATCAAGTTCACCACTCTTTTGAAGATCATAGGTAAAGAAGATTTTTGGTAAAAATATACTTTGTTCCGTCTCTTTTGATATATCCTTCTTTTGGTTTTGCAATACTTGCAAAATCATTTTCTCACACAAAGTCGTTACGATCAATTTCATATTATAAATCATAAGTAATATAATTTTTTAGATCATATTTATCAACCAACCTCCATAAGATAATGATGATGACGTTAATGAAGAAGTTACGATGAATGTTTGAAGATGAGGTTGAAGTAGGACCTAAACTACAATACAATACAAGTTCGGTTGAATACATTGGTCAAGAAGAAATTATATATGTGAATGAAAATGAAGAATTTTCTAAACAGTCCTCTATTTCCAAACAAAGAGCATTACACAAATGAATGTGAATGAAAATTTAAGACAATTTTTTCAACATTATAATTAGGGTTGTAAAGGGGTCGAATTATACTGAAGTAAATGCTTATCGATCTGCACGAGTTCGCACCTTAGGTTCAACTCGGTCCAAAATGTACGCACCTACGGTTCAAGTTTGCAGGTTCGGATCGAGCGCGGTCTAATTGTCACACAATTCGCAAATAGTTAGGTCCGGTTAGCAAAAAGTTAGGTCAGGTTCCCAGGTTTGGCTAGAGTTCGGTTTGATATTTCAGACGGTTCACAAAAGGTTCGGCCCGATTCACAACAAATTTGATCCCGTTCTCATAATGTTCGATGCGTTTGGGCATTTGGGCATATGAGAGAGATGAGTTGTATGAATAGAAGATGAAGAGATGTAGGTTGAAGAGATCGTTAGGATTTAGATTAGGCTTAGGACTTTCAAGTATGGACTCTAAAGTATAAAATATGTCAAAACTGTGTATTAATGTGCGAGCCAAACTAAATCAAATCGTTCCTTCTGGTTCGCCGAACCTTGAATTATACTGTTTGGTTCGATATTTTCCAATTTACCGAGACACGAGCCGCAGTTTTTCGAGCCCAATAGAACTTTTTACGTTCACTCACACCATAATTATAACACCGTTTGTACCTTGGCCAGCATGATTGTCTCAATTCAAAATGTCACAAAATATGTCATATGTATAGGGCAGTGAGCAATATGTACACTTATAATTAGCCCTCAAAATCTTTAGCTTCATAATACACTCACATAATCTTGTTTAACTCTTTTGGCTCCAAAAGAGGAGTTACTAGTGTACAACAAATATATGACTATCATAATTTGAATTATTCCCACAAACAATGTGGGATTCATCACCAAAATGTTACAAAATTATGACTATCCAAATGGATTTCCTCCCGTTGTTGATGCGTTATTTACGTGAGGCGGCGTTAAATGTGTACTGGCCAACTGTTGAGAGGGGTGTAAGGAGGCAAACGCCGCATTGCTAGAAATTTGACCACATCGATTTGCAGGTGCAAAGAAAACGAAGAGTAGACGTTAATTTAGACAATTAAATATCAAACTTGATGATGTTTTAGATACATAGGTAGTAATTTATAGATAACAAAACAAACACATACCTGTTGTTCATTGCATCATAATGTGGTCCTGAAAAATCAAGGAAGTTGGAATAAGAAACTATAAAAAGTTGAGAGATATAGCTAATGGAATTTCGTGTTTCTTGTACCTGGAGCCGCTGCCACCCCATAAGGATATTGCTGTGCTTGCCAAGAGAATGGATGAGCAGATTCTTGGTTATGAAAACCAGCTGGAACAATCATATTCGGTTGGACTACTGGTAGCGGTGGTATATGGGAAAACTATACAATAAAATCGAGACTATAGTTGTTAGAAGTAACATGGTTAAGAAAATAATGCTAAAGCTAAACTTTGGGAGTAGTTATCGAAAGATCCATAAGTAGGGTGGCACCTACCATTTGGGGTGCAATTTGTGTTGCATCACCTCCAACATCAAACGGGTTCCTTGTCGCAGGCAGTTGATATTGCATGCCATATCCCATCAGATGCGGCGGATGAAGTTGCCAACCTGGAACGGGAGCTGGAAACGGTGCAAAACTTCCAGAAAAAAGGTCCTGTGAAAAATTCTTATTAGAGGTCCCACTTCTGATGTTGTCATTCAGCTAGAAAGTCAAGATACACTAATATTCATAAGTTAATTAACCAAGATAAATTTTAGTTTTGCGTCGAGTATGGATGTCCTACGGTCCTACCATTTCTTTTATAAGTTGATAACTAAATTGTCTTACACGTGCGATGTTGTAGGTTGAGGTCTTGCCAAAATAAATATATAAAAAGAACCTCTAGGGGTTAGACCACTTACCGCTGGAAGTTCTTTTCTTTTGCTAGCTTGTGATTCATCGCTACCACTTGTTTCAAGGGCCTGCTGGAAGTCTTGTGATTGATCAGTTCTCAGTGAATTTGTACTGACCTGATTAGGAGTATCACCTTGCTGAAGTTCAGAGAGCAAGTCAGTTTTGGTATCCGGTGCAACACCTTGTTGAACTTCAGAGCGCAAGTCATTTTCGCTATCAGGCAATGCTTCAATAGTTTGAGTTGCGGTATGAGTTTGACTTCCATTATTGCTAGTAAAATCACTTGGTATATATCCAGCAACACTAGACACTGTACTGGTGGAGTTTTCAGGTGTATTATTTGAAGGAGCAGGCCAGTCAAGTAGCAAAGACTCAAGTGGATTCACATTTAGAGCATCCACATTGTCAACGGTTGAAGCTTTTTTCTCTCCTACATCAATAGAAGAAGTTTTCTCTGTTTCATCAATGTCGATAATACTTGCAGTCTCGGGCTTCGAATCAGAATCCAACAAACTAGTTGGTGTTGCCATGTTACTGTCATTTTGTTTTCCAACGGTTGAATCTTGATTCTGATCATCATCTTGTTTCTTCTAACATGAAAATATTTGTAAGATTTTAGATAAAATTACGTCATGTTTTTATTTGAACGACGTATCTCTATGAGAAGGTCATTCAAATGAGAACAGCTCAAGACATGGCGGTTTATTCATTTATAAAAGCACAAGTATAAAGAACCGAAGGGAAAACGAACTAGGCTTACTTGGATAGTGGGAAACTCTGGTGAACATCTCTCATCAATTGATCTTGGGGATTCACCAGCATTGGGAGGTGGAAACTTTTTGTCTGAAGCTTCTTCAGCAGGGCATATAGCTAAAGGCTTTCTGGTATCCCTCTCTTTTTGAGAATCTGGAGATGCATTCCCAACATTTTGCCTTGTATTTAAATACCTGACGCTTTCAGAATGCTTAGCATTTTTATTATCATCGTCGCGAAATCTATCATCAACAATCTCAAATCGAGGTTTGCGACTCCTTGACTTTGCGTCGTCTTGTAAGTAGTTCCTTGAATTTGTTGTATCTTTACTCTTGTTTCGCGTACTACTTCGATTTGAATTTCGTTCAGAAAACTCATCCCTTGTTCCCTGGCTATAATTTTCAAAAGAATGCCGTTCCATAAAGTCATCCCTCACCACCCTACTTGGTGTGTCGAGGGAGTGACGTTCCAAATTGTCATTCGTTACAGTCCCTCTTGGCCTTTCAAAAGAAGAGTGATCCCTTGTAACCTCTTGCGGCCTTTCAGAAAAAGGACCATTTGAGAAAATTTCCAAAAATGCATCTCTTGCACTCCTAGTTGGCTTCTCAGTTGAATCAGAACGCGAAACCTCATCTCTTGATTTTCGAGTGGATCTTTCAGAAGAATGATGTCCCGAATGTTCAACAAGTGCAAGCTGATTCGATCTTTCCGCACCAGAATGTTTGTCTTTGCCTTCATCAATAGCATCCTCCTGTATTATATAACATAAAGACTCTTAGAGTTCTTATCTCACTTTAAACTTCAGATTGGAAGCTAAAACTTTCAGTCTATTAATAGGAATGATTCATCAAATCATAAATTTACTAGAAGAATTAACCAATAAAAATCCAGAACTAACATCTATGGCAAATGATATTGTATCTGAAAATGGTAGGCGTGATTAAGAATCCAACCAACAGCAAGGGAGTAGCGTGCTAAAAATGTCACAAGTTCGATGTAATTGACACTCGCTTGTAAGGTAAAATAGAGAAAATGAAAGATAGGCAGGCGAGGCTTACGCTTTTAACCATCGCCAACTTATCAGCACCTTGATCATCAGTATATTTTCGATCCACATAGACATTCTTGATGAACTCTCGGAGTTTATGAAGATTACTGAAATGTAAACAAATACACAAACTTTAGAAATCTAAATCCAGAAGTGTATCAAATTTAACTGCTTGAACGTTTACCTGCTATCCGTAACTGCATTGCGATGAGCATCTATCGTCTTAAAGTAAATCTCCCTAGCTCGCTGTGAAATGAAGTACATATTAAAAAACCATTAAACAAATGACTATGTAGATTGGTAAACCACACAAACCTCATTTCCCCCAGCTTTGAGTGCATTAACTTCTTCCATGGAGAATGTTGCCATTGACACGGATTTCACTCGATGTGTGAACTCTCGACTGCAATTCAAATGACGAATTTATGGCACAATAATCAGGGAATACAATGGTCACCACAATCGACGAGTTCCACTTACTGAATTCCGCTGCAATTTGTGCAAATAAATGTCCAAAAAGTTGTGCAAACATACTGCGGCCCCTGCTTATCGCGAAACATATATGTATCAAATGATCAAGATTTAGGAAAATGGACATCTAATTAGGGACAAATAGTATACCAAGCTATTGCAATTGATGCATTTTTTGTTCTCTGGAAGCTTCAAAAGACCACGAATGATCTTCTCAACTCTTGCTTCTTCCTTATTCATGCTAGGCATTGTAACTTCTTATATGCCTGTCTGTTAAAACAAAAACAATGGAATTGTTTAACTAAATATAACTATTTTTTTTTATGCAAATATATAACCAAATCAATATAGCTTTATTCTACTAAGTAAGGTCGGTTATATATATGACACATCCCTATGTTGGGTCGTTCCTTCTACAACATGCAAATATATAAACGAAAAAAAAACCAAGAAAAAATTCTTCATGTCATCTTTGTTGATGCATGAATACAAATTTTAAGAACTTGAATCTGAGTTTCCTCTGATTTCAATTCGATTCTAGTAATCTAGTTCCACGACTCGAACAAACACATCTTTAGTGTTCCTACTTTCATGTTCATTTAGGAATTTTGAGAAGATGAAGGTACCAAATATACATTGAGAAGTTAGAAGATAATGCATTTGGGTTCATGGAAATTTATTTTATTGTTTACATAATCTAAACTATATTTTGACAAATCAAAAAGGAATATTGCAACAAACTTTAAGGAAAAAGAAAATAAACTAACCTTGAATATGGACAGGTTTTTCATTACAAAGAGATGTTTTGAACAAAAAATCATGGTATTATTGTAAATGGAATAGAGAGGAGGAAGAAGAATAGGATGAAAAAAAGGGAGGTCTGGAGGAATTTTTGGGTTGTTTGACGTCTGGACATTGGACATAATAAAATTTAATTTACTCAAATATTTGATTCTCATAAAATTTTATTTGTATCAATAAAAGATGAGAGAAACTATATATATAATTTTTCCAAAAAAGAAATGACAAATTAAAAAAAAAAATACCTTTGCAAATTATATTTTGAAGTTCAACATTTAATATGTAGAGGGTTCAATTCTTGATAAAAGATATTTCGAAAGTGTGTATGTAAACATTTAAGTACCAACAACCTCACATCTTCACGCATGGTGGGAGCTACATCTCGCGATTACCTCCTTCATGTTCTTCAGGACAAGGGTGTGTAGAAGCTGTTAGAGTGACAATTCCGCACTTTGATAGTGGAATTTGTTAAAACAATGAGATCTATCATGAGAATATTAACCATGTGTATTGCAGACCTAACTCTCCAACAAGATGTGTTTCATATTATCCGAGTGTGTTCTTCAATTCTGGTTTTCAAAGAAAGTAGAAGACAGATCCTCCACATTGCTGGTTCCCTACTCTCTATTAGAAGTTGTTGAGATAGAGCGAACTCACCGCTTCACCATGATTTTTAAGCACGGTGCCTAAATTTAGTATCGTTCGTCTTGGCATCAATCTAACGAGATTAACCCGCAACGCCAATTGTGGCATCGACTACTCATCTCGCATTTCACTTTATGGGCTATGACAACCATCTATGCAGAACACAATTGTGAATAGTTCCCTGTTTTCTGTCAGTCATTGATGATCAACTAATATGATCTATATATTGAATGTGAGTATGAGTAGACTTCTCATGAGACAGGTATTTTCCAAACAAGGAATTTTCAGAAACAGCTACAATCACGTTGGTGGCCTACTTACTGAAAGGTTGCACAACTAAAAGTGTCGACAACGACAAAAATTATGAATTCACCTAAAGTAACAGTTTCCATATCAAGGGATCTATTATCGCTAACGAGCAATTGCCATACATGATACACCTTATACAAAATTTTACTGTGAGATGATTGAAGTGGACAAAGCCCGGGACAGTATAAAAATAGAAGAAACACATAAGGGTCATAAACAATTATGTAATCATAAAAATTTCTCACGCTAACATCCAAGGATCTTCGAAAGGATGTAATGAAATCTCACCAAAACCTCCATGGATCTTTGTATGGAGGAACATAGCTTTCTGTAGGAGGCAGAAGATGGAAAGATTCAACAGTCTTCTCCAACATGGGACCCATCTGCCATATTCATTCAAGCTCTCGTCAGATTATAGTGAGATAACTTGAGATCATATGTATTTTGATGCTTTCTTGAATGCTCGTGGTATATTATATTAAGTTCCTAAATAATGTTCATCAGGAAGAAAACTTTCCCCAGACGGTAAGTTCCTTTTTCTACGAAACAATCATTTCCAGATCAAGCATGACTGAGTATCCCATAAAATGTGAAGATCAGATGATACTTCGGGAACAATTTATACAACTGATGCAAAAAAGACTAGAAAAAAGACAATCTTAGGCGTCCAGAATGAATTTTGGATCACATTCTACTAAAGAAGGACGGAAGACCACCAGATTTTTATGCATGCATGACTCAATCAAAAGATAAACTCTGGCAATGAAAAGATAACTCTGGCATTGAATTTGAAATATGAAACACTGATAGGAACAAATAAGCAGTTACTTTAAATTTGAGGTCCAGAGAGTAGAATTTACCATGTCCCATTGTTTGTTTAGTGTAGAAGCATTCAACGTATACAAAAAACCTGCAACAAATAACTCTTTTTTTGAGAGGTTGGCAGTAAGGATAATTTCCTGAGGCTGAAAAGTTTTATGTATCTAATGTATTTCTCTAACTCACAGTCAAGCAAAAATAAGTTGAAGTCGAAAGTGAGTAACCGAAAATATAGTTCTACTACTAACAAATAACAGGTAAAAGTAAAACAGTCATTTTCTGCTTATATTAGTTATCCCATTTTGTTTCACCAAAATCAACAAGTTTAAGAACCAACTTATAATGTAATGACCAGTTGCATAGAATTTGCTTCCATAAAAAATTGTTACTGAGAATTCAACTGAATTCTGTATTATTCCATACCATCACGTTCGACCGTAGAAGAGACATAGTGCCGGAAATTATTTGAGTCTTGTGCCTGCATCAGTGGCATAGAGAATGAATCTTTCAGTATTATTTCTCACAGACACAAGGATCATTAATAAAGAGTAACATGAATCTCACATAACAATGTCGAGCATCATTCAATGTTATTCTTATCGGGGACAGAAACTTACTGGCCCGGTAGCTGATTTGCGAACAAGGTAGTCGCAATACCAATATGGCTCACCATCAATCTGATTCAGAAAAGACTAATTAGCTACAATGACATTGGATAATTGATTCTATGCCTGTCTAAGCTTCGGAGTACAAAACAGACTCACTTCAGTTGTGTGCGCATCAAGTATTGAACTTTCAGCTAATCGCTGAGTGGAAGTTACCCTCTGTAGAAAAACATAAGAAATTATAACATTTGATAGTATGTGGTAACTTAACTTGATGCAGAATAAAAATAATGTATCAGCTGCTCATAAAAAACATAATATAGAGCGAAACCTAGGAGACAAAAGACATTCGGTTTAGATGAATGAATTTTGGACAGGTGCCACAACCATATTCCCTGGAATTCTCATTACCTTGATAATCTTTTCACTAGAGCGGTCATAAGAGAACTACATTACTCTCTCATTGCTTTAATTATTAAAAAAGATATTACAAGATGAGACTTATCAGAATGTCCACATTTCCCAACGCCCAACTCTAGACTTTTCTACAAGTATATGGAATTTCTCCCTATGTTAACGTTTTCCCGATGTTCAACGGTACAATGTGTTTTATGAAATAGAACAACTCAAGATTGCTATACTGGAGTGATACAGCAATCTGAAAAATAGTTAAGAGCAAAAGAACAAAGGCTCTTAACACAAGAAGCTAACACTCGAAACTGATTTGGCTCTCACAAAAGATGCTACATAGAATATGCTTTTTCAGATAATCATCTAAGCATCGAGATGACCTCTTTGAATGGTGTAGCTTCGTCTTGGCCAACAAGAAAGATTGTGAGATGTGATTCTTCCAATTTGAAATCCGAGTGAATCAATTCATTAAAGCACTTGCCATAATCTTTCCAAGGAGCGTGTTAATTGATCTTGTGATCCATCAAGAAAGTTCTTTTCATAAATAAGCCCATCAATAACTCCAATTCTCATCATCTAATCTTCGTAGATATTTCAGGGAATTGGCATACGTGCAGAATAATCGCATCATTTGTGTTAACACTAGTGTGATCAAGTGAGATCCAGCGGGCAGTTGCTATAAGAGTTGGTCTTTTAGAACATCTTGCATTGAGAACTATGGCATATCTGTCTATTTTCTCAACCATTTACAATCGACCAATGAAGAGTAAAATAAATATGGAGAACTTATAGACCCACGAACAACTGAATTTTTATCAAGTATGTCTTAGCTTTAATTTTTATCTATGTAGAAGTAGGCATATAGAGGCACCATTAAGAATGGAACAGGAAATATGTTTACCATAAGGTGCCAAATAAGGCCATAACCTAGGTTAAATATTTAGTTCCTAATCCACCCTTTCTGGTATTGTGAAAATCCAGATGTTGCAAATTATATATCATTACTACATATTAAAAATCAGTTCATTCATTTTTTGCCTTCACCAAGCTTATTATGTTCTGTTTATCATAGATTATATTCTAAAACCTTCAAGAATATAATTTCGTATAGGTCATGCCTACAACCTATGAAGAACGCAAGTCATCTGACAGCACATTATTGTAAACTCAATGCTATTTTGAAACTAAAGTACCAGTGCAGATTTGTCGGAGAGGACAGAATCAGCAACATCTTTAGCACTCCACGTACTCTTGTCCTTTGATTTCAAGATATCAAAATTTGGAGGACCTATCTGGACCAACAGTGTCATAATCTCAGAGTGGAAGGTATAAATGCACAAATTATTTTAATCTTCTGAAGGCTACAATAGGACCAAACTTACACAAACAGAGATTATGAGATTATCAATGATGTCAACTCTCTCAGAGACAATTCGGAGGCGTGCATCAGCTGTAGGATTAATACATTTTATTCAATACTAACTAACTGAAGGGGAATCAGATAGATAATATACACATAATTTGGAAATATGTTTTTCATTTTGTCTACAGATATGCTGACTTACGTGACAGTGGTGCAGCTGATGAATAACGCTCTGGTTTTCTGGACTCCGCCCTTTAAATAGATTAAAAGAGTAAGGTTTCTAAAAATTAGGGTGCAGAGAATGAAAAGATATGACTTTGTCTGAAACAAGTCACAGATAGAAGAAAATCTATAATTAATTATTGTATCTCAAATCTTCAGAATCCGAACAACAATTGTTGATGTTATCAGTAAAAAAGTCTGTACAATGCCTACATAACAGCTCATTCCGCAATATAAAATCATAATCCACAATTCTGTGTGCTTGAAAGTTGATAATTGAAGGATCTTGTAAAAAGGAAGCCTTTGTTTTCCTCATCGAAAAACTTTCTTTCAATTTGATTAGGGAATTTGGCTACTTTTCGGAGCTTTTTCGCATTACCTTCTATGACATAAATAGCTATAACTCCAGAATTTATGCATGAATTACCTACAAAATTCACCAAGAAAAGTTCTACCGAACACCGTCTATACAAGAGTGACCTCTCAAAACTGAAAGCAGCTCACTAACAACTCCATTGTCCCCACTTTTTTTTTTTCCTCTTTGCTTGTTCTATATTTTTCGACGTTTTTTCCCTTTCCTTTTCCTTTGGTGGTCATAAACCCCATTAAATTCAACTACCCAAGCTCATTGTAAATCTTTAAATCCATTTTGCAAAGAGTTTCATTATTCAATTAATGGCTTAAGAATTAATATCACTGGTTGTGCTGGCATTAGCAGAAAATCATCAATTGGTTATAAGTTAGAACTCGAATGTAACTAAGGTTCTTCAAGGTAAAGATCAAAATGGAGCCACATATAATAGTTTGTAAGCAGCATACATCCACGGTCCCTAAAGTTCGCAAAAGTGAACAACCAATCATAGAGGCATACTCATCATAATTAATTTTAAGCTATTCATGAGAAATTCCTAAATTTCCTTACAAATAATATCTAATCACAAGTTTATTCAGTCCTAGCTCCTTAGGTATCATCCAGACAGTCATTCAACAGAAAATCACAATTGCTAACAATCTCGGGGTGTATGATTGGGATTCGGTAACAGCGAAATGTTAAGATGGAACCTGACGGACTAGTTCTGAAGTTTTTCTCTTCAAAAGCATAAAAATATGATTATGTCAATGAACAATTCTCGTAAGATGTTTACCATTTGAAGACCCTTTTCTTTGTAGGCATTTCAACTGGATAGTCATAAGAATAAGAATTTATCTCGTCCACAAACGAAACCGTTTTTGACTCTTCCTCTGCAGCATAACCTGCAAAAAAATCCAACAATTCAATTCGTATTTTGCGAAAAATCAACAAAACATACTACCTTCGTCCCTAGTTGATAGACTAGGCTTGACTCTAATGACCAAATACTATTCACCTACTCCAACTTGCCGCAATGCTGCTCCTAGATGGCGCCTAAGCGGGCTAGGGGATCAGATAGTACGCAATCTTACTCTTGTGATAACAAGGAGACTATTTTCAAATTGACCCAAGAGTGAACTACACACACTATGTACTAATTCACAATAGGTAATAAGCGTAGGTAGTGCAATGAGCCATGTCGATTTATCTCATTACATGCAGGAGCTCGCGAACACAAAAATATGTCACCAAATATTACTCCCTCCATATCAAACTAATTGATTGTTAAACTTTAGAACAAATAGTGATACATTTTCACACTTTTGCCCTGATAATTACCTCTAATTAATGGGGCTGGGGAATTCTTAATAAAGCACTTGTACTCTAAACAATCAATTATTTTGCGGAACGGTTACGGTTCCGTATAAATATTTATCCGTATAAATCCGTGTATGTATAATTTTTACACCCCTAATCCCTTAAAAAGATACGGCACCTTATATAAACCCCGTACGGAAATTTGTACGGATGATGTTTATACGGCACCTTAACTTTCTACCTTTTTGTTATGAAGGGAGTATACAACTTACACAAAATACTCAAGTTCAAAATTTAAAACGGCAACCATAAAAAATTCAAGAGTAGACAATATTTTGAGATGTATGAACGACTACAGTAGCACATGAGCCTAGCCGAGCTAGCTCGGTGAGCTATTGAGTCAGAAAGCCAGCTTGAAGCGCGGCTCATTAAGACTCGAGCTTAACTGAGCGAGCTACTCAATCTAGTTTGACTCGTGCACGGTTCCACATGCGAGTAGATACTAATTACCAAAGAAGCCATAAATCATAATTCAGGCTTCTGCATTTACCACACACTAACAATAGAATCCAAACTTAAGGGTCACAAAAGGGTCCAACTCCAACATTTAGCATAATTGAAAGACAATTACCTAAAGCTGAAGGCTTAACAAGTAAAGAAAGTGAAGAAGACAAGGCAATGAGCAACAAGTCCCTTCTACAAACCCCTTTGTGTTCGCACCTAGCCACTATTCTACTGCATCTCTTTTCACTTGAACAATTTTTGTTCCTACAAAATCAACAAACTAAAGAATCAAACATTGAACTATATCCTGAAATATACGAAAGAGGTAAATCGTGAATGTGACTCACGTGATTGAACTACTTTTGTGATGGATATACTTAGATATTACCTGAAGAGAGAAGTGAGATGAACATGGTTAGTGAGTTTGGAGAGATAAATGGGAGGAGACAAAGGAAGTGTTGACATTTTATGTTTGCTTGAAGCTTGTCTGTTGTCTCTGCCTCTCCTGCTTTCTCTACTTCTGTATTTGCCTTTGGGATTCTATCGGTTCGCAGGCTCATCCAGATATGTGTAATTTGTTTGTGCAATAATAAGAGCACCTACACGGTCACACCAAATTCTTTATAAAAAAGTTCTAAAATTGAGTTGATAGCCTACCCAATAAAGTTTTCGCTATTGACCACAAGGTCTTAAGTTTGAAACTTCACTTTATCGCTAATTTGCAAAAAAAAAGAATCCTAAAATTAATTTCGTATATCAATTTATCAAATTCTTTATTTATACTCATCAAATCAACCTTCTTTTTATTTTTAACTCCAAGTTGAAAACAAACTCAGATTATTTAAATGCTGAAAACAAACTCAAATTATTTCAATATGAAGATAAAAATAATAAAACGTTAACTAAATTAATAATTAGTGCTTTATTTGAAAAAAGAGGAAAATAAAAAACTTGAAATAAAGTTATATTGTTAAGCTCCAATATAAATTTGTAGCACCAATATGAAATAAATTAATAATTAGTATAACTTTATTTGAAAAAAAAAGATGAAAATAATAAATTCGAAATGAAGATACAAAAGTTGATGCAATAGACGGGAATGAGGAGCTTGGAGGATTCCTAATCTTTAGTATTTATTTTTGGATACTTAAAATTTTGATGTGGGTCAGAAGGTCGTGGTTCGATACTCACCTTATCGAATTTACAAAAAAAAAAAATTGATGTGGCCCATGTTGTGATAGGATTACTGAAAAAACTTCATTTTGTTAAATCTCAGCCTATTTTAGAGATGAGAATGTGTTTGCGGCATCTAGTAAGTGATGAAGGGGATATATAATTCCAATGCACTTTCTTACAAAACATTAGGTTTTCTCCACGTTTGGTGGGTATCTTAAACGTGTATTTCATGTGTTTTATATATAGCTGGAACCATAGCCGGACCCAAAGGTAACAAAGTGGTGCAAATGCACCACCAAATTAAAAAAAAAAAAAAATCTATATATAATTATGTATTTTGTGATTGGTGGAAAAAAAAATCAAAAATAATAAAAGAGGCAACTTAATAAGAAGAGAAAAAAAAAAATAATAAACAATAATAAAGCCCAATGGTTAAATGACCGTCTAGTCACTTATCTAGAACGAGATGTGCTTAGTACTATCAGTAATGATGTAATTTTAGCACATTTTCAAAAATTCGATAAAATTTTATTTGTAAAAGAATACATTCTCGCTATTCGCTAATGTAATTTTTTGTTCAATATTATGTTACTTGTTCGATAATTTTTTATTTTTACTTTGCACCATCGAAATTTCAGTCTTGGGTCCGGCTATGGCTGGAACGCGTGCATGCATTCGATAATATTAGTTGTTTGAGTACAATTTAATCTGTGCAAATTTTTCTTCTAAGACAAATATATGAGATTTTTTTAAAGATCGTATATAATTAGAAACAATTTTGAAAAAACTTAAGCCCATCAATATTATATACCATTAGTAAAAATTATATGATAAATAGTTAAAATATATGAAAATTATTCTTCAATATAAACAAATATCACTTATTGATCAGATATAAAAACATGTGACTTCAATATATAAGAACATAGGTCTTCATGTATGTAACTTCCAATTCCCATCTTCTCCAATTAAATATAAAGTAGATCATAAGAAAGAGATGTTTGATGAATTGAACGCAATTACTATATTCCGTAAGGACAAAATTGTAAAAATCTATTATCTTAAAAGGTGAAGCCCTAAAAATAAGTTTCATCGTGATAACGTTAATAGTGTTAGATTTCTCTACGCATTTTATATATCGAATTTACATAAAATGCATAGAAGGATCGTTAATACAAGTTCAAAAACCACATTTAATCTACGGGTTTTGTGTGATATACCTCTTGGAGCGTGAGTGCGTAGCGGAAGAGCTCAAGTGTGCCCTCTCTAATTAGTCCACACCAATGTATAGCTTGATTTCTTCCTTGGAGGAACTAGACCTCAAGTGTATACTAAGAATGAAATTAAGCAAGAAACAATTTTCTTCTTAACATTTGTTGTGTATATTTGGCCAAGAGAGCTTACTTGCTTAGAAGAGAAAGAAGACAACTCTTCCTTTTATAATGGGTTAGTGTAATCATTACTTTCTAACTTATTCATTATTTATCAAATAAACAATGAATATTATATTCAAAAAGCCTTAAAACAATGAAGCCTTTTAGTGGCTCAAGAAAGACTTCAATATAATATTAGACAAGTACATGACACTTGTCCCCTCCCAAATGGCCGAAATAATGGGCTTAAATTCCATTTTGAATTTGACCCCTTTATTCTATCATATGTTACACTTTTGTCCCGGAAGTTTCGATCAAATCGAAAATCAACTCACATTGAATGTGTGTGACCTTTTAGGACCAAAATAACATTCGACATGTGTTAGTAAAATATCAACCAAAGTATCTTAATAACACATTGATCACGAGCGGGCTCTAGCAAAACCATTGTGACCCCTAATGTATTTCGGGTTCATTCCTAATGTGTATATTATTGTCCAACAAAATATACACCTGAACTTGACTTTGAATGAGTAATCGATTTCACAATCATATTGTACAATGGGCATAAATATGACGTGTCAAACACCTCATACTTCTAACAAATAGCCCACAAGTTGGCTTAAATTCTGGTTACTTAATTTCTAATATGATTATTTGATGTTTTATGTAATTTGCAAGCAGTGACGGACGCAGAAAATAATGTAAGAGATAGTACAATTGTAAAAATATAAAACCATTTAAAAAAATCAAAAAGCTAATACAAAAATGTACGATATTGATATTAAAAAAAATCAAAAAGCCAATACGACCTTGTTACAATACTGGATGAATAAGGTAAAAGTAAAGAAAATATTGCATCAATATAACTAACTACAGTATACAAAATTCAATGCTTAACAAGTAAAATTGAACATTTTTTCTAATTCCATCACTGTTGCCCATAATTGGATAACACTTCCGATAATCCGTGCATTATTTATTTAACATTCGTGCCACTTTATTTGACGAATAACATCAAGTTACTAGTAGGCTAATAAATTCAATGAACACAGTAGTTAATCTAGTGATAAATAATATAAATAAATAAACTTTATGTTTTCTTATTGATCTATAATACTAATGTATCATGTATGTCTTTCAAATTAACATGGAATTTGATCGTCAAATAATGAAATAAACTAATGTATATCTTCCGAATAAACTCTATTGTACTAATATATCCACCTATAGTATATGTAATTTTAGATTGCTAGTAATTTAAGAATGATATAACAGTAATTCTCACATAAAAGGTAATATAGTAATATTGAATTAAGGGTAAAATAGTAATTTTACGGGCCAAAATCAAGAGGTAGCACGTGCTACCCCTTGCTCTAACGTGGATCCGTCCATGTTTGCAAGTCATTTATGGGATTTCAGGCGTTACGGTAATTTTTAACAACTATTCTGTGAGATTTTCGTGTTTTATGTGGATTGGAGTCACATTCAGAAAACTAATGTTTATTGCGGTAGCAGTTGAGAAAATGAAGCTGCTTTTGGGGCTTAGACTCCCATTTACTTAGTTTAGATATGTAATGTATTTCCTCTATCGTATGATTATTTGTAACTTCTATCATTTAAATGAAAAAAAGTAAAAATAAAGAGCAAAACCTAATGGAACATTTGAATTGGGTTAATCTTAAAGTTGGAGATAATATACGTAAAGGTAGTTGATTGAATTTAATCAAGGAGGACGGTTAAATGTTGTTTCAATATTATTTTATTTGTTAGCGTGAAATAATATAAAATCAAACTAAACGTATTATTTCATGTGTTATACTATACCTTATTTAAGTTTCGAATCTTATTTTATATTGTGCATAGAAAGAAGTATGTCTTTTTTCTTTTGCCATGAGTTTAGTGATTAAAACTCAATATATATATAATCATTGTAATATAATAATAATACTAGTTAAAAGGGCCTGGCATTTTAAGTTTCGAATCTTATTTTATATTGTGCATAGAAATAAGTATGTCTTTTTTCTTTTGCCATGAGTTTAGTGATTAAAACTCAATATATATATATAATCATTGTAATATAATAATAATAATACTAGTTAAAAGGGCCCGGCAAATACCGGGCCGAAAGTAGAATTGTAAATTGCTCGGGACTAACTGACAAATAGTTATTTATCATATATCTATGTATATAAATGCATTCTCACAGTCATATGTTTTAAGAGCCGAGAGTAACAACAACAAAGAAAGATGAATGAGGTGCAATGCAGCACCAGTTTTGCCGGGATATCTTACCAATGCAGCTCTCCAAGAGTAAGAAGGCATTCGCTCACAGCCTAGCAAGAATTTAGTTCTTCCCTCCAACTCCCCATCCATTAAACAATAGAAGTTGTCCTTCAAAGAAGGGATTGGTGCAAAGATCTTCTTTATCCTTTCCTAATCGCCTATCTTTCTCAGACGCTTTCCATCAAAAACTTTATACTAACTTATCTTTACCACCACTCAGCTGGCATGATTGGAGGAGATGCCCCGCCTGTTTTTTGCCGTCCAACCTGCTCCAAAATCATAGGATGCATCAGGATCAGAGGTCCAACACTCCATATTGAACAAGCTCTTTCAATCTTCGAGAGTACATCCACAACGAACGAAGACAAGCACAAGAGCAGATATAAATAACAACAAAAACGCCAAGCGACTATAACCTCTCAATGTTATATGGTGTCACAGTTTCTGAAGATGTAAGATTCAGTGCAATACTCCAAGGTACACCCAATTGGTCTATATTTGTGGTAGTATCAGGTGTTATCATTGTCCCTGCTCAAAAATCTTTTCCTGCAGGACTTCACAAAGCAGCCAAGCCCAGCTCCTTTGAGGCCACAAGTGGATATAACTAACAACAAGAGAACATAAGTGGATTAGCTCATTATAAATAAATCATTTACATATGATATAAATAGTTTATCTATTATCAGATGACAAGGGTTGCAGAAGAGTCATCCTGAGAGTAGCATCCAAGCTTCTGTATATTGCAACCATGTTCTCCATGTGTGGAGCCGATCTTAAATCTAATAACCCACAAAATATATATCCATAAGATAACAACTTATCAGATTATTCAGACAACCACATAACATTATTAAGTGATATCCCAAAATTCACTAACACCAAATCGCTTAGTTTTTTGTTCTGTTTTAATGTCTCGTTTCCTTGTCATTGCGAGTAATAGAACTAATGAAAGCAACAATTAGATTACCAAATTGTTTAGTTGATGTCACTGGAAAAAGTTAATAGAACTAAAGCAAAAAATATGTTCTTTAAGACATATTTCATCCATCCCAATTTAAGTGGGACGTGTGTTTCAACAAAATAATTTAGACTGCTTTCAAAGCAATAGTTCACATAACTTTGAGTTTCATCAAACACATGTGTCATTTTGTTGACATTTAAGTTTCCTATTGAAATATAACTAATTTACTGTCAAGATCGATTTTTTAAGTAATTAGTCAAACTTCCAACTTAAAACATCAATGAAGGTAGTAAAGTAACAATGAAATTAATGAATATAACAAGACATTAAACATCTAACGTGCACATAAAATTTAACAATACCTCCATCTGAGAACTTGTTTTTACATGAAACACATTCGGATACAATTTGGGTTGAAATGGGAATGCAAAAGATTAGATTAAGCTGAAAAGTTTTCATTTTAATTACTAACAAGCCTAGAACTAATGAAGAAAATCTTACTGGCAAAAAATGTGATTACAAGGAAGCAAAATGGGCTTGTTCGGCCTCTTTCTACGCTTTGGGGCATGTCATCATTGTATTGTTTATATAGTAATACATCACTTGACAACTTTTGCCTCCTCTAAGAAAGAAATCACTGGTAACTGGTTCAATGTACTGCCATAACTTATAGCACACTTTTGTTGAAGATATCATGAATATACAATGTCACAAAGAGAACATTATGCACAACAATGGATGCTCACATATGCAATGCTGAATTCATAGATGGAAATTGATGATTCAAGATGTGGGACTACTCACTTGGTGTATTGGCCTTTACAAAGTCCTCAGGTTTTGCAGTTGGTCTTGTGTTGGGAGTAGGCCTGGTTGTTTCTTGAATATCATCAAGACCAATTTCTCGCTCAAATGTACTCTTGAAACTTCCTACTCAAAATAGAGGATACTGCATAATCCCAATCTTTTACACAACAACTCAGAAATAGAGTCTCAAACAAAGTAACAAAAGGCCCTACCTCAAGTTCTCTAATCGTAGGTTGGAAATCACGCAAAGTTTTCCCAAGGTTCCTAGCAACCTAGGGTCAAAAGCGTTTATAAGATAACTGATCAAGACAAAGTTGAATGAATCGAATTGACAAGACCATGTATAGCTCATTGCACTTTCTTACTCAAAGTTGTGGTTAATGCACCACTGGACCATAATCTAAACAAACTACTGTAAGAAGTTGCAACCAACGAAACTTGCTTGCCTATTGTGTGAGAGAAGATAATTAAAATGGACAACAGCTTGCAATACACCCACAAATAGCATAAATCACACTGCCTACAATCATTAGTGCCTAGTCAATGATCATAAACTAATCAACTTAATAACTGAAGAAGCCACTGAATGGTTACTTAGCAGATGTTGCCATGATTAGGCTAAACTTTGACTTAAGAAGGCACATTTTGACTAAATGGATAATTCTCAGGTCAATGAGGTCAGATGGCTTGGTCAACAAAGCTTTAAGAACATTTTAGATTTTGCACTAATAGAGGATCGATTAAATTCCTACCATTAACCATTTACCTCAACAAGACCTTTCGGACCAAAAACCAACAAAGCTACGACTTCAATAACCAAAGCCTCTGGAGCTCCAACTCCAAATAGAGATGCATACACCCCTTTATATCTTCTCTTCCTTTCTGTCAAACAAAATGATACAGAAAATATCCAAAACTATTAGCAATGTCCATAATTAAGCACTAAAAAATAATCAAAACTGAGTATAAAAATAAAAGAACCAAGAAAATACTCAAATGAGCATACAAAACTAACTTGAGCATCCTAAAGTGAATAGGGTACCAATTTCCACAATTAATTGCTCCAAAAACTAAAATCTGAGCACACATATACAAGAACCGAGAAAATTTTACAATGAACATAAACAAAAAAAACTTACTTTGAGCATTCTAGAGTGCACTAAGTACTAATTTCCTTACTTGATCACTTAAGAAGCTAGAATTTGGGCATTTAAAACCCTAAATTTTTTACAAAGCTAATTTACAATGAAAACAGAGTGCACATACCTCCTCTATAATCACACACGCTCGCTCCTGATAATCCAGATATTGGGCAAACCAGATGAAGAAACGCTAATACGCAAGGAGCAACAAATACCGAGATTAAAGAATCGCAGCTGAAAGACCCAAAATTTTTTGAACCCTAAATTTTTGGCAAGGGTAATTTAGAATGAAAACAAAGACCAAATAATTCTGATAATCGGGCAATTAGGCGAAGCAGATGAAGAAGATGCTGAAAAACAAAACCTAATTTTCCTACGATCCATCCACAGCTGGAAGACCCAAATTTTCCAAAAACCTTAACTTTTGGGAAACATAATCGAGACAAATGAGTAAATAAACACAAGAAAGAGAAATGTAACAATAAAGAAATGTGAAACAAGTCTGGGGTCCAAAAAAGGAAGAAAAAAATAATTCTGGTATAAAAGCATAATGCATGAACTGAAGATTCTTAAGGTACAATACCATATGCGCACAGTACAAGCTTCCAATGCAGCGACTAAGCGTTTGTTCTACACCCTACTTCGCGCGCGTAACCCATGTCCTGTGTACAACATATGATGCGTAGGGTACAAACATCCAATGCAGCCCACGCGCCTCATTTGGTTAGACGAAACGCGTGCAACACACGCGCCTAGCAGAGACATGGCGCGTGTGGTGCACACGCATTCTCCTTTAGAGAATATCAAAGCATGTTGATTGATAGTAAGTATTTGACATTCTTAAAAGGAATAAAATAAATGACCTACTCCCTCCATCCTTAAATGATAGAGTTATTTACTTTTTCACGAGGTCCGACATTCGATTTAACACATAAATATTCTTACTTTTTACATGGGGAAAAATTATAAAAAGTTGATATTTCAATAATATATATTGAGACGAATTTAAGAAAATCCAATATGATTATATTATTTCTTATCAACTAATGAAAATTTATTATAAATTTTTTCGAAATTTAACACACAAAAATCAAAACACCCCATCATTAAAGATAATTAACCTTCAAACATTTAAAAATAAAAACAATCCTGAAACGCGACTACAACTAGACTTCTCAAGCAAGTAATTCAATACTGAAAACAAAATAAGAATTTGATCGAACGATAAACAGAAACACACTTGAAAAACCCATATTAGTTTAAAAATTATATCAGAATGAATCGAAACAGTTCCTTCCGAATTTTCTCTAATAACAACACCTTCAGACGAGAAATATACTCACACTAATTCCAAAACATCATACAACTGAAGAAAAAATTACAAAAAAGTCGATAAAAAAACTGGAACAAATTAAAGAACGCCACAAAAAATTTCGTCCCTAAATGATTGACATATTTTAGTTTTTTGTTATTCAAACCTTAAAAGATTTGACCATGAATTTTTATTAAACGATATCAAATAATATAGTCATATAGGATCTTGTTAGATACGTTAATATATATTTTTATAATTTTTCCCAAGTCGAATAAGAGAGATTTAGGTTTTAAATTATATTTTATTGAGAGAAAATTATCGAAATAGTCCTCAATAGTGGGACCAAATTCTTAAAAATCGTGTTTTGACCCCAACTTTATTGGAAAACATGACCTGGGACTAAAGTGCAACCTTTTGGCCACTTTCGAGGACTAAAATGTAACCATGTAACTATTGGGGCTAAAGTGCAATTCGATCCCACTATTGGGAACTATTTTGGCAAAATACTCGTTTTATTGACCACAAAAAATCAAAATGTTCCAATCATTTAGGGACGGATGAAGTACTTACGATTCTCTCACTATATTTTTTGTTATCGAAGTCTGAAGCAATATTGAAATTGTACTTTTTCAAATTTTGTGATGAAGAATCTTTTGTGATTTTTTAGTTTTGTTAATTATAGATGAGGTGAGTTCGAATCCAGAATCTTCTGATCACTAATAATAACTTTTTCTATTAAATTATTCGATCAACTCTCGTGTGATTTTCTTGTGACAAACTGACAACTATAATACAATATAGAAAGAAGGGTTAATGGCATGAAAGATCACTCAAAGATACTAATATTTCCTAGTCGATCACCCTACTATTAAATGGACCACCTTCGATCACTGAACTGCAATTTTTTGGGCAAACTTGGTCACTGGGCCGTTTTGAAAGATTTTGGGTGCATTTTGTAAGTTTTTAGCAAGGGTAATTTTGTCCGTTCATATTTATAAACATTTAATCCTCGTTTTTTAACTTTTTTTTAAAATTTTTTTTAAAATTTTTTAGATTTTTTGTAAACTTTTTTTTTTAAATTTTTCTTTTTTTTAGATTTTTTAAAAAACTTTTTTTTAATTTTTTTTCTTTTTTAACTTTTTTTTTATTTTTTTAGATTTTTTTTAAATTTTTCTTTTTTTTATACTATTTTTTTAGTCTTTTTAATTTTTGTTTTCGTTTTTTTAAAAAGAATTTTTTTTTAAAAAAAAGTTAAAAAAAATCTAAAATTTTTTTTAAAAAAAAATTTAAAAAAAAAGAAAAATTTAAAAAAAAAATCTAAAAAATCTAAAAAAAAAATTAATTTTTTTTTAAAAAAAAAGTTAAAAAAACGAGGATTAAATGTTTATAAATATGAACGGACAAAATTACCCTTGCTAAAAACTTACAAAATGCACCCAAAATCTTTCAAAACGGCCCAGTGACCAAGTTTGCCCAAAAAAATACACTTCAGTGATCGAAGGTAGTCCATTTAATAATAGGGTGATCGAGTAGAAAATATTAGTATTTTGAGTGATCTTTCATGCCATTAACATACACAAAAAATAGACAAAAGAGGCCATGAAAACAGCATGCAAAATAACCGCCACTCATGACTCAACCCAACGAAATATGCACTGTTCACGCGCGTGTACTAAAATATGTAGTTTGTTAGCAGTCAAAATTACCATCACATCCTTAATCAATTTTAGCCATAAGATTAAAAGAAAAGTATGATTTGGCCCAAATTTAATTACCATTTAGTTACCAAATTTACAATTAAAAGAAATAAGCTAAAAAGAAAATTAAAAGAATGGATGAATTAATGTTTATTAATAGTTTGTTTGAATTTGGGTGAAATTAGATAAAATTTTGAATTCGCAATCTTTGAGAAACAATTTTTTGTATTTGCCTATGTTAACTTAGGTTAAATGATTAACATTGTTCACCTAAATTCACCGCATTTTCATTCACCTCAAATTAAAGTATATATATTTCACCTTGATTCGACTAATTTTTTTTTTTAAAAGTACCAAATAACACAGAAGAAAACTCAGAAAAATTTAGTTACTTTATGTAAGTTAATTTTAAACGTTTACTGCCCCCTCACCTCAATATAAAGGCATGAGTGCATTTTTTTAAAATCTGAAAAGTGCTCTAACAAAGTTTACTCCTGAAAATATATAGCTTCCCCTTCAATATTTTTAGTCCGAAAAGGTAAGCCGGAAACAAGTGGCGCTATGGATCTCTCCGTCATCTCCACCAACGTCCGTGCCGCCTCCCACGTACTCTCACTAAGTAGTTTTATTTTTATTAGTGTAAACATTATTAATCGCCATATCCCACAAAGATTGTCCACTTTTATATATACACGTTTTAGATTTTTTAGACATTATATTTTGTTTTATTAACTATGTATATTCAACATAGTTTATATTTTAAGTATTTGATTTCCATAAAATTTGGTGAACTTTTTTTGAAGCGAAACTTTGTAGAATTTTCAGTGTTATAAACATTATTATAATTTATTGCATGTAGTAAATTAGATTCTCGTGCATGCGAGCTTTTCGTTTCTGGTTTAGCTGTACGATATTTATTTACATTTTTTTTTGTAATTTTAATCATTATTGACGTTTTTTTAACAATATATATTGTGTAATCAAAATTTGGTGAACTTTGTAGTTTTCTTAAGCGAATTTTGATAATTTTTTTTGTTATCAACATTATTATAATTTTTTGCATGTAGTAAATTAAACATGAAACAACTGATCTCGTGCATGTTTTTCGTTTCTAGCAGGGCCGGCCCGTTAGTGTGTAAGCCCGGTGCAGCCGCACAGAGCCCCCTCTTAAAAGGGCCCCCAAATTTTAAAAATTATTGAACCTATTTATATTTTAAGTCCAACTCTACATACATACATTGTCCATTATCCAATTGTATTAATCCATGTTCATTATAAATTTATAATCTTTTATCATTAATGCTAGTTATTATTTTCAATTCACCATTCAAATAAATTTATAATTCAATCAATAATTAATACCATTAAAGACTCAATTTTTCATTTAGATATCAAATTCTCAACAATCAACTATGTTTCCACTATTTCTATTGACAATTAAAGAAGTCATTAATACATTTTTTAAACTCAACAACGATACTATTTGATCACTATGTAAATTATTCAAAAAATATTTTTTGTCTTTAGAGTTCTCTATCAATTTCGAATTTATGTGATAAAATTTAACAATATTAATAGTGAAATGATATTTCACATATATGTAATCTTTTATATAACTAAATATTTTCTTTCAATTTTATATTCTTGGGGTTTTTTATATATAACTAAAAAAATTTGCTTTCATTGTGTATTTTATTTTATATATTATAACTAGAAAATATTTGTTTGGAAAAAAAGAAGAAAGAAAGAGAACAAGTAAATAAACTTGTGAATTTATAAAAGGCGACATTTATGATTTTTCTCAAACAATTTAAATGTTCACGTAGTAAATGAACTTAGATTTCATTTATTTTAAAAACTAGTATTTTGGGCACAGCGATGCTTGTGCATCTAATAATGATCCTTAAAAAATTAATAATTATGAAAAGTAATCTACACTATATGTAATTGGGGAAGGGGGGAATTAGTTTTTTTTTTCACGAAGCCCCATGTTTCATTTTTCCTAGAATTTAGCTAACTACCCATCATATTAATTTTTTCACTTTTTTCAATTATACAAAAAAGTAATATGAAATTTTTTAATATTTTTTATTATATGTAAATATAAATTAAAAAGATCTTCCATTTAATATTCATATTTAGTACTCCTACATTAGTTTATTTTTAAAAATTCAACTTTATCTTAGATTTTTTGTGAGATATTTGAATTTTTTTCTTTATTTTTTTTGTATGTAATAATACTTTTGTATATATATTTTATCTTTTTGTGCATGAGCAACGAATAAACAAAATATTAAAATTCGCACATACATTGACAATGCATCGATTTTACTAATTTTAATAGTTCATAAAAAATACTTTATCATTAAAATTTTGTATAAAAATTAATCTAAATTGTATACATCATAAATCTGATGAACAAATTTGCACAGACTAGACTGTGTACAAATAGCTAGTTTTTAATAATTTGTCATGTAAAAGTATTTGTTCAAATTTATATTTAAACTAATTTATTATATAAAAGTATATTGAATTATTTTTTATTTTAAAAGTTCCTACAATCAAGGGAATTAGAGAACATGGGGCTTCACTACAAAAATAACTAATTCCACCCTTCTCCAATTAAATATAGTGTAGATTTTAAAAGTTCGAATTAGAGAACATGGGGCTTCACTACAAAAATAACTAATTTCCCCCTTCCCCAATTAAATATAGTGTAGATTCCCCCCTTCTCCAATTAAATATAGTGTAGATTTTAAAAGTTCGAATTAGAGAACATGGGGCTTCACTACAAAAATAACTAATTCCCCCCTTCCCCAATTAAATATAGTGTAGATTGTAACAAGTCAAAAAATTTATTATTTATTTTGAGGGCCCCATTTTTCTATTTTTGCACAGAGCCTCCAAAATGTTAGGACCAACCGTGGTTTCTAGTTTAGCTGTATGATATTTACATTTTTCTTCTGTAAATTCTAATCATTATTCATGCTTTGTAGCAATATTTTATACGGTTATATTGGCTATGCTGTTAAGACTCTATGGGGTTCCACTCTAAAACCAATTGGCGGTATGGTAGAAAGTTAGGGTACCTTATAGAAATATTCCGTACACATTCCGTAAAGGGTTAATATACAAATATTAGTGGTTGGAGTGGGGATTGAAGATGTAATTATTATTTCTTCATGGATTATTGTCTAATTATTTTTCTGTACGGAATTCTATACGGAACAAATCTATACGGAACCGTAACCGGTCCGGTATGTGCATCTTAACACTCCCCCTCACGTGTAACCCAATCATAGGCGGAACTTTCATCGCCGGTATTAACTGCCGGAAACAACATCGGCGGGTTACACGTGCCTCAATAACCCGGTCCTGGCTCTGATACCATGTTAAGACTCTATGGGGTTCCACTCTAAAACCAATTGGCAATAGAGGGAGTAGCCCAAGATCTTATATATTGACCCGGGAGGACATCGACTTTCGATGTGGGATGTGCATCTTAACATATGCAATGTGAATAAAAGTTGTTAATATTACTCCCTCCATCCCTAAATAATAGTCCCATTTACTTTTTCACGGTCTCCGAGACACAATTTAAAAGGTAAATATTTTTAATTTTATATGTCTAAAAATTATAAGAACTTGATATTTCAAAAATATGTATCGAGACGAATCTAACAAGATCTCATATGACTATTTTATCTCTTATCGATTAATAACAATTTACGGTCAAAACTTTCGAAGTTTGACCTAAAAAGTCAAAACGGGTCTATTAAATAGGGATGGAGGGAGTATTGTTTTTACGTCTCTGTGTAGTTAGAAAATGATTTAGACTTGGAATCGAAAGTGGACTTGATACGGTCGGCGGATGGTAACTTGCAGAGGGAAGCTATTTTGAGCCTTCGGTATGGTTTACACTAATGTATGTATATTTTAATAGGTGTGTTTAATTTACGTTTTGATAAGAATAATACTCCATAGAGAGGAGTCACAAATAATAGTACTCCTTCCATCCCATTTTATTTGTTCACTGTGGAGGGAAAATGGGGTAATGTGAGATGAATTTGAATTTTTCTAAAAGTTTGTGCAAAATTAAAATGGACAAACAAAATGGGATGGAGGAAGTAATACAGGAGTGGGTAATTATTTTTAATTGTATATGTTATTCTTCACATTTGAGGAAAAATAAGTTTACAGTAAATGTTAAAAGTGATAAATAATTAGGGCGTAATTAAATTTGTCGGACTAATAATACAGTAACAACCTCCACCCCACCCCCACCCCCACCCCCACCCCCACCCCCACAGCAGCAACACCTCACCACCACCACCACATCAACACCTCTCCCCCACCCCCAATATGATAATTATAGTTAGAGACTCATTACCAATTAAGGAGAAATGAGGTGTCGCTTTTTATTGGAGTCCAACTCTTTTTTCGATTGTTACTGAGGGGTGAAAGGGGAACTTATGGAGTTCAAGATGAATTGGAGAGGGTGCGGCCTGGGCAGTGGTTCGAAAGGTGACTTTGGGTGAGGAGGGTTCATGAAGGGGTGCGGAGGGGTAGTTTTGGAACAAAAGTTAAATAATCGGTCAAATGGGATAGAAATGATTTTTTTTGTAGTTATAGGTTTCACGGTGAAAATATTAGCAATGAAGTTGCAAATGGTTTTACAGTAATATATTGCTGATGATACATTTGGATGTTAGTTATTGAATTTTTGTAATTGCCTGATCTTCTGTGGGTTATAGGCTTCATATGATTATTTCGAACCGACATTTTCAAGTTGCTTAAGGTTGGCCTGCCCTCAACTGTGTCATGTACTATTGTTGTTTTTCATAATGATATTTGTTGGAGGTAACTTCAATTACTTCAGTGTGGGAGAGTTTATAGAAGTTGTGTTCTAACTGTTACTTGGTCATAAAGATGCTCTATTGGGTGCTAGTATATTGGCAGTGACGTGAAATTTTCTCTTCTAGTGACTTTGTTTTACTCATTTCCAATGACAGACAGGAAATTGTGACCGCAACTAGTTCGATGACATCTATTCCAAAGCCTTTGAAATTTTTGCGTTCTCATTATGACACACTGGAGGCGTGTTTCAAAGGGATGGTAGATTTTGAGTTGAAGGTATTACAAATGTGATTGAGAGTTTCTATCAAGTGATGTGTTGTTTCTCCATGAGTCCACAAACTAAATTGACCTATTTGTCACTTTCATTTTTTCAGAAGCTACTAGCAGATATACTTTCTCTCTTGGCCTTCACAATGTCTGACGAGCACAAAAATGTAAGTATTTTGCAATTATGACCTCAATTTGCAGAGCCCCCTTCCAAGATTAGGCAGGAGCCTCTTTAGAGGCATGAGACATGGAACATGTTGTTGTTGCTGTTGGTAACTAGAAAGTCATATTGATTGATAGTGTTTTGACGGAATCCCATCAAACTCAATCTATTTCTTGTTTACACTTAAAAAGATCAAGGTCAATTGAAATTGTTATAATAAGTGATATTGACAAAAAAAGTCCAGGTGCTGGAGTTGTCTAATGGTGCCCTCCACATATAGTGAAAGAAATATGTTGTACATCAAATATTACAGAATAGTACGTTGGAACGATATCAAATACCATATCAAATACGTTGGAACGATAACAACATAGAAAAGTACAGAAATTATGAGATAATTATTTCGTGTGTTAAAAGAATATAATTTTTGGTGTTAGGTTAAACATCTATGTTAACATTGTTATTCACTTATTCCAAGAAATCTATATCGCAGATGCATAAAAGTTATTTGGGGCAAGGATTTTCTACTTGTTGTGCTTTCATTCTTTGTACCTTTTCTTATTGCAGGAGTGTCTGCTGTATAGGCTGTTAGGTTCAGAAGGCGATCTAGGTGTCTGGGGTCATGCATATATCAGGTGTGCATTAGTTGTTTAGTTCTTTGTTCCTGGTTAATGCTTACGTGCATTGTATATACAAAAGTTGCGTCAGCAGCTCTTGTTGTGGAGTGACCTTGTGAGATCTACTCTGGCCAAAAAATGAGAAGAATGCATTTGACTCTATACTGAATACATGTTAGCAGTGAAATACTCCTTCCGTCCCTAAATGATTGGTACATTTTGACTTTACATGGTCAAAATTTAAAAACTTTGATCAATAATTCTCATTAACCAATAAGAAATAATATAGTCATATTATATCTTGTTAGACTCGTCTCAATATATATTTTTCAACTATCAAGTTTTTATAATTTTTTCATATGTAGAATAGGATGTTTGAAATGGTGTTTTGTTGATCATCAAAAGTTAAAATGTACCAATCATTTAGGGACAAAGGGAGTAATAATTTATTCTTCATGATGTTTCTTCTCTTGAACACTATATCAAGAGGTAGTTTGTCTGAACAATTTATCTTGCAGCTTCTAAGTGTATCAAAAATTGTTCCGGCCAAGTCCAACCTTTTGTCCACAAGAGGGCTTAATTATGGAGCATTAGAGCTTAGAAGTAGCTGTCGATGGATCATAAATTCTCCTAATATATAACTGAGTCTAGCACCGTCTAAAATATTCTAAAATAGATAGAACCACTGTCTCGATAATTAGGTGAAAATCTTTCAGTTTGTATTGATATGGAAAAGGAAAGAATGATGAGCTATTTTTAGTAACGGAAGTTTTTTTTATCTTTAAAAAAGAATTTAACAGGATGACTATTAACATGTTGATCTGCACAACTGGGAAGTAGTCGATTGTGTTAGCATATTTAAATTCAGCTTTATTGATGACTAATGTGACCTGGAAGTTGTTTGATGTAGGTTTACAAGCTAATATCACTGTTAAATGATTTCATGTTCTTTTCTTATCAGGAACTTGACTGGAGAAATTATTGCTGATGATTTAGCAAAAAAGGTGAGTCATTTTGTTTCTTTTCGACAGTAAGACAGCTATAAATCATTTTTGGCATAGTAAATTGACATTTAGAAGTAAAAAATTAAATAGGGTCCATTTATTTAAGTAAAAAAAATCTAATTTTCATGCTTTCCTCTTCTTTCATTATTCTAATGTATTTTAAATCTATTTTTTAGAACTATCTCTTTTATAAGATTGTTGACACCACGCCAACACCAATTCCTTCTCGTCTTCAATATGCAACGAGGAGACTGCTTGATGATATCATTGCCTTTTATATGGAGGTACGACTCATAGTTAAATGCATTCTCAATTTTGGTATCCAACTTTTTCGCAATGATGCCATACATCCATATTTCTGATACCTTGTGTTCCGCCATATGACTTCTTTCTACTGTCTGCCAGAATAAGGCCGAACCAGAGGCTGTAGATCTTTTGATGGAGACAGGTTCTTATCTTAGTCAAATAGTGGAACACATCAACCCAGCAAATTACGAACGGGCTTGCCTCTACCTTACCAGTACTGCTAAGTAAGTGGGATATACAAATGGTTGTCTATGATGTGCTAAATTGATGCAGTTACCTACTCTATTAGAAATCTTATGCCAAGGCGCCCTTATTTCCCTGATACACCATGTGTGTTGAGTTCTCCGGAAACACTACAACTTAGTAACTGTAAAAGAAGCATTGTTGTGCTGAACCCTTGTCATGAGCTAAGTTACGAAAGGCTTAGTGAAAACTTCTCCAATGAGTTGTAATAGATTGACATAGAAACTTCTCTATTTGTTTTTACTATATCTAAGGGTGATGTGTAGGCATGTGAACGCCCTTAATCTTTAAAAGGATGATTTCTTGGGCGAGTAGAGTGTTACTCAAAGTAGATAATACCACTCCACATGTTTATGTATGAACAAAATAACATGATAAAAACAACCAAATTATTTCATGAACAAAATAACGGGATTCAAGGTTTTATCACTATAGCTGGAGTTCTTTTTCCTCAATCAAAGAGTGCAAATATCACTTCTCGTCAGGTTGTTATCGAATCAACAGTTAAATTTCATCAAGAGGAGATTCAATATGAACTTTTCTCTTGTGTTTTTCTTTTCTCTGTTCCAATGTGCAAGTCTATTTGGCAACTTCTTCTTTGTTTTCTAGAACAATTTTTCTAGCTTATCCAAGGCATCTTAAAGTTATTGCATTTGTACAGGTATGCATGCTCTCGATATGAATTTGAAATCCCAAAGGCTGCATTTGATGGTTACTTGAAATGCAAAGACTATCCAAGAGCACTTCAGATTGCATTACATCTCGACGACATGGAGGTTTGTGTTGTGTGGGCTAATTATAGTCCATTAGTCAAATTTATATATATGGGGTTGGCACATGCTTGAGTCTGTCTTCCCTAAATGGCTGTATGTGAAGTAAGAAGTGCATTGAACTTAAAGATCTGTTTGTTGGCAGTCTGTTAAGGAGGTACTTACATCCTGCCCTGATCTCCTGAGTAAGAAGCAATTATTGTTCATCATTGGGCGACATGTAAGTCTTTCTTCTTACAATACGTCTTTATTTTGTAATTTAGTTGCAAACGTCTATGGTTCTAGTTTTTAGCTTAAATGTGGCTCTTGATTCCGAAAAGGTCCATATAAGTTATAGTGAGTGATGGTCGCACTGCATATGTTGAAGATGTGTGGCTTAACCTCTTATGAACTTAAAAAGAAAGTTTTAGCCCCTTTCTCGTGACATTTTCTTCGCTCATAGATTTGTCTCACACTTCGATATTCCCTATTGTTTGCTGTTGGATGTAGTTGTTTCTATGTAAATTAAGTACTAAATTATCTAGGATTTTCATTA
This sequence comes from Echium plantagineum, assembly GCA_003412495.2. Classification (NCBI taxonomy): domain Eukaryota; kingdom Viridiplantae; phylum Streptophyta; class Magnoliopsida; order Boraginales; family Boraginaceae; genus Echium; species Echium plantagineum. The sequence goes on from CM016562.1 coordinate 18,508,484, forward strand.
AAATATTGGTGGAGAATATTGTAAAATTCTGAGCGTCGTGGCTGTCCTCATTGACTGGATTGTTGGAATAAATAGTATTTACATATGAGGAGCAAGTGATTTGTTATTTCATATTTTGTCACAAGTTTCCAGTAAAATAATACTGACTGAAAAAACTGATTGTTTCTTTTTTGCAGGGGATATCATTTGATATTAATAAAGAGATGCATGTAGATGATGAAGAAAGAAAGTGTCTGGAAGAAATCATTGGAAATGCTAAATTGAGTGAATGCTATCTTGCACTTGCTCGAGACATTGGCGTCATGGAACCGAAGACTCCTACCAACTTAGTCAAGGTTTCGATAATTCTTGTAACCTTGTATTCTTGGCAGTTGGAATTCACTATTTAATTTGGAAAGCCACCCCCCCTTCCCCTTCCCCCTCCAATACACACGCCCCCTCCAATGCACACGATAGAAGTATTTTTCCCCCTTGAGGCAATTTCTTATTTGTTGTCATGTTATTTGATTATTCACGATTCACAGCCCCAAGTTAAAAGCTTAACAATTCCTTGATTATACTTCTCTTCTTTAAATTAGCTTATTATTTTTTTCTGATAAAAAGCTGCTCTTTCAAAACGAAAGTGATATTTTCTACGCTGCTATTATTTTTGTTTTGATAAAACTACCACACGATCTAAGTGAAATGACTTATTTGCCCCTCAAACTACATAAGACACTATCCTGTTCTTACAATGTATTATACCTGATTATGATGAATTATATTTTATAATTTTTCTTCAAGTGTATTTCATTGTAAAATATAATCCATTATAGTGATATTATAGCAGATTATAATTCCTTATAATATACTATACTTCATGACTAAAACATGGAGTATATTGTAGTAAAATATGTGTCTAATATTTTCACAAAGGAAACTCAGGTGACACAGGACCACATTGCAGTAAAAAAAACATCTAATACATTCGCTAGGACACAAGGTGAAATTTTAAATCACTCAAGATAAGTTGTATTTCTGTGCTGTAGTCTGTAACCAATAATCATGAAGTGAAATATATTAATATGAAGATCTGTTCTGAGCATTCTGATTACGCTTTTCGAATTTCTGTTTTACCTTAAAATTAATTGGAACTCTTTAATTAAATGTTTCCATGTTTTGTCATCTGTCAGATTGATGAAGAGGAGTCAACTACACACAATCTGGGTGCAATATATCTGAATGCGTTTGTAAATGCTGGTTTTGGTCAGGTGGGTTCTTACACCAATTCTTATTACATCATAATAAAAAACATGTTAATTCTAACATTCAATGTTTATTCTCCAGGACAAGTTGATGACTGTACAATCATCAAGAAATGAAGAAAATTGGCTCATTAAAAACAATCCAGATGGAAAAACCAGTGCTGTAGCTACTTTGGTAGTTGATGAGATTTTATCCACATAGAATATTTTCAAGCTTTGTTTGGTTTGTTAATCATGTTCTTATTGTAGGGTTTGATCTTTCTTTGGAATATCCATGAGATGATAGCTAATTCGAACTCACATTACCAAAACAAAGACGCCTCCATCCTCTCGGGCGCTTTGCTCGGAATAGGAATAGCCAGCTGCAATACCAAAAACAAGTTTGATCCCGTATGTTGCCTTAGGGTATTGAGTTCTCACATTTTCCTTCAGTTTATTTCCTTTTGATGCTCACATTTTTTGTTTGTGTGAAGCCTTCGGCACTTCTTACCGATAACTGCAACAACGAAGATCCTGTATGTTGTTCAAATTAGTGCAATTATGGGACTTGGACTAGCCTATGCTGGCCAGCAGAATGATTAGGTATTAATTCAAGGTTATTTTATAACATCTGCCTTAAGATTTCTTCTTTAACATCATCTTAATATGTTCATCCAAATAATTGTTTTTCCAGGTCCGAGGTATATTGACCTGTCTACTTAAAAATCCAAATCTATCTGTTGATGTGAAGGCCTTCAGTGCAATTTCATTGGCATTGGCATATGTCGGTTCTGGTCATATATGTGTAGCCAAGGAAATTATATCCGCTTTAGAAAGACTTGAAGAGTCTGATTTAGATCAACCTATCGTGCAACTCATGATCTTGGGTGTTGGTTTAGTCTACCTTGGGAAGAAGAAGGTAATGATGCCCAACATGTTTAAGAACTTTAGAGGTCATGGGTACATGTTACCAAAACCAGTATATTGTACTCGAATGGTGCACTGAAACTAACGTTGGATCGTCATATTACAGAATGAAGATGCTTGGGAGGAATTATCAGATCAACTTAATGAGAAGATCAAATCTAATTCTCATATGATCTTTATATCCTGTGTCTATGCTGGAACAGGAGATCAACATCACGTACTAACATAGAAAATTTCGAACACTCTCTTTAAATGTTGATGAAACTGAAGGTTGCATTTTCTCAGATATTATTTATTGGTATATTAGGTACACCGCTTATTGAGTAACTGTAAACACCATGCCTTTAAGGATAAAGTCCAAGGATCTTCTGTACTTGGTATTGCTATGGTAGCTTTGGGTGACAAAGTAGCCCACGAGATGTCTATACGCTTATTTGAGCATCTGTTACAATACAGTGAACAAAATATTAGAAGGGTTGTATGGAAATAGCCGTTAGTTGCAAATCAATTAGTATCAATCGGTCAACTCAAATCAAGGAGCAATTAATAGCTAATTAATATTATAGCCGTTGTAAATAGTCTTAGAATTATTTTTTTCCTTTAGTAGATTTCTTGTACACTATTTATAGGACTGTAAATCATTCATTCAAAATTAAGCAATAAAGCAATAAAGCTTATATTTCATATTTCCTCTCTACTTCATTATTTCTTTATGGTATCAGAGCCGAAAGGTTATAACCTGTGGCAATTTTCTCTCTTATTCAACATTCATGTCGAACAATAACTCAAACACAAATGGAGATTCACACTCCAATGAGTCCGACACAGTGACTCCTCTCACAAATCCACACGGTAACATATGCCATCAAGACAACCCAAACCTCAAAATTACCTCATACATTCTAAATGGGAGTAATTATCCAGAATGGCAGAGATCTGTTCAGATCGCTATCAAAGGCAAAGGGTGCTCAGTCGCCAAATCTGGTAACATCCTCTCAACCCTAGCTTCGTGGATCATCGATTCAGGAGCATCCGACCACATGACCTCTCATGAATATCTATTCGATGAACTGGAACTCTTCCCTAGTTCAATCGAAAATGGTAGGGTTAAATTGGCTAATGGTAAATCGATTATAATCAAGGGGAGGGGCCAAATTAAAATAAACGACAACTTATGGCTTAAAAATGTGTTATATGTTCCTAATTTGGCCTGCAATCTTATATCTATTAGCAAATTGACCTCTGACAATAATTGTTTCGCTAAATTTACCCCTGAATGTTGTATCTTTCAGGATCGATTAACGGGGAAGGCGATTGGCAGTGCTAATATTCGTGATGGTTTATATTTCTTTCAGCATGATAAAAACAATGTTGTTGAACATTTTGTGTTTAATTCTGTTTGTGATTCTGACTCTATTTTATTGTGGCATCATCATTTGGATCACCTTACTTTTTTTTTATTTAAGAGAGTTTTATATTAGTAAGGAAAATACTTTTGATTGCCATTTAATTTTCTTACTGTTTAATTTAGTGGGAAAATGTCTTATTTACCCATCTTAAGAATCATGCTTAAGGAGTTGTTTTAGTCCTTAAGTCCAACTCGTTACACACACTGTGGAACATGGATTTATTCACAAGTGTGATGCACAAGTAGTGGTGTGCATCAGTCGACCTTTCCGAGCTAGCTCGTTAGGCTCGGCTCGAGAAGCCAAGGCTCGTAATAAAATGAGTCGAGCTGCGAGTCGGGTTCCTGGCTCGGCGAGCTAGCTCGGGAAGTCGGCTCGGTAGTTTGATAGTTCATATGTTAATATTATTTTTAATAAAATTAGTTATATTATACCTTTTTAGTCATTTCAATTATTATGATTAATGTCAATTTAATATTTCTATTTACATTGTTACATGTTGGTTAATTTTACTACTTGTCACATGTTAATAATATTATTAATTGTATGTGAAATAATCTTTTATTAATTAAATTGAACTTGAAATTTCGAAATGAGCTAAGTGAGCTAGCTCGGCTCGAGAATGGCTCGGCTAGGTGAATGCTCGCCGACCCGAGCCTAAGACTCGTTTAGTGATGAGCCGAGTAAAAAATTCTTGAGCTCGGGCTCGACTCGGCTCGTGTACAGCTCTATGCACAAGCAGAGCGTTGGACATAATCAACTCGATATGTGTTATTGTGCACAAGCCCGACTTAATTATGTGTTATTGTGCTGGATTGATCAACGAGTTGGACTCGGTATTATTTAGTACGTGAAACAATCCAATAAATATGAAACTTGATAAATATCTACCTCACCACTTTTCACAAATGAAGTATTTAACAACCACCACGCGCCGCTTCCCCGTCCCCCTCCCCATCCGTCTCCATCACCTCACCACCCCTTTCTCCACCCACTCTCCCCCCCTTCCCACCCTCAAACTCCACCTCCTGCCTGTTCCCCCGTCCCCCTCCCCCACCCACCCCCCTCATTCCCCGCACCCCAACTTCACCACCTTCTCCAACCTCCTCAGCAACCCCACCATCTCCCCCGGGCCACCCCTAGAAGCCGCCTTAAACCGAATCACTATCAAACCAGACAAAGCACTATTACTACAATTATTTGATGCTTTTGATTCTTCACCGAAGAGTATGTTGGCATTGTTTGAATGGGCAGAAAAGAAAAATGGGTGTGAGTGTTGTGTTGAAGTGTTTAATAAAATAGTGAATGTTATCGGGAAAGGTAGAGACTTTGAGTGTGTTTGGTGTTTGATCCTTGATAGGATTCGTAATAAGGGTGTTTCGATTGAGGGGTTAGTGAATGTTGATACGTTTTGTATTCTCATCAGGCGGTATGCTCGTGCTGGTATGTCAAGTTTCTTGCTTTCTCAATCGGCTTGTATTTATTTGTTATGGTTTTTTCTATTCACATTTTGATATTAGAGTTTGTTTCTCTGTTTGTTGAGATTATAGTTAGCTAGCGGAATGAATCAAGATTGCTCGTTACACAACCTATTGTCATGGACCGAGATTGCTGGGTCCGTGGCATTGTGCTTCTTATCTAGTTTGATTTGTCAAAATTACTAGCATTATGGGTGTGTACAATCTCACCCCTCACCTGCTTAGACGGGATACTCTTTAGAGTTATTGGGATATGTTGTATTAATTTTTTTTGATTTTCTTATATTATAGTTGGATGGAGTTGCTGTCATTAATAATGAAGTGAGGAGTATGTCGTTCACTTGCTTTATCTTGTTTAGGATTATTTTTATGTCTAACATACTTGTGAAAATTAAAATAATGTACTGAACAATTACAACAAATTATATGATGATGGTGTGTTTCAGCTTGTAGCGTTCTTTGTTCTTTCTCTTGGAGATACATGAATTTATGTGCGAATGTCAGTAATGGAAATCGAAGTGTATCAGATCTCATGCAGCTTTATTTGATTACATTTTTTGCATAATAAATAGCATCGTGTGGCAATATTATCATTGTAATAGATTATTGCAGTTGTGAAAATCAATTAACCAAATTATCTTGTCAATAAAATTTGATGACATGGAAACTTGTAGGTTTTAGTTGCTGGCATCAGATCAAATGAGTCTGTAATTTGTATTTGAGCAATATAATGAAGTACAGTTGCACGTAATCTTATCTTATCAGGTATGCCTTTACAATCCATTCAAACATATGAATTTGCATCCCGCTTGGAATTCATTCATGAAGCTGACATCGAGCAGAATATGTTTGGACTTCTATTGGACTCTTTATGTAAAGAGGGACACATGAGAGTCGCCACGGATTATTTCAATAAGTTGAAAAATCAGGGTAGAACTGTTGCCTCATCTACTCGGGCCTATAATATATTGCTAAATGGGTGGTTTCGTTGCAGAAAGCTTAAGCAAGCTGAGCGTCTTTGGTCTGAGATGAAAATTGAAAACGTCAAGCCTACTGTTGTGACCTACGGTACCCTTGTTGAAGGATTATGTCGCATGCGCCGTGTTGAAATGGCAATGGATTTGATTAGTGAGATGAAAAGGGAAGGGATTGAGCCTAATGTGATTGTATATAATCCGGTAATTGATGCCCTGGGAGAAGCTGGGATGCTCAAGGAGGCTTTAGGGTTTATGGAGCGGTTTTATGTTTTGGAATCTGGTCCTACTATTTCAACTTACAACTCTCTTGTAAAGGGCTTCTGCAAGGCAGGAGACGTTGATGGGGCTGGTAAGATCCTTAAAGAAATGATCAGTAGAGGTTTCATTCCAACTTCAACAACTTACAACTACTTTTTCAAATATTTCTCAAAAACTGGAAAAGTTCAAGAGGGCTTAAATTTGTATACCAAATTAATGGATTCTGGTTATGAACCAGACCGCCTAACATACCACCTGCTGGTCAAAATGTTATGTGAGCAGGAAAGGTTGGATTTTGCTATCCAAGTAACTAAGGAGATGAGAGAAAGAGGATATGATATGGATTTAGCAACTTGTACTATGCTTATCCACTTGATGTGCAGAATGCACCGATTGGACGATGCTTTTAAAGAATTTGAATACATGATCCAGAGAGGTATTATTCCTCAGTATCTGACATTTGAGAGACTTAGTTGTGAGTTGAAGAAGAGAGGGCTGACAGAGAAATCGCAGCAGCTTTATGACTTGATGGGCTCAGTACCTCACTCTACTAAGCTGCCTGATACATATAGAAGAAAAGGAGATCAGGCCAGAAAATCATCTATAATGCAGAAAGCTCGAGTGGTATCTGATATTTTAAAGACATCCAATAACCCAAGAGAACTTGTCAAGCGAAGAAATTCACGAAAGATCCCCATATCAAGTGCAAATCATACAGTGCAGGACTAACTTCTTTAGCTTGATGCTGGAGAGAAGTGCAGCTGGAATTCCTATATAACTTATGGTGTATCCAGTTTTTAGTTATGATTATCTCATGTGAAATACTTCACTTTGATACACATTGGTTAACACAGTATTGGCATATCTAATGTTTCTACCCTAGACGACAAGTATGAAGTATAGAAAAGCCATGTGGTAAGGATTCAGTAAACTCTAGCGGGAACTATTAAGAAGATCCTTAGTGTTGCTCTTTCATGGATTTTCATGCTTTTATTGGTAGAAATGAACCATTCACTGGAACTGTTGCTTAGATAATTCCCCATAAATTGGGCTGATGGTTTCATCGTGTTCGTGTACTTGTTCTTCGGAAACAATTCTGTATTTCTATGATCTCCCAACTCAAAGGTTATTGCGTCTTGGTACATGCAATGAATCAACATCCTAATTTAACTTCAATTGTTCTATAAATCATGTAGTTGGTATCTTCTTACTGATCCATTTTCCTGTGCAGCAGGGGTTACATCTGTCAAAAGCTTTCGAACAATATTGAATGTGAGATCTTCTAAGTGTTGCCGGAGGAGGGAAAAGAGAGTTATTCTGAAGGTATTTTGGTGGGCTATGAAAAGTGATATTGTTGATAATATAGATAGGAATATACTGTAATTGCTTCGAAACATGAGGATAAATGTCCAGACCTCATAGATATGAGGATGGACTGTCTCTACCTTCCTTGAAAAGAGGATAAAATGTCAAGCTCCTCCATGGTACGACGTTATACTGTGTACTCATCACTTAGAATGTAAAATGCACCAGAATACCATTCATTTTTTGTAGCAATAAGATAAAGGCTTTTTTTCATCTGGGCACCTGAACTTCTTATATTATAACAAATAGGCACCTGGTGAACTTTTTATAACAAGTAGGCACCTGAGACGAAAAATTGGCACCTAAACTTTTGATTTTCTATTTTTTCAGATTTTAAACATTTAAATGGAGGGCAAAATAGTCAGATTACATCTAAATCTAACTAAACCTACTAATCTAACCTAACCTCTAACCAAACCATTACCTTAAAGCTGCATCACCTTGAACAACTTTGTTATTCTCACCCATTGCCTCAAACAAAGGCTTCGCAAACAGTGAAACCATCGATCCCACACCTACATTCTCCCCCTCTCCCTTCAAATACAGACCAGAAATCGATCCAATAGCATCACGACATGCATCTCTCACACCAGTATCACTATCTTGAAGCCTTTTAGCTATGTTTCCAATGATTTTAGGCAAATGGGTAGCTGCCAAATCATTATGGGACTCACATAAAACCCCGAGGAGACGAAGGGATTCCTTCTTAACAGCAAGTAATCGGATTTGGTAATGGTGCAGCTTCTTGCTTTAAAGGGAGATTGGTAATGGTGCAGGTAATCGGATTTGGTAATGATTTTAGGCAAATGGCTAGCTGCTAGATTGGTTTGAAACATCATTAACAAATAGCTTTTTGGGCTGAGGCAATGGTGCAGCTTCTTGGGTTAAAGGGAGAAATATATTGGATTTGGTAATATTAATTGAATATTGGGTGAGAAGAAAAGCAGTGTTTGGACTTCAGACCAGATTCCCGAAACTTCGCTCCACGGTTTCGATTGGACCGATTAATCAAAAAATTGGACTGAGAAAACCGATTTTTTGTGGTGAAGAATCTAAATTAGTCCACAATGTTGAATAACCGATTGGCAGCTCAACTTTTTCCTGAAAATTTGGTCCCTAAAATCCTTTTCCGGATTAGCACCTGAACTTTTATGTATATTTTCCCTCCAAGATGTCATATTTTCAATATGACTAACTTGCCCTTGGGTTAAGGATTTTAAAATCTATTAAAATCTGAAAAAAGAGAAAACTAAAAGTTGAGGTGCCAAATTTTGGTCTCAGGTGCCTACTTGTTATAAAAAGTTCACCAGGTGCCTATTTGTTATAAAATTAGAAGTTCAGGTGCCCGGATGAAAAAAAGCCTAAGATAAATCAAAGAAGTTCCACTTCTTTCTCTAATAATTTTTTTAAATCAAGTGTCCATATTACATATTATATGGAACAGCATCGCCTACCGAAACAGCTTGATTAAGAGGGATGCTTCTCTGCATTGATGCCTTGTTTCTAAGAATCGATCCTTTAACCGTTACTTATCTTCAGTTGCTCTTTCACATACAGATGCAAACTAGCAGAAGTTGCATTTTCAGCGCTCTTCCTTTTGAACATAAGGGGGCTACGGTCGCCCTTCTGAAATTCCAGGCAAGTCTTTGTTTGAGTTTCGAACCAGTGAGAGTCATACTCAAACTTATATTTCACAATGCCCCAACTATTTATTATTCTTTGGTTCAAAAAATATAAAATTGACATCAAACTATATTGAGTGGTAATTTCATAAAAGTAATTTTTATGATTCTTTATAATGTAACTAATACTACCTCCATCCCTAAATGATTGTCACATTTGACTTTTGTTGGTCAATAAAACACGATTTAAAACATAAATATCTCTTATTCTACATGCGAAAAAATTATAATAAGTTGATATTTCAAAAATATATATTGAGACGAATCTAACGAGGTCCCACAAGACTACATTATTTCTTATCGTTTAATGAGAATTCATGATCAAATTTTATTGTAATTGACCACAAAAGTCAAAATGTGACAATCTTTTAGGGACGGAGGGAGTAATTTACTGCTAATCTAAAAAATCAAATGTTTTATATTGAAGGGACTATCTAATAAAATTAGTATGAAATGCATTTCAAGCAAACACACCTACTCCACTTTCCCACCTGGACTCACATGGTTGGGAAACTTGGGGAAGTCTTTCCTTCTATTATACATTAAACACGGAAACTTATATCAATTCGTTATACATGAATCAACCAAACTTATGTATAAATAGGGATGAAGGTCCGTTTCATCACATAAGTTTATCACAATGCCACCATTCGATCACGCATGATTCAGTATGTCCCATTCGATCACACTTGTTACAAAAAGTGTCCCTCTTGGTCAGTATGTCATAACAGACCTTAAATTTAACTTTTAAAGATACATTGTCAGGGGTGAAATTGTCCAAATGCATTTTTTACTATAATATATTAGCACTATTAGAGTAAAGAGAGAAGAAAACAAGTTATACTTATCTCATAAAAACCAAAACAAGATGAAGAAACTCATAAAGGCACAGCTAACCTCTTCAATAGTCAAGCAGAACAGGAACAAAACATCTGCTCTTAGCGAAAATAATTTGCACGCTCTTCAACGTGCCAAAGTACAATTATTACGATGTATAAATTTGACAGTGATGTATTAAAATAAAACTCAAAAGATTTTCATCGCCATCTACCTCTAATGAGGAAAGGTTGCTAAACTTAACCGCTGCCTGAACCGTACTTCTTTCCAAAAACGATCAGCTGAAGCTTGTCATATCCTGCAAGCACTCCAGCACCGGCAACGGCACGGAGGATGTTAGCACCAGCACCCTTGAACAAAGATTTAGCACCCTCGTTCTTAAGAATCTGGGAGAAGGCATCCAATGAGCTCTTGTACTTGACAGCTTCACCTGATGTCATCATCATTCTTCTACGGACTGTGTCAATGGGGTACGAGGCAAGACCAGCACCATTTGTAATCAGCCAACCAAGTGCAAAGCTAGCAAAGAAACTATCCTGTAAATAATAGAGGAAAGATAGGTCTTAGTTGTAGCAAATCAACACAATTGAGGGCACTCGCTAATGTACAAGACTGTAGGTACCACTTCTTGGCAGGCATGACTGAATGGAGAAAATGTCTATTACAAACTAATAATAACTTGACATCCCCAACAAATTAGTCAAACTAACCGAAAAACGAAGTAAATCCTCACTACCGAAAACAACTAGACAAGTCTCACAGTAAGCAACAATCTAGAAAAACATATATGATCTTTGGAGAAATAAAACAAGGAGAAACACAGACCTCCAAATTTCCAGTCAGGAGCACTGGCTTCAAAGAGTCATACATTCCAAAGTATAAACCACGGTAGACAATGATACCAACACAAGAAATGTTGAATCCACGGTAAAGCCCAGCAAGACCATCAGTTTTTAGAGTCTTTCTGTAGACATCAACCAGACCATTGAACTGTCTCTCACCTCCCTTCTTTGCCGCCTTTGAATCATTAGCAAGACGGGTACGAGCATAGTCCAAGGAGTAGACAAAGAGCAATGAGGAAGCACCAGCAGCACCACCTGAACCAAGGTTACCAGCAAACCACTTCCAATAGCCATCACGATCCTTCTTAAAGTTAAACAGACTCTTGAAGTAATCTTTGAATGCAAAGTTCAAGGCCTGCAGAACAAGTTGGAGGTAAGTTGATAAGTAATCAATAGAAAGCAAGAAAACTGAATAAGACTTTGAAAGAGAATTGACAAACCTGAGTGGGAAAATAACGGATGACATTAGCAGTATTTCCTCTCCACAATGCAACAACCCCTTCATCGGCCATTGTTCTCTTGAAGCAATCACCAATACCCTTGTAAGGTTCAGAAAGTCTCCCAGTCTTGAGCATCTCGTCTTGGTTCTGAATCAAAAGTTTCACACGCTCAATCGGAGCTGCAGCAGTTTTGGAAACAGCCGCTGAAACTCCACCCATGAGAAAATCAATTGCAAAGCCAGTAAATCCTTTCTCGGCAGGAGCCCCAACAAAGACTGGTGATGTATTAGCAGCAACCAAGGATAGATCTGGGACGGTTAGGCAGGTCTGAGCCATGGAGGATTGTAATGCAGCATTGGTATAATTTCCATATGCAAATCTCCTCTGGTTCACTTGAGGCCTTTGGGGACCAATACTAGAGCTCAAATGGAACTGACTTGCTGCCTTCTGGGCAAAAGAAGGGAGTTGGTGCTGCTCTGCCATGATTTCTTACAAATACAACTCCTGTCAATGACAACAAAAATTATAATCAGATATTGAATAGATAGAGCATGATCAAAGGTCATGTAACACTACACTTACAGATCACATCACAATTGCGATACTCCACTTTCCATTTCATATATCTATTCATTATTAATAGGAAGGAACACAATTATTTAAGGACACATATTCTCACATTCAGCCATGCAATTACCATCAATCAAGGGCAAACGGTACCATACCCATACATGAAGAGTCGTACTAAGAAACATTGAGGACCCGGTAATGCAGAGTATAACACATGAAGGATGAAACATGCAACACTATTAGAACCCAAACCGGTTACACATTCAGCTTGACAGGAAAGAGTTTAAAAGTCATCTCAAATTCGCATCGATTCACCTAATTCACGGCATTTCTATTAACCCATAAATAGGGATGTAACTAAGGTGAATGATGTTTTTAGCTATATTTCCCTCGACAAATAAATAGTAAAAAAAGAATATTCTAACAACATTACCCTAGATTCACCTCAACTACCCTCACTAGTTTTGAACAATGTTGTATAAAACCACAGTTTATGAATTTCGATCATTAGTAATCATATGGAGGTATATCAATACATATCCTCAAAAGGCTTCATTAAATAATAATCCCTCCGTCCCTAAATGATTTTGACTTTTCATGGTCAACAAATAAGATTTGAAACGTAAACATCTCTTATTCTACATGTGAAAAAAATATAAAAATTTGATATTTCAAAAATATATATTGAGACGAATCTAACAAGATCCCACAAGACTATATTATCATTTGATGAGAATTTATGATCAAATTTTGTAATGTTTGACCACCAAAAGTCAAAATGTGACAATCTTTTAGCGACGGAGGGAGTAATAAAAAGTCTGAAGTCACAGATCTAAAGTTAGAAAAGCCCACAAGACCTTCTAATCTTGTTTAATTTTCAATAATCAATATTAGTAAATTTTACGGATTTAATCGATGGACATAATTTAACTTGAGTGAAAATTATAAACCTTCAAGTCAACCATCGAAAGCTATAAATGGACTTCTTTTTGGGACACTTATCAACCAACTTCAAAAATCACACTAAACACTACAAAAAAAAATACACCCCAAATACACCCCAGAAGATGAACTCATCAGATCTACACATATATAACAAAATGTTAAACTACAACAAATCAAGAAGTATACTAAGTTAGATCTGGTAAACTAAAACTATTAAATTATAGAAAGTTGAATTGAAATGATGCATTTAAACTAAAGTAAACGAAAAATGGGAAAAACACAAAGAGAAGATCGAGGAGGTACCTAGGAATGCGTGAAGAATGATTTTTGAGATATGAGAAGAGGGTTTGAAAATGGAGAGTTGACTGTATATCTATAAGGTGAGTAGGCGACTCTCGTTCATGGACTTGGGCTTTGCTTCCCATTTTACACTGGTGAGGAAAACCGGAACCAGCCGAATCGGACTGAAAATAACCCAATTTTTTAGATCAATTTCTGTTTTGCCTTTGAGGAAAATAGAAGCGATGCGGTTTGATTTATGGGAGAACCGACAAAAAATCTAACCGGTGACTAATTTAACGTAGAAAAAATTAAGCTTAATAAAGGATATTTGGCAAGAAGAATTAACATTTTTCATTATTAGTATGATATAATAATAGATAAGTAAATACTAAAGCTAATAATATATGGATACATATGTATATTTAAAAATTGGTAACATATGACAAATGTGTATATAAATTTTGAAATTAGTTTTAAAAGAAACTCGTTAAACTTATATAGAATAAATATATTTTGGACTTAATTATGAATCATAGTTAATAAAACAATACTAATCACATTTAGATTTCACGTTTTCCATTTATTATGTTTGTGTAAATATTCTTTTTTGTTATGATTTTTTATAACTGATATTGATTTTTGTGTTGAGCAAAATGACATTTATAGAATTCTTACTATCCAAATTATTTTAAGTCCGAATCTTTATTTTTAAGACAATAAACAATACAATAGTATTATTTCTATCCTATCTAATTATAGAGTTAACAATTACGATAAAAATTAAGTATAACATTGACAAGACAATGAGAATAGAATCATAGTTATATTCTTATTACCAAACAACTTAATATCAACTATTCCACAAATTTTGTTAAAACATTTTGATTTTCAGCCATGCACCTTGCTGGACAAGGATGTTTCGTATAAAGCGTAATAAATTGATCACAAATGGTTTTTGCAGTCTCCGTAATTGTAAGTTTATAACTTTTCAAATCACATAATCTAACTCTATATCTATACATATATTTTAAAGGGTTATTGGTCGGGATATTATTTACATTTCTTCAATATCACCAGTTGATCATTTAGCTTTTAAAGAGTCACAGTTCATCACTCAATTTTTTAAAATCTGTCTTAGTTGGTCTATTGGTCTTTTTTGCTGATCAACGCCTATGATGACCATTATTAAGGATTTTTTCGTCTTTTCATGTCGAAATTAAGGGTCGGTTTTGAGTTTATTTTTAATTTTCAATCTTTTTGCTTAAAGTCGACATGAAACAAAACCTTACTAATGCTCATCATGTGTGTTGACCGGGCGTCGACCAGCCGGATAAATGAATGATAGATCAACTGAGACAAATTTTAAAAGTTGAGTGATCAACTGAGACCATTTAAAAGATAATTGAATCATTGATCAACTGATGATATTGGGGAAATGTAAGTAATATCCCCAACCATTAACCATATTCTAAGGGCATGTTTTTTAAAACTGAATGTCTGAAGTGTGAAGTCTAACCGCAAGTGACTGAAAACTGAATGTCTGAATCTGAATGATAACTGAATATGAATAATGAAATATTTAAGTGTTTAATAATAGTTCGCAAAAAAAGACTTAACTTAAGTCGAATTGACAAAATTGCCACATAGCATACTTCATTAATATATATAAATTACTAAACAAGTCATTTGTATAAATATTATAATCTAAATTATAAATAGTATAAATATAATAATGATTCAATAAATATTAAAATTTTATACAAAATAATTAATGTCATTCAATAAATTATAAAATTATAAAGAAGATAACTAATGTAGGTAAATAAATATTAAATATTTAATTAAAAGTTATAATATCTAAAATTTAAAAAGTAAAATATAACATAAACAGAGCCTAACAAACAAAAAATTATGATTATTAGTCATATATATGTAACGACTACCTCATCATCACTTCTTCATACACACATTATATCAATATATACAGTGATTGGATTTTATACAACAATCACAATCACAACTAATTAACAAAATCTGTACCCAAAACAATATGAAAATAATATTTTAACAATAATAATAACAAAAAGATGCAAAAAAATTAACAAAAAATTCAATTTTAACCATAAGATAACATTATTATGATTAAAATAGAGAATTTCATTGAAAATATATAACATCAAAAATAATTTGAATAGAGAAAAAGAAATGTATTATTAATCGGTTTAACAGAAATTTCCTCATCAATTGAAATAGATAATTTGGAGAAATGTTGAAGAAAAAAGACCTGTAATCTCTGAGGTTAGATTTGGACAAATTGTTTTTTGAGAGAATTGTGGATCCAGTCATTAAGAGGAGAAAAATAAATAATAAATTTTGACTTAATATTAAGAACTTCATTCTGATTTGAATTTATTAAATACTTAAAAGACTAAAGTGAGTAAATGGAAATATATGTACTACAAGAATCATGATTTGCTTCAATAGAGATTTTTGTATACAGATTCTATGTTTGAGAACAAGCATCATTATAAGTTTGAGTTCATGATCCATCAGTAATTCAGTTGCCCAACTGAATCTTACCTTGCTAAATTAAGTTGGGTTTACTATAATAATATCTTACCAAGTTACCAGTATTAGAGTAAAGAGAGAAGAAAACAAGTTATACTTATCTCATAAAACCAAAACATGATGAAGAAACTGATAAAGGCACAGTTAATTTCTTCAATAGTCAAGCAGAACAGGAACAAAACATCTGCTCTTAGCGAAAATAATTTGCAGGCACTTTAACGTGCCAATGTAAAATTATTACGTTGTATCAATTTAGCAGTGATGTATTAAGATAAAACTCAAAAGATTTTTCATCGCCATCTACCTCTAATGAGGAAAGGTTGCTAAACTTAACCGCTGCCTGAACCGTACTTCTTTCCAAAAACGATCAGCTGAAGCTTGTCATATCCTGCAAGCACTCCAGCACCGGCAACGGCACGGAGGATGTTAGCACCAGCACCCTTGAACAAAGATTTAGCACCCTCGTTCTTAAGAATCTGGGAGAACGCATCCAATGAGCTCTTGTACTTGACAGCTTCACCTGATGTCATCATCATTCTTCTACGGACTGTGTCAATGGGGTAAGAAGCAAGACCAGCACCATTTGTAATCAGCCAACCAAGTGCAAAGCTAGCAAAGAAACTATCCTGTAAATAATAGAGGAAAGATAGGTCTTAGTTGCAAATCAACACAATTGAGGGCACTCGCTAATGTACAAGACTGTAGGTACCACTACTTGGCAGAGATGACTGAATGGAGAAAATGTCTATTACAAACTATCAATAACTTGACATCCCCAACAAATTAGTCAAACTAACCGAAGAACGAAGTAAATCCTCAATACCGAAAACAACTAGACAAGTCTCACCTTAAGCAACAATCTAGAAAAACATATATGATCTTTGGAGAAATAAAACAAGGAGAAACACAGACCTCCAAATTTCCAGTCAGGAGCACTGGCTTCAACGAGTCATACATTCCGAAGTATAAACCACGGTAGACAATGATACCAACACAAGAAATGTTGAATCCACGGTAAAGACCGGCAAGACCATCAGTTTTTAGAGTCTTTCTGTAGACATCAACCAGACCGTTGAACTGCCTCTCACCTCCCTTCTTTGCCGCCTTTGAATCATTAGCAAGACGGGTACGAGCATAGTCCAAGGAGTAGACAAAGAGCAATGAGGAAGCACCAGCAGCACCACCTGAACCAAGGTTACCAGCAAACCACTTCCAATAGCCATCACGATCCTTCTTAAAGTTAAACAGACTCTTGAAGTAATCTTTGAATGCAAAGTTCAAGGCCTGCAGAACAAGTTGGAGGTAAGTTGATAAGTAATCAATAGAAAGCAAGAAAACTAAATAAGACTTTTAAAGAGAATTGACAAACCTGAGTGGGGAAATAACGGATGACATTAGCAGTATTTCCTCTCCACAATGCAACAACCCCTTCATCGGCCATTGTTCTCTTGAAGCAATCACCAATACCCTTGTAAGGTTCAGAAAGTCTCCCAGTCTTGAGCATCTCGTCTTGGTTCTGAATCAAAAGTTTCACACGCTCAATCGGAGCTGCAGCAGTTTTGGAAACAGCCGCTGAAACTCCACCCATGAGAAAATCAATTGCAAAGCCAGTAAATCCTTTCTCGGCAGGAGCCCCAACAAAGACTGATGATGTATTAGCAGCAACCAAGGATAGATCTGGGACGGTTAGGCAGGTCTGAGACATGGAGGATTGTAATGCAGCATTTGTATAATTTCCATATGCAAATCTCCTCTGGTTCACTTGAGGCCTTTGGGGACCAATACTAGAGCTCAAATGGAACTGACTTGCTGCCTTCTGGGCAAAAGAAGGGAGTTGGTGCTGCTCTGCCATGATATCTTACAAATACAACTCCTGTCAATGACAACAAAAATTATAATCAGATATTGAATAGATAGAACATGATCAAAGGTCATGTAACACTACACTTACATCACAATTGCGATACTCCACTTTCCATTTCATATATCTATTCATTATTAATAGGAAGGAACACAATTATATAAGGACACACATTCTCACATTCAGCCATGCAATTACCATCAATCAAGGACAAACAGTACCATACCAATACATGAAGAGTCATACTAAGAAACATTGAGGACCTGGTAATGCAGAGTATATCACATGAAGGATGAAACATGCAACATTATTAGAACCCGAACCGGTTACACGTTCAAGAGTCATGTCAAATTCACATCATTTCTATTAACCCCATATAGTAAACAAAGAAGATTCTAACAATATTAACCTAGATTCACCTCAACTACCCTCACTCAATTTATTGTTAAGTTCTACCCTCATCTAGGTTCATCCAGATCCAAACATCAAGAAGGAAAAAGTCTAATCACTCTATAAGAAAATATTGCGTAAATTTTGAAATGGATGATTTGACTTCAAAACTTTTGTAGTCAAATAGTTTTGAACATTGTATAAAATTTGATAACAAATGTTGGTCATCAGTAATCATATGGAGGTACATCAATACAGATCAAAAAGCTTCATTAAATAATAAAAAAAAGCCTGATATCACAGATCTAAAGTTAGAAAAGCCCACAAGATCTTCTAATCTTGTTTAATTTTCAATAATCAATATTAGTAAATTTTACGGTTTTAATTGATGCACATTGACTTGAGTCAAAATTATAAACCTTAAAGTCAACCATCGAACTATAGACTCTAAACAGACTCAATTGACACCCATAGCTTTGATTCAATTAACAACATAGATTAGATCTTAAAGGCTCAACCAACAGAAGCTAAAAATGGACTTGTTTGGTCAACAAATTTCAAAAATCACTCTAAACACTACGAAAAAAACATTCCAGTAGACGAAGCCATCAGATCTACAAATATATAGCAAAATGTTGAACTATAACAAATCAAGAAGTATAATAAGTTAGATCTGGTAACTAAAACTATGAAATTATAGAACATTGAATTAAAATGATATATTTGAACTAAAGTAAATAAAAGAAATGGAAAAACACAAGGAGAAGATCGAGGAGGTACCTAGGAATGCGTGAATGATGAGATAGAAGAGGGTTTGAAAATGGAGAGTTGACTGTATATTTATACGGTGATTCTCTTCCATGGACTTGGGCTTTGGTTCCCATTTCTAACTATGGTCTATGGTTCACTAACATCTGTCCACGAATCAATGTTGTGTCGTGTGGCATCTCACATCTGGGTGTTGAAGTATTGAACCACCAACGGGCTCATTAATTCGATGTTCATGAAAAATGTATTAGACCTATATTATATAAGTTCGCTAAAATGTTTAACATGCGTATTTCATATTTTCGCCTGCACATATATACGAGTATATGTGTTTCTTGTATACTTTACTTTTCGAAATAGTTTCTAAGAGCATTTGTAGCAGGTTATCTACTTTTTTCTCCTAAAATCAACTCCTTATACTATTTTGTCGAATTTAGGATTTATGTTTTAACTTTTGCACAAATTCAGATTCCTTATTTATTACTTACAACACTTAATATGAAGAAGAAAAGTGGTTTGGGGAAGGTGTAAATATAAGACACTCCTTATAATATTTGAAGACATTTTTAAAAATAGAAAATCTATTTTTTGTACCTTTTTGTATTTTCTTGACTTTCCCTATTCTAAATATGAAATAGGAAGTGTTTTAGGACATTTGTTGAAATGCTCTAAGACGGTAAATTGCATTTCTCAAACATCCCCAAAATGAGATTTCTTACTATATTTGGCACTTGAAGCGCAGTTAAGCATTAAAATCAAATTGAAGTCTGAACCAAATTATTGTTATATTGGAAAATATCTCTTTTCACATATTTTTCCTAACAAATTGAGAAAGAGACACCATACATGGAAGTTGAATTTTGACTCCTCCTTTAATTTGGGAATTGGGACTTTCTTAACGGAAAATGACCCCACCTTAGAGAAGTTGAATTGTATGTACCGCATGCATCAACTTTATTTACTTGGATTCACACTTGAAATCACCAATTTCTCCTCCTCAAATTATGTAATAGAAGGAGAATGGTGTTGCTTATTATTTTCTTTTGCTCGCAACACCAAAATATTTGTAATCAATTCTAGTAAAATTGAGAGGTAATTGCTGAAATGGTCCGGGTAAGTGGGTCATCATTGTATTTTGGTCCCCTTAAGTGGTAATGATGTGCAAATGGTCTTCATAAGTGTGTATCATGTGCGTAAATGGTCCTCCAATTAACATCACCATTAAAAATTAACGATTATGCAAGTTAATGATTATATGTACTTACTTTTGAGTCATTTTCACAATTATGATAAAAATTTGGAAAACTATTTAAACCTTTTTTTTTCAAAATGAGGAGAAATGGTCCTCGTAAGTGTGTCTTATGTGCGTAAATGGTCTCTAAAATAGATTTAGATCATCTTTCTATGTCAACATTTAACGGAAGTGTTAACCTAGGGACCATTTGTACACATGATATACACTTATATGGACCATTTGCGCAATGTTGTCATTTACATGGACCAAGACGCAACGGTCACCCACTTGATGGGACCATTTCACCAATTATCTCTACAATTGATAATAATATACTTCCTAGAATTAAACTTTGAAATAAAATTGCCACTATAGTATTTTTAGTTTACACATTAATTAAATTGTTAACAAATATTATGTCTATTTTGAACCACACGATATTCCACATATTGTCACATATACTATATATAATACTTCAGAGTTTAAGGCTTAAAAATATCACATGATATTCTCATTTTTTTCATTTATAATTTTTTTTATTTGGTAATTATCTTTTTTATTAATTAATGAATTTTCGTTGGTAATTACCTTTTTCATTTATTAATTAGTTTTAGTTGGTAGCTATCTAAATAAAATATCATGATAAAAATGTCCTTAATTATAGGAAATAAGTGAGACTATTTTTATATCTCGATCATTTTTAACTTAAAAAATATATTAATTAAAAATTATTTAATTACTTAAATTGGTTGTTGGTTTAATTTATATTATTGATGAAATTTATTGTGTTCATAAGATTTTAAATAAACAAAAATTAACTAAATCTACACTATATATAATTGGGGAAGGGGGGAATTAGTTATTTTGTAATGAAGCCCCATGATCTGTTAATTCCTTGATTGTAGGAATAGTTGTAATACAAATTAGTTTAAAATGATTTTTATATAAATTAGTTTAAATATATACATTATTAACGATTATTTTTTCACAATTATTAATTTTTTATTTAATGATTATTATTAAAATGCACAAGTATCGATTGTGCCCAAAATACTAGTAACTATTAATTGCACATACATTTATTGTGCACCATAGCTATTTCATACTCCCTAAATATTAATTGCACATATATTGATTGTGCACCGTAGCTATTTCATACTCCCTCCGTTTGTTTACTTGTCGTTTTATTTATTATCACATAGATTAGGAAAAAATCAAAGTAGTCAAAAAGTATATTAGAAATGTAAAATAAAATTTGGTTGCTTGTCACTATATTATATGATAAATGATAAATTTCAATATAAAAGGTAAGCATTAAATATATTAAATAAGTGAAATTATAATTTATTATGCTAAAATGTCAACTATTTAAAGTAAACTAAAATGACAACTACAACAAGACAAAAAAAAGTGAGGGCCTGCATATTAGCCTGGTGCAATAGCACATGAGACTATGAGAGGGCCCCTACAACTTTAGTCATTAAACTCACTTTTGTGAACATCTACCATTAAACCCAAATGTTGTTAATATGGGTGAGCATGGGTTGGGTTGGAAGGTTTTGGCTAAACCTAAATTCAATTCAGTATTTTTTGGGTTTTAAAAATTTGACTCAAATCCGGTCTAAAAATTGTTAGACCCATTATTTTGGGTCCTCCAATTTTCGAGTTTGGTTGGGCGGGTCGTTCGCGTCATACGTCATTAATTTCAATAAAATAACTTAGAAATTGCAATAACAAAAACCATAATAATTGTATAATCGTGTAAAGATCATTAGTAACTCATTCAAAATCCACAAATTAAGTATCAAAAACTAAAAAATATTGCAACATTATTATGGTTGAATCATGTTTTCGATCCACGACATGTAAATGAAAAATAAAGATAAGATAGACTACTATATATTTAACTTAGATAACATATAACAATATTAATTACATGTAACAAAAACTTATTGATCAATAATTAGTTTGTTAAGTTTATATTATTGGTATCATTTTCCTTTCGTTCAAAATCTGAAGTTGAACATATATATCTTATTTATTTCTCTAACTATACTTGCCCATTCTTTGAAAAAATGATTTAAAGTGGTGAATTACTAATCGGAAAATTTGAGAGTGACATTGTAGTAAATCTTGAACTATACTAAGATTCGAGCTCTCCGAGTAGCATATTCAATTATTCATCAAACTCATATATGTTATGCACCGGAGCGATTACGGTTCTATTAAGATTTCTCTTAATGCATAAATTATACAATTGATTCTAAATCATCGTAAATATTCATGTAATAGCCATTTAGAGAAATCTCAATAGAAAAACTTAACAGAACCATAACTTTCTACATTACGCACATGTAGTGCCGCATCTATGACTATTTATATATATATATATATATATATATATATTATATATTATATATATATAATATATATATATATATTATATATATATATATATATATATTATATATTATATATATATAATATATATATATATATTATATATATATATAATACTAGTTTATTAGGTTATAAACTTAAAGTGGACTTATTGTAACATCTAATTATATGGGCTATTGAATTTGTATAATATATTTTTATAGTAAGTCTAAAATTTTAAGCATAATATTACAAATTTAAATAAATATGTTAAATATTCGGGTTGGGTCGGGTTTCCTCGGGTTTCAACAGTGTAAACCCAAATCCAACCCAATTTTATCAAGTTTTTTACTACTCAACTCAAACCCGAACCATCGACCAAAATTACCCGCATTTTTGGGTTGGGATGGGCTCGACTGGACGGTTGGGTAATTCCTACACACCCCTAAGCCCTAGTTGTTAATAGTATTAGGTCCAGTGTACTACCAATCTTGTAAGAATCACTTTTTCATTTAGCACAAATCTTATTATCCATTATCGTCTATCATTTGGTGATTATCCCATTCATATTTGATCATACATTAACAATTTATGTGTATTAGTTATTATTAATATCATTAAATATTACTCTCTCAAATCCTAAATGATTGGTATATTTTGACTTTGCGTGGTCAACAAAACACGATTTAAAAAGTAAATATCATTAAATATTACTCCCTCCAATCCTAAATGATTGGCACATTTTAACTTTTCGTGGTCAACAAAATATGATTTAAAAAGTAAATTAAACTAGCCGTTTGTGCACAGTCCAGCCTGTGGAAAACTGGAAATTCATTCTTATTCACAATTGTATTTCTGTATAATTTATCTGTTACTTTTAAAATTTTGTGACATATATGATAAAATTATTAAAAAAATTTGTGTACAATTGGAAGATGAATTTGAAGAAACATAAATGCATCAATGTTAAATACAAAAATATACAGTTACTTAAAATTACATGATAACTAATTAAAATATAAATGAAAATCATTTTTAATATCAACAAATGCCCTTTTCTGATTGGTTAGAAAAGGCCATGGGGCTTCAAGTGAAATAACTAATTCCCTCTTTCCCATATTATATATGGTGTAGATATCTATTATTCTACATCCTAAAAATTTACACGAAGTTGATATTTCAAAAATATATTGAGACGAATCTAACAAGATCTCATATGACTATATTATTTGTTATTGTTTAATGAGAATTCATGATCAAATTTTTTTTAATTTTAACCACAAAAAGTCCAAATGTGTAAATCATTTAGGGCCAGAGAGAGTATTATGCATTCTATATTTTATAGTTTCATGTTTAATTAATTCAAAAAGTTATAATAATTTAAAATTAAACGTTCTCGTTTCGAATAAAGGGGCCTTATTTTATATGTTTTGCATAAAATTTTGAAAAGTCAAAATGTGCAAATTATTTATGGACGGAATAATACACTATATATATTGGTTCTAATGGTAACAAATCAATAAATAAAATTTTAGCATTTGATATTAGTCAACCCCCTCTTTATCAATCTTATCATGTATATCAATTATAAATATTATATTACATAATATCAATATTAAACTTTTAATCATTTCATTGGATGATTTTGTCTTAGAATCCATGAAGATACTCTTCTTAAATATACAAACAAATTGCATCACTGATGAGTAATTCATTCTACACGTTTTAATATTTGTATCCGTCCTTATAATGCATCTACAAGTCAAAAGTCGTCACCGGCCGGATTTATTAGTGTATACTATTATTTTTATTGACTACTGATTTCGGTATGATTTTTCTTAACAAGACAGGTCCTCCTACGAATGTGTACCAGATATACCTGGAGTTGTCATAGTAATCAATAAATTACATTCCAAAGATTATACTAGACAAGTCTTGTGTAGTAGGCTCAATTAAGAAAGTGATAATAAGTCGAATCAAACGGATACGCTCTTCGTCACGAATTTACTTACTTCACCAATATGGCCACGAGAAAATTGTCAAAGATAATATGTGCAAATTTCACTTTAGTTTGTGTAAATATATGGTAAATGGTATCTGGTATTGGGGCGGAAGGGGCCTTTTAGTCCCTTTTTATTAAGACGTTAAATTTCGACATAACGAAGGACTAAAGTGCA
Organism: Echium plantagineum; assembly: GCA_003412495.2. Lineage (NCBI taxonomy): Eukaryota > Viridiplantae > Streptophyta > Magnoliopsida > Boraginales > Boraginaceae > Echium > Echium plantagineum. The sequence continues at coordinate 18,533,093 of CM016562.1, forward strand.
TTTTTTTACAAATATTATGGCATAAACTGCACATTTTTAAGAAATATTTAAAATATTAAATATTATGTTTTTGCCCTCTTTGACTTTTTTTAAATTTAACATCTCCATCAAAAAATGTTTTAAAAATACCTTTTCGTTCAATATCAGAGACCATTTATTTGAACATTACATTTACATGAATAAAATAGTCCCTACAACTTATAAATATTATGTATATATTATTTTACACCAATTCAATAATTATCTCACATGACCACCTACTAGCCAATATGATCTTATATATACTTGACCAACAAGTATTAACAACCTCTCATTCACACTTCCATCCCCTCATCTTTTATTCCCAATTTAATAATTCAGCATCATCTAGCTCTATTAGTTTCAAGCACATAACAAATTTATATACGACTATATATTTATTGCTCTTCAAATCTGTATGCAGTGGCCGGTGACATACATATAAGCTCTCAAGATTCATTTCATCAATCTTCCATTTAGCTTTCTAGCTACGGTGGGTGAGGGACGCGGAGGCGGAGGCGGAGACGATGGCAGGCGGAAGTGGGAGATCACTGGAAGAAACACCAACGTGGGCTGTGGCGACGGTCTGTTTCGTGTTGGTTGCTATTTCTATCGTCATTGAGCACATCATCCATCTCATAGGAAAGGTATGCATGCACACAGGACGAAATTAAGATAAAATTTAAATGGGATAAAATCTAAAAAATTTAAATAGAGGGGCATAATTTAGTAAATATAATTAGTTTTTACCAATTATATTACAATACAATAACTAATTTATGCAAAATTTATATGATATATCTTTAATTCTGAAGAATTTAGAGGTACTCTTTACCCCTATTAACTCCGTCCCTGCTGATGCACGTCATCATTTTTCTCTCCTACATATCCTTCTAAAATTTAGTGGTCGGATTTGTAGCAAAAAATTCTAATTGCCTAATAGTATCCGTTTAATTATTACTCCCTCCATCCCTTTATTTAAGAACCATTTTGACTTTTTGGGTCAAACTTCGAAAATTTTGACCGTAAATTTTTATTAACCTATAAGAAATAATATAGTTATATTGGATCTTGTTAGATTCCTCTCAATATATATTTTTGAAATATCAAGTTCTTATAATTTTTATATATGTAAAATTAAAAATATTTACGTTTTAAGTCGTGTCTCGGAGACCGTGAAAAAGTAAATGGTTCTTATAAAAAGGGATGGAGGGAGTAATTTAATATTGTAGAGTAATACTGTATATGTTAATTAAAAAAATGAAATTCAAAAGAGTTTTCTTATTGTCGGAGAGAAAAGTAAAATAGGCTGCCTCCATGTCTTATGGAGAAAACTATTTACAAGGCCTTACTTTCCAAGGCCCCAAATATTTCCGAAAATACCCTTACCGAACCAGTGAAATCAATGTTGGAAGGAATACTCAACCAACAATTCATTGGTTCGGTTCTAAACAACAATTCAATTTTTCATTATATTTACCGAACCAGTGAATTCAATATTGGAAAGAATACCCAACCTTATATTCATAGGTTCGGTTGAAAATCACAATTTTTGAAATTAAAAGGCCGAACCAGTGCAATTTACTTTGGAAGATCAATTGAGCCAACCACGTTTATATTCACTTGTAAAGACAATGTGGATTTCATTGGTTGACTTATTATCATTGATAGTTTTAATATTTCGAATTTATAAGTTTATTATCACGAGTGAATGCCAATTATTGTTAGTTTTTACAAATTTTTATATACTTCCATGTCAAAATAAGTATATTGAATAATCGATAATCAATTACTTTTTGAAACGTAGTCAAGATCATGTGTATATCGACAATGAACTATTATCGTAATACATACCATGAAGTCTCATTTACTAATTGATCTAATGATTATTTTAAAATCTCGAATTTATAAGTTTAGTATCATGACTTAATACAGATTGTTGTAATATTTTACTATATATAATATAATTTATATAATATAATAGGATATAAACATAATAGAGTAATTAATAAGGTAAAAAGCATTGAACCAATGAAATTAATATTGCATATGTAACCCAACGTGTGTTTACAAGATTTGGTATAATGTCCAACATTATCTGTATACGGTGGATGCATTATATGCAAGAAAGACACTTGTCCAACCCCTATCCCACACACATGAACCCTTATCCCTCCCCCAACTCTACCATCGCTGTCGGACTTCGGAAATCTGCCCCACCCAACATTACCACAGTTCGAACCCCATCTAACACCACATCCCCACTGCTCGAACCCACCTTCCCCACATACCCCACTGGCTCAAGCACAATTTCCCCACATACACCATTGGTTCGAATTCCACCACCATACCCCACAAAATTCTCATCAAAGAACTTACTCAGGAAGCAATGGAGAGGCCTTCTAAATTGATCATGACTCGAGCAAGAACAAGTATGTAATTTTAAAGCATTAATTTTTAGTTTTGGTTTTTGAAGTTATGTTTACCAATTAAAGTTACTAGAAAGTTAAGAACTTTTTGCTTCAATTGTAATCTTGGGTGTTTCCGAAGTTGGATTATGCAAGCTTGACATTATACTACCTCCAATTAAATTTATGCTCAATTTTTACTCTATGATAATCTTAGTTGCCGCTGTATTACTTGCATGCTTAAGTTTCAGAGACGAGCATAATTATAAATGTTTTGGATTTCAAAATCTGCTTAGGAGCAATGATGAAATTATTGGAGTTATCGGATTGTGGCAAGAGGAAATTTACCCACGATGATACCTTGTTGACGTTGCGGAGACAAGATCCTCTAGCTAACCCTCCGTCTAAGAGAGTTCGACGTGAGGTCACACCCCCTCCCCCAGATATAGAGAACCCCCCTCCCCCTGAGGTTGTGACGCTCGAGCAAGACCTTAATGAGATAGACCAGACCCCATTTGATGACGATTTCAATTTACATCTCTCGGACGAGGCTTCAGAGGGTTACGCTCGGTACTCAGACCTATCTGACCCCGTACAAGAAGAGATGATACAGAGCATGTTCAATCCTGACCATGTTTCCTGTACACAGTCTGAGGGTGGAGTCGGAGATGCCGTTGAGGCCCAGGAGGGTGTTGAGGCCCATGAGGGTGTGACCCGAGACGTTCAGGGTAGGGCTAGCGAGGACCGAGCAGTTCGTGGTGACAGAAGGGGCCGAGGCGGCCGACGAGGGGGCCGAGGTGGCCGACGAGGGGGCCGAGGTGGCCGACGAGGGGGCCGACAAGGTGGTCGAAGAGGTAGAGGGGGCGAAGGGCCCGACGAGGCAGCACATCAGGTTCCGGCTTGGAGGATCACGGCGGACCCAGGAGGTGGTCCTTCCGATCCTAAGATACTGTATGGATTTGGCGGTCACATAGCCAAATCTATTTGGGAAGGTCGAGAGGAGGAAATGGTCTTGGAGTGTCACACACGGGCCAAAGCTATACGAAAGTGGGATCCATTCACTCTAGACGAGAAGTTTCGCGCCTTTGCAGATTCACCTGAGCAGACACAGTTCCTCGACTATGTCGCAGGTAAAACATCTATATTAAATGTAATATGTTTCATAGTCTGTTTTAAAATATATACTAACAATTATATCTTTCCAATAACAGCTTGTCCGTTTAAGGATATGCGTGCAGCTGTGATGAAGAGACATAACATGCCTCTTATCACAGCATTCGTTGAGAGGTGGCAGCCGGAGACAAACACCTTCCATATGCCATTCGGTGAGATGACGATCACCCTCCATGACGTATTACATATTTTGGGTGTCAGTTGTGAGGGTAGACCAGTCACGACACCGAATGTGCAATTAGATGATATTCTTATGACGGCCATCGGCGATGAAGCGTTTTGTTATAATGATGTGAAGCTGACCGCTCTCTCTGATATCGGACGAGATCCAGAGGCTCTGCCCCCGAGGCTGCGCGCTTCACTCTATTATGCGTTTTTGTTTGGATGCACGTTGTGTCCAAACAAATCTGGTGACTGCATACCGATACGTTATCTATCACTATTTGCAGACATCGATAGTGTGAGGGAGATAGCTTGGGGGGCCGGAACTCTAGCATTTCTATATCGTCAGTTGGGCATGGCATCAAGGGCTTATGCAAAGCAGATATCAGGGTGTCTGACGTTGCTAGAGGTAAATTTACTTCTTCATTTTTGTTGTATTATTCTGGTGTCAATTATATTAATCCGTCTTAATCTTTTCTTGTAGGCTTGGATATCAGAGTACTTCCCAGGTTTCCAGCGTAGCATCAGTGCTTCATGGGTGCCGGGACAGCCGAGGGCGATGAGGTGGTCGAACATCGTTTCGACACGGCGAGATTGTGAGGCCTTGGTTGCATATCGCATCCAGTTGGACTCATTGACTTCAGATGATGTATATGCCATTATGTTGTTTTCTTATTTTAAACTCTGAATGTTAAATAATATTTGAGATGCTTCATGTTTTAGAGCATTTGAAAGGATATCTGATAAACCAGCAGTGGTTATATTAATATTTGAGATGATGAGATCTCTAGGTGGTGAAATATCTGATAGAGCATTTGAAAGATAATCTGGACATTTTCTTTACAGGACTATATATAGCATTAGCCTTTTACTTTACAGGTGAGATGGACGCCTTTTGGTCTGCCACCTGATGACTCCATGACATACTATCACGGATGTATACGCTTCATGACCATTTGGCTGGAACGGTGGGGCACCATCGAAGATCAATACCAGAATTCTTATCCACAATTATTGCAATACACAAAAAACACATGGATTAGAGATCACCATAAGAAGATTATATCAATCTGGACAGATAAGGTCTTGCACTTTGGTACACATACCACTAACAGGGTCGAGAGTGAACACAACAGGTTAAAAAGAGCACTGAATCGGTCTGAAAGCGCATTCGACACCGTCTTTAAGGTGGCCAATGACGTTATGAAAATACAGATAATCAAGATAAAAGAGAGCATGGAACAATCGAAGACGAGACGACCCACTGACATGACTGGATCGTTTCTTTTCTCAGAAATATTGGGTAAGGTTTCCCACGTTGCATTGAGTATTGTTCGCGAGGAGATAGCGCGCAACAATCGCCAACAAATCGGGGGGGATATCTCGAGGTGCGGTTGCTACTACAGACACACCCATGGTATTCCTTGCTCTCATGAGATAGGGGTGTCTCATTGGTTGGGGCGAAGCATTCCCCTAGCTGATTTTCACCACTTTTGGAAGAAATTGGACATTGAAATGGATCCTGTTGAACTTGAGCCATGCATTAGCCAAGATGATTACGAGCAAGCGTGGAATGAAATCAGAACAGCTCCACCTCCGCTCCAAAGAGAATTGTTTAAGACTATTAAGGACGTCTTACATCCCGAGCATGCAAATGTTTCGCTTCCTGAACCTATCTCCGGTCAAGCTTCTTCTAAAAAGAGCGCCAGTTCTAGAATCTTGTCAGATTGGGAGCTTAGTGCTATGAATTATGGAGTTTCATCTTTTACACATTCTGGGAAGTCTTCTAGGTGTTCGATTATTGCTTCTTCTCAATTCAGCCCTATGTCTATCGGGTCTAGTTCAAAGGTTAGAACTCCTTCTACTCCGAACACTCCTGGAACTCCTCCAACCCCTTCAACTCCTCGAAGTCCCGGATCACTCCCTCCTAGATCTCCAGGCAACATTAGAGGAGGAATATCCAAGCCTGGGCGGGGCCGTGGTAGAGGCCGTGGTAAGGGCCGGGTTAATAAAATGGGTGCTCTTGAGATGTCTTCCTACTGTACTGATGTCATAAAATTCATCGTCCCGTTTGTCCGTGGATTCACCGAAGTGAAGAAAGACGGAAATTGTGGCTATAGGGCTGTGGCACTACAAATTTATGGGGACGAGAAAGAATGGGCTATGGTCAGGAGTGATTGTGTCACAGAACTAGTGCAAAATCATGCCCTCTACACCCGCATATTAGCCGGGATTGACGTTGTCTCTTTGATAAGTCAAATTTCTCATTTCGGGGACGGACATGCCCCGTTTAATCACTGGATGTCCTTGCCAGAAGTGGGACATGTTATTGCCACCAAGTATAATGTCGTCTTTATCCACTATGGACTACATGGGGGATACACGTGCCTTCCTGCAATTGTCAAACCCGGAGATGGCCCTCCTACGAGCATGTTGGTGTTAGGACACGTCTTGGGTGGTTCGCATTTCATATTGGTATGACCGTTGTACCATATTTATATACATTTTCATATGATTTTTTAACTTAATTGTTTTCATATGTTGTTTTACGTTTTGTAGCTTCATATGAAGGATGACGTTGACATCCCTATTCCTCCTCCGGCACCCTATTGGCCGGATTACCATCATCGTAGTGCCGACAACCTTATTGCACCTTATAGAGGCAGAATGCTCCTCTACGACGCTCTTATGAATGCGAGTAGAGAATGATTGTGTATGTGATTAAATGATTCCTGGATTTGTTTGCCATGCAATTTAGTTGCATATATTTGTTTGACTAATGATTTTATTAAGCAATTGATTGCTATATTGGAGTTTAGTGGATTGAAGTTGATTTGAGGGTTTTTGGAGAATTCAGAGTGACCATGATGATGATTTCAAGTTTTTTTAGTCTGTGAAGAGTTTTGTTATTTGTAATCTGAGGTTGATTGTATATTGAAATTAACTAGATTGAAGCTATCTTGAGGTTGTTTGGTGAATTCAAAGTGACCATGATGATAAACTATAAGGTTCGTTGTTCGAAGGATTTTCTTATTTGTAATATCGGCTGATTGAAATCTGGAAAACATTTGTATCAGGAGAAGGAAGGGTCGGGTATATGCTCTGGTAATTGCATTAGATTAACCCCTTTCTGGGGTGTATTTCATATCATCATCCCTGGAAATTCGATGGACATCAGAAAATAGAATTGTATTAAATAGCCGAACCAGTGAAATAAATGTTGGGTATTCATTCCAACATTTAATTCATTGGTTCGCTAAGGGTATTTTTGGAAAATTTTGGGGCCTTGGAAAGTAATGCCTTGGAAATATAGGTACCCATGTCTTATCAACATCTCACTTCAAATCAATTACATGATGGTTTACTTGCAGTGGTTGAAATCAAGACACAAAACAGCCCTTTATGAATCACTTGAAAAAATAAAATCAGGTAATTATTTCCTTAATACACACTTGCTTATTACATTTTACACTAATCCCTTAATTCATTACTTTTTTTATTGCCATTTTAACATTTTAATAACTTACTTAATTTTGTAAAATAAAATCAAATACATATGTGATAGCCTATTATTTTATATTTCATTAATTAAGATGACATGTATGACTTATTATTTGTACATTTTTATTTCTATTTATGATTTTAGTAATGGGACATAAATTATTTGATAATGTATAACACAACAATCCATTAGTGCCACATCTCATGTTACATAAGTTGCAATGCTATTATATGCCTATATTGATGGTTTAGTTAAATAAGTTTATACATTAGTATAAAATTCCAATTAATTAACATATATTCTTCTTGAAGAGCTCATTATTAGTGATTCTCAGTTTTATCAAATATTTTGTTTGTTTATAAATATTGTTTCTTTTTTCTTTTTGGAAGAGCTTATGCTCTTAGGATTCATATCTTTACTCCTAACAATATTACAAGGTCCAATATCGGACATTTGTATATCACAAAAAGTTGGAGAGACATGGCACCCGTGTAGTAAGAAAGAAGAAGACAAAAGTATAGGCGGCGATGGAGGTGGTGAGGAGGAACATCGCCGGAAACTGTTATCATTGTTCGGTGGAGATCACCGTAGATTGGCAGCTGCCGAGACCGACAAATGCGTAGCTAAAGTGAGTTTCGAACCCAATATTTTCGGATTACTGACAAGGACTTTTCCATTATACTATTCGATTGACTCAACATTTTCCCTCATTTATATATAGACTAGTTAGGTTGTAGGGCCGGCCCTCGTGGTGGCCAGGAGGGATGACGGCCCACGACACCGGAATTTTGGGACCCCAATGTTGAAATCGTTATATATAGGCTTAAAATTTTTCTTGCCTCTTAAACTTTAATAATTTGGTCAGTTCTCTCTGAAGTTTTAAAATCAGACTACTTGTAACTCGTACTGGTCATTTTGAAAATTTTCGCCTTCAAAATTGATAGATTCTAAATTATAATAAAGGGCAAGATGAGAATTCAACATATCATAAGTATTTAGGGTTAATAAAAAATCATTTTATTATATTAGAATAGAATAATTTTAGAACAGTTAGATGACATTAAATAAGTAGAAGCGTTATTGATGATTTTTATTTGAAAATTGATTGTAGGGCAAAGTACCATTCGTTTCATCTGATGGAATTCATCAACTTCATATATTCATATTTGTGTTGGCTGTCACCCACGTACTTTATTGCATTCTCACAATGGTTCTGGGGAGGATAAAGGTATAATTTTACACTTCTACTTCATAATTTGTCGACATATAATTTCGATTTATTGGTTTATTTTGTGTATATAAGTTTACTATAAGTTATTAAAGTAAACTGGTGAAATAGTTCTAGATAATATTTAGGTGGTAGGAAAAAGTTGGAAGAACTCTCCTTTTTCAAGTTTTTTTTAATATTTACCCCTTCTATACTTTTCTTGATTTTCATGCCACCTCCCCCATAAAATTGTCTTTCCATCTTCTCTAATACTTTTCTTCCCATATTTTCTTCTTATTCTTATTCTTCTTATTATTCTTCTTCATAAATAGCACCATCACTACCACCATCATCACCAACATCCCATACCCCAACCACCCATCACCACAACACACCCCCAACCATCTCGCTCCCCCCCAAAACAATACACCCCTAACCACCCACATACCCACCACCACCAATATAAAAGCACACCAACCACCACCAATAACACCACATGCCACCATAACCATCTCTCTCCTCCCCCTCAAATGCAGAAAAAAGTGACCCCCAACCCTCAAAAAAACCCTAAATCGCAACATTCTCCCCTATCTAAAAAAAGCCCCTAAAATTCACAATTTTGGGATCTGGTGAGGTAGGGGTCGCGTTTTGAGGTATGGTGGGGTAGGTGGTCTCGACTTTGAGGAGGGGTTGGTGGGTCATGCTTGGTGGTGGTGAAGCTATGGTTTGGTGTAGTGTTATGGTGATGGTGGTGGTGGATTTGGTGTTTGATGTTAATGATGTGAATGGTGGTAGTGTATGGTGGTTAGTTATGGTGATGGTTGTGGTGGGCGTAGGTTGGTGGAGATGTGAGGAATAAGATAGTGATAGAAGAGTATTGGAGAAGATATGGGACAATTTAGACCATTCATGGGGGATGAGTCACAAAAATCAAAGAAATTATAGAGGGAGAATATATTTCTAAGATAAAGTACGGAAGGGGGGCATTCTTGCAAATTTCTCCATGATGCATTTTTCCAAAAAGTTGTAGATTGGTCCACAACTTAACTTTTTCGTTAATAATTAATGGAAACTCCCGATTAATGAGTGCCTTTAGGAAAACACGAAAGATCACTCAAAGATACTAATATTTCCTAGTCGATCACCCTATTATTAAATGGACCACATTCGATCACTGAACTGCATTTTTTTGGGCAAACTTGGTCACTGGGCCGTTTTGAAAGATTTTGGGTGCATTTTGTAAGTTTTTAGCAAGGGTAATTTTGTTCGTTCATATTTATAGACATTTAATCCTCGTTTTTTAAACTTTTTTTTAATTTTTTTTTAGTTTTTTCTAAAACTTTTTTAAAACTTTTTTTAATTTTTTTTTAATTTTTTTTTAATTTTTTTTTTAGTTTTTCTTAAAACTTTTTTTAAACTTTTTTTAGTTTTTTATAATTTTTTTTGAAATTTTTTAATTTTTTAAAAATTAAAAATTAAAAAAAGTTTTAAAAAAAAAACTAAAAAAAAAAGTTTAAAAAGAATGTAAAAAAAAGTTTTAAAAAAAAAAGATTTTTAAAAAAATTAAAAAAAAAAATTAAAAAAAGTTTAAAAAACGAGGATTAAATGTCTATAAATATGAACGGACAAAATTACCCTTGCTAAAAACTTACAAAATGCACCCAAAATCTTTCAAAACGGCCCAGTGACCAAGTTTGCCCAAAAAAATGCAGTTCAGTGATCGAAGGTGGTCCATTTAATAATAGGGTGATCGACTAGGAAATATTAGTATCTTTGAGTGATCTTTCATGCCATTAACCCTTAAAGTTTTAACCCATTTTTGTGCTTAAAATAACTTTATCAACATCTTTCATAATGATCTAAACAACTTTATCCTAAAATGGAAAGTTGTTGGTATGGTAAAGTTTGTCTATGCACCAAATATGATATTCATGTTTTTAAAATTCATGTTTTACCTCAAAACTACTCAATAATAACTTGTGTCCATTAATTACTAACGAAGAAGTTAAGTTTGGGATCAATCTGCAAGTTTTGTACCACTACTAGGGACAAAACTTCAAAGGCGTCACTAGTGGAGATTAAATTGCAACCCGGTAATACTATCGAGAACTATTTCATCAATTTACTTTATTTGGTGTAGATGGGACATTGGAAGGCATGGGAAAAGGAAACAAGAACAACAGAGTATCAATTCGAAAACGGTATTTTTGGGCTTTTTACCGAATGTTGAAATATCTTGATTATTTCTATGTGTCCCTATACTAATGTTCTTGTCTGAAATGCCCCACCCGAATATGTTTTTACCAATCAAATATGCATAAATTCATTTAATAAAAGAGCATAGATAAAATTATGCAATAATAGAATGGTAAGTTACATTTTAAAATAGTTAAACACGAGTGACCTTTTTCTAATAATTAAAATTTACAAAAGTTTTAATTTTGTCTCATTCATTCTACAACATACCTTACACCTCGAACAAAGATTATTCAAATATAGTTATTGAGTGCAAAATTTGTAAGATTATATGTAATATCACGTCCCACATTACTCATCTGGAAGGTGATTTATTCACTTTATAAAAGAGGGGTTTTGAAGCGTGAGTAATATGTGTTACTACTACTACTACTACTACTACTACTACTACTACTACTACTACTATGCCAAAGATCTAACGCACGTGGGAACGAAGTATGACCCGGGACTACTACCATAATTAATACATTAATCTTCAGAGGTTTTGATCGATATCAGACTTGCTTTTTGACATACCAAACAAGGATCTCAAAATTGGAACGTTTGGAGAGATCAAAAGCCAACTGCCACACCAATACGCATTTTTATTATTGCATAGTAATAATGAGAAGGTCGCTGGTTTGACTGAAGTTACACTATAAGTTCAACATCTTCTCAGCTTTTCAGAACACACATTTTCGAAATACTCAAAGCTATCTACAAATAGTTCTTTTGGTGATAGTTACATTCTCGTTCGCAGTTTACTTGGGAGTTTTGAGTGCTTGCAGAAGCTCTACTTGCACACAATCTTATCCTAGGAATTGAACACCTTCAACAACCCTAAGCACTTAGGTTGTGCTTGGTACGCGGGAATGGAATGAGATAGGAATGAATGGAATTAAATTAGTTTGTATTACTTAGTTTGGTAGATAACAATGAATTTTGATTGCATTCCCTAGTTAATTGAATTACCTCATTTGAGATAATAACCATTCCGCCCAAATTGGGGATAATGGATGATTACTCCTACTAGGTAATCAAATTAGAAAAATTGGGGGTAATGTGATAATTCAATCACATTACTACTCACATACCAAACAAAGTAATAAAATTCATTAATTCATTCATTTCCTTTGTCTATTTCATTACTTTGTCTATTCCATTCATACACCATTACATTCCACTATACCAGACGCAACCTTAAGGAATGTAGACGAATTCGGTTTAAGGATATTGATTATGTTTACCACAAAATTTGGTCTAGATTGTATTAAGTTAATCTTTTGTATGTTTCGGTTATGAAGTTTTGTTTGAAAAGTCTACTATTCTTATATTTTAGTGTAAACTCTTTATAAATATCATGAAATAAAATTGGATCTCTTATAAATATCATGAATATGTACTTCTACCTAATATTATCGTCACTCATTTATATAGTTATATTTTGAAATTTGACAGATCCAGAAAGATTCAGATTCACTAGGGAGACATCGTTTGGTCGAAGACACTTAAATTTCTGGAGCAAAACACCGGTCTTGATTTGGATTGTAAGAAATATATACCTTGATTAACTACATTTATTTGTTAACAAATAATTATTGTTAAAATTAGCACTGAATGACTGAATTAGTTGCTCAACTAAAATACTTAAACATGGGTTTAATTTTTATTAATTATATTTTCTTTGGTTATAATAAATACGTACAAATAATTTGTCAATTTTGATTTTTCTTTTTTGAATTGTTAAAGCCAGCCTAGTGCATGTAATGCTTCATCTTTTTTACTATATAAATTCTAGTTAAATACGCCTGTTATGAAATTATTCAATAAAAAAACTTCCAAATTTACCTACAAAAGGATTGAAAATAAGGAATAATAGCTTATGGAACATATTCCTTTAGTACCAATATAATTGGACGATTTTTAGATAATAAATGTATTTTATGATCGGCTTCTAAAAAGTGCTCTTAGGATACAAGTTAAGATGTTAACGAAGAAAAATATTTGATCGAAAATTTGTATTTGAAATTTGATATGAAAAGTTCTGTTTTAATATATTCTCTTATACGCTTATTTGAAATATTGAATTTTCAATATATTTTCTTTCTTAATCGTTATAATAAATTAAAGCACTTTTTGGTTAAATGATTATATTTTGAAAATCAGGGAGTATTAAATCATAATAACTTATTATTAGATGTCGAAATTTTATATTTTCAATGGTTAGTGTGTTAAAATATATTTTTCATGAAACTAGTATGTATCCTAAATATGAGTTTTTTCTTGCAACCTAACTTAAGACGGGTTAGTAAAACCTAACTTCATATCTGGACCGTTGGATCAAGATTAGATAGGTAGTTACGTTTTATGCTATTTTTATGGGTGCTTTGATGGACAATTTTTCCTTTTGATTAGTAAAACCTAACTCTATATATAGTTAGGCTCTAAGTATTCCTCCCTAAATATAATGTGGGAAGAGGGGAATTGGAAGTTATATCTATTTTATAGGAAGGAAAAAAAAATAACAATTACCATTTATTATTTATATGAATATCTATTATATATATCTATATCCTACATATAATGTGGGGAACGGGAATTGAAAGTTATATATGAAGTCCCATGATATCTTATTTTATAGGAAGGAAAATATAATAATTATTATTTATTATTTATGTGAATTTGTCAATCTTTTATAAGAGTATTATTATATTTTATAACTTTATAAAAATAAATCAAAGATTATGTACTAAAATATAATAAATGAAATTGTACAGGCAAAACTGTATACAACATCTAGTTAGATGTAGTTTCCTTTCCAATTTATTTGGGTTACAAAGCAACCACTTCTTGAATTAGTGGACCATATTGTAGTTGTAACTAAAAGTCTTAACACCGTCCAATAATTAATGAGTTATAATTAAAACTCTAAAACACCGTCCAATAATGCAGATTTTAATTGGACATGGACTATAAAATATTTGAACCTACAAACCGGAAAGGCAAGGGGTACCAAAATCCAAAATCGAGCTGAATCGATCAAAATCGAACAAAAAATAATCAATATTTTGGGGTATAAAATACAAAATTTCCAATCCTAGCAGGAATTGATAGGAATCGAATCGATTTCAGTTTGCCTTTTGGGGTAACCGAACCAATGCAGGTTCCATCAATAAGATAACCGATGAAACCGAACCTGTATAATTTAGCTTTCTCTTCAATTTTTCTTATTTAATTGACATAGGAACCAATAAAGAAATTTATGTTTTAGGAAAATAGGCCTTGAATTAAGGGACAAAAGAGAATAAAAGTTTTTTATTTTGAAAATAAAACAATAAATAATCGGTTAGCATCTCTTGATCTATGAGGTTAAGATTTGAATCTCATTATAAACAAATGATGATGTTCATTTTCATTCAGGTTTGTTTTTTCAGACAGTTCGTACGATCAGTTCCAAAAGTTGATTACTTGACATTAAGACATGGTTTTATCACGGTAATTTTCTCTTCCTTTGTGATTCGATCACTATAATTATGCAGACTTTTTGATTAGTTTATAGTAGGAAAGACAAATATGTTTATTATATATATAAAAATATAAAAGAGCAATTAATATTATACGACTATCAATGCAGAAAAATATCATTTGTTCAATTGATTGACTATATATGAACTTTACCTAATGGCAGGCACATTTGGCTCCTCACAGCTAGGCCTGTGAACAAACGTTAATATTCGAAACGGTTCGACGTATTTGGCTCGAAAAAGCTTGATTTGAAGTGCGATTCGACATGTCAAACCTCAAGCCAAATATAAAAAGTGGATATTCGTCAAACCGAGCCAAACGGTGCGAAAAAGCTTGGCTCGATTCATTTATGTCATCTTATATATATATATATATTATATATAATATAATTATATATGCAGTAAAACGTCTATAAATTAATATTCTATAAATTAATAATCTCTCTAAGATAATAAATTTATCCGGTCCCGACTTGGGCTAGTTAAAAAAATTAGCAAAATCGATAAAATAATAAAATGTATGCAGCCCTGGCGTGTCGCACTTTTGGTTGATGAAAAATCGAAATCTGGGCCTATTTAGAAGTTACAATCGTGAACTGTAATATGTTTTGGGAACTATTAAATTCTGCTATGGTTATAACTTGTCATTATATTGTTATGTTTAACGTTTAAAATTGTTGTCTATTTAATTATCAAGCCGCACCTTTTCAAACGGTTTGGCTCGAATCAAGCCAAATCAAGCCAAATATCTTGTTAAAATTTCCTTCAAACCTCAAGCCAAACTAATTTTTCAGATATTTGACCAAATCAAGCCAAATCAAACCTTAAGTCAAAATAAAATCAAGCCAAACTCAAATATTCAACTGTTTGACTTGATTCGGCTCGATTACAGGCCTACTCACAGCCACACCAAATTCGATTTTCAAAATTATATCAATAGATCGTTGGAAGAGGACTTCAAAGTGGTTCTTGGAATAAGGTATTTAGTTCATTACTAATATTTCTAAATAATTTTATTTTTCAGTTATGTTTCAAAAGTTAGCAAAAACGGTTTTACCAACAATTTTTTCACTTAAATAACTAATTTGAGGGGCTTTTTTGTCTTTTCGTTCTTTTAACATCTAATGTTTTAAAATGTTTATGTTCATCATTCATATTTCAAAAGGTATACAAATTGGTTTTGTCAACAATTTTTTCATTAAATGACTATTTTTAGAGCGTTTTATCATTTTCTTATTAAAAGAATTTCGGTATTTGTCTTCGTAAGTAATGAAGATATAAACTTTAAACATAGTGATAGGCAAAGATATTTGAAAACCTAAATGTAAATAATATATGTGTAATAAACACTATTTTTTGCCCTATCTATATATAAGCTATTAAAGTTTCTTAGTGGTGTTTGACGATAACTCGGATTTAATTTATTGTTGTTGTTTGTTCGACAGTCCACCCATTTGGTTCTTTGCAGTGCTTTTCCTGTTATTCAATACTCACGGTAAGATTAATGTTTACGACAAGACATTTGCTTGTTTTCATATTAGAGCATGCATTCACATCAGCCCCTCCAAATCTTTTTCCTCAAAATAATACATGTATACTCTAACAACTTCCTTATATTATTCACACAAAATTAAATAATAAGTATTTCATATATGTTAATATAGAAATTTAGGATAACATTCAATTTTCAAAAGTATAGAACAATATAGTTAATATGAATAATGTTGAATGAAATATATTTTTAATTCATATTTATATATAATGAAAAATATTCAATTATCTTATTTATATTTTATATAATTAAAAAAGAGGAAAAAAATTCAAATAGCGAAGGTACAAATTTAGGAGGTGAACATAATGTGGGTAAGCTTTTGTAGATAGGTAACTTATTTTAGGGGAGTTCAAACAGTACTAGTACAATTTTAACATTTTTAGTAAATTGAATCCTTGTTATTGGATTTTGAGAGAGTCGATGTGTGTATATAGTTAGCATGGGCTATAGGAGGATGACATTATCGATTTGGGTTACATATATTGTCTGTCACTTGATTATCGAAATTACAACAAAAATGTAAATTGTCATTATATGTATGTTATATGTTAACGGAAAATGCATCATGGTGCTCGTGCTTTTTTTAGTTAGGATTTCTTAAATTGTCAATTTTTTGATCAATTTGCAAATTTGTGATAGCTTTAATTAATGATCAGTCTACAATTTTTAAAGTCTACGTACAATGTTTAAACTATCGAGTATCAAATAATAACCTAAATCTATTATCGGAGATAATATAAACGATTAACTTTTAGTATGTAATGTCACTTACTTGATTTTTTTTTGCACAGGATGGCGTTCATATTTATGGTTACCATTTATCCCTTTAATTGTAAGTTCCCCTTTCCTAACATACATAATGGGAGAAAATTGTAGGATTGGCACATTTTGATACTTTTTATTAACTTATAGCACTACTTTTCATTTTTTACATTTAATAGCACTCGAGGGGGGCAAAATGACTAAATTGCCCCCGATATTTTGATACACTTTTTTAATTAAAAAAATCGATTTTTTTTCAACTTTTTTTACGATTTTTTTTTCGATATTTTTTTACGATTTTTTTTTCAATTTTTTTGCCAAAAAGTTTGGTAGTTATTCGGCAAAAAGTGTTAGATTGGTAGTTGTTTCACAAAAATGTTCGATTTCGTAGTTTTTTTTTTTTTGTTTTTTCCCCGATTTTTAGCTAAAACAACTACGAAAACCAAATTTTTTTTACGAAAATCAAAACTTTTAGCTAAAACAAGGACCAAAATCGAACCTCTTTTACTAGGAAAAAGAAAAGAAAAAAAATCAAAAAATCAAAAAAAAATTAAAAATCTTGAAAAAAAAAATGAAATAAAAATCGAAAAAAAAAAGTCATAAAAAAAGTGTATCCAAATATTGGGGGGCAATTTAGTCATTTTGCCCCCCTCTAGTGCTATTTAATGTAAAAAATGGAAAGTAGTGCTATAAGTTGATAAAAAGTCTCAAAATGTGCTATTCCTACAATTTTCTCTACATAATGGTGTGCATATTGCTCCAATAATGGCGTGCATATGATTTAAATGTTGAGATCGTACATATGTATAGTTTCTAGTTTCTATACTCGTTTTTCTATAATGTGCCTTAAGGACACGCACAAGTAAGTGAACATATTTAAAAATTAATTCCATATTAAATTTTATATTTAAATTTTCAATCAAATATTGTTCTTTATTTACATTTTATCCTGTGTCTTACGGACATATTATAGAAAAACTGTTCATATACAACCTGTTATTACTTATTTAATTTCGTCTACAGATAATATTATTAGTAGGGACAAAACTGCAAGTGATAATAACAAGAATGGGAGTAAGGATTCAAGCAAGAGGAGAGGTTGTAAAAGGAACACCAGTTGTTCAGCCTGGAGATCACTTGTTTTGGTTCAATCGCCCACGGCTTCTTCTTTACCTTATAAATTTCGTCCTCTTTCAGGTGCTCATAATATATATATATATTTATATATATATAATCCTTTGTTTTTGTTAATTAAACAAATTTCCTAAATATCCTAATAACAACTTTAAGTCAATGTTATAACATTGAGTACTGATGAATTATTGCAGAATGCATTTCAATCGGCCTTCTTGGCTTGGACTTGGGTAAGTCAGTCATTGTTATTAGTTATGCTAAAATATAGAAAATATTGTCAAAATTGGATAACATGTAGTTAAAAAACACCCTAATATGTATAAGTGGCATCTTCTTCTCCTAAATGTGAGCTCTATGCAAACAGTCTCCTGATATTGGTCGATAATGTGCATTTGAGTCCCTTTTTTGATAGATGCGTTAAATTTTGACGAAAACATCAGAACACAATTTTGGGCCAAAATAAAGTTTCCAAAACTTAGTACTTATATTATATTGGTCGTAAATGTGCACTTTAATCCTTCTTACCATCAAAATTAAACGTTTCTACAATAAATAAATAAACTAAATTGCAGTTTTGCCACCAATATAAGGGTCAAGGGACCCCAATTGCAAAGACCTTATGCTTAAAGAGATGAAAGTACAATTTGTATATATTATATAGATCGTTTAAGACCAATTATCTCCTAAAATAAATGATGAAATGGTGCCAGTCAAATTATCTATGCAATGTTATGTTTAATGATCGCTACCAATAAATTTCTTATTTTCAGTATGAATTTGGACTGAAGTCTTGTTTCAACGAACATGTGGAGGACATAATCATCAGAATCTCTATGGGGTAAGTCTTAATGTTACTCCTATGAATAAAAAATTAATCAAATTATAACTATTTCATTATTATAAAAGTACGAAACCTTCACACTAACTACACCTTACCTTATACTCCCTCCGTCCCTAAAAAATTGTCACATTTTGAATTTTGTTGGTCAAATATAACAAAATTTGAACATGAATTCTGATTAAACAATAAGAAATAAGATCGTCTTGTGAGACCTTGTTAGGTTCGTCTAAATATATATTTTTGAAATATCAACTTTTTTATAATTTTTTCACATGTAAAATAGTAGATATTTATGTTTTAAATCGTGTTTTGTTGACTACCAAAAGTTAAAATGTGACAATCATTTAAGGATGGAGGGAGTAATTATATAATTATCTTATTAGTGCATTCTTATATATGCTGTATTTTAACTAATACATATATACTTTCCTATGAACATTCCTCAGGATTTTGATCCAGATTCTTTGCAGTTATGTTACTCTTCCTCTTTACGCTCTTGTTACACAGGTTTGAACAAATAAACCTAGTCTGAAACTCTTGATTTTCATCCTCCATGCTAATTTGTTTTGCATATAGTATGTATTTGATATGTTTTCAACGAGAGGAAATTGCTGATATGGTCTTAGAAATTGGATGAAGATTGTCATTTTGCTCTCTAAAATTTGAAAGTTGCAAATTGGTTATTGAAATTTGACAAGAGACGTGACTTAGTCCAAAAATTGTTTGAGGTGTTGAAAACGTAAAAGTAATTGTGCAATTGACTTCCACTTTTGAGACAAAAGCTCCATCAGTTTCTAAGAGTTCCGTCGTTTTTTGTACTAATAAGTTGCAACTTTTGTCGGATTCTGATGATTAATTTGCAACTTTTGAATTTGTGGAAGACCAAATGATAACCTCGACCCACTACGACAGTTTCGACAATTTACTCTTCTCAACAATGTAACGTCTGAAATGACAACATTTGACATAAACAGATGGGATCAACAATGAAACCAAGCATCTTCAATGAGAGAACTGCAGCAGCATTACGAAAGTGGCACCATACAGCAAAAAAGCATGTGAAAGAAAGCAAGAAAAACAATGAAAGCAGCTACCCTAGTCCAATGTCTAGCAGACCTCAAACACCAACTCATGGCATGTCCCCTGTTCATCTCCTCCGCGATTATCGCAACGAAATGGATTATAGTTTTCAGTCCTCTCCCGTCCACAGTGCCTTCGATGTATGGGAGGTTGAAGATTCGCCATCTCCCCGACGAATCTACCCGGAACATAATGATAGATCATCGAGTATGATAAATCTCCCTCAAGGTGTACAACTTGGAGAAACAGAGGTACCAAATAGAAGACAACATGAGATCGAATCGAGCGAGCGGAAGGATTTTTCTTTTGATAAAAGATTGAACTTGTAAATTGTAAATTGTAATGTAAACAATAGTTGTACAAACCTGGAACACTAGGCCAATAAGATTGCATTCTTTGTAATAATTGGATATATCCATTGCAGCTGATTTGTTATACACACACCAAGATAGTGAAATTCTGGTGGCAATGACTATTTAGCCCTTCCTTATTTATTTGGAAGTATAGTACTCCCTCCATTTCACAATACAAGACTTTTTCGTTTTTCGTGTCTAACTTTGATTAAAATAACTAATTAATTACAATATCAAAAATTATAAAACTTACTTTTATGAAAATACTCTTCAATATAAATTGATCGATATAAATTTTATATTTTTTGAAATAAAGAATAGAAAGTAATTTACGGTCAAAGTTGGACACGCAACAAATGAAAACGCCAATTAAAAAGAAATTACGGGAGTAAGAGATAGTTAAATTGGGGGCAAAATAGTCATTTTCTAATAAAAACACTATTTTCGTTGTTGCCCGCAGCTAAAGTGAGGACTCCACATAACGGTTGCGTATAGTTAACTTTTGTAACGAAAGCGAATTAATCAAATGTAGGATGACTTTAAACAAAAGATTATGTCTTTGTAAAGGGATGCCACTCTCACTTTAGTCAAATCACATTAGTACTTAATATGTATTGATTAATATTCTTATTTTAATTGGTTCTTAACTGTCCAACACTATACAAATTATTTTTAAATTGTATAAATATAAATAACATCTTGAATATAAAAATTTGATTATATCGTGTGAGGTAACACGACATGTTATGCCATTCGACTTGTACTGATGGCAACGTGTATACATCATAACGAGTTGTTATAATTTTAATATGTTGACTAAAGGATTTGTTCGGAACCTTTAATTTTGTTTCTCAATTAATCGTGTGGTGCTACATGTTACGTTTGTATATGTAGTGTGTGAATAAACCATGAAGTGGATATATTTAGTTGTGTGAAAATAAGTAAATTAATTGTTTACAACTTAAATTTGTCACAACTACAATAATTTTAGATCGTACCAATGTGACGTGTCCACCACGCGGGAGTGATGATTAGGGTCGTCTTCGCCATATGAAACGAGGCGATTTTTTACTTATATATGAAGGGACAAAATTGGAATCCACGTGCTTGCAATTAGTTTTCTCTAGCGTAATACCGGTTAACATACGACACCTAATTTGTTACACACATCAGAATAGTGATTTTTAATAGCTGAAAATTTCAATACGTGCATTTTTAGCATAGTATTTTACTATTCCGGTATGTATAGTGTTGCCCAACACTATATGCACTCCCAAACAGTGTTTTGGTCCCTGAAATCCCTAGATTGCCCCCAACGTCCTCCAAGGACGTTTTGGGCCAAACGACTTCTGAAGTCGTTAGTTGCCTTACTAACGTCCTATGTTTTTTTTTTCTTTTCATATAGTCATTTTTTATGATGAATTTTTATCAAATATATAATTTATTATTTAATATATAATATTAGTAACATTAATAAAAATAATAACACTATATAATTTTGAGATTCAATTCATTTTTATTTTTAATTATGTTTAAATTCGAAGGTACAACGTTAAATTTCCAAATAGAGGGACAAGATTGAAATTACTAATTTACCCCTCCCACTTAATTCTCTCCATCACCACACTTCCAAATAGGGGGGCAAGATAGTCAATTAGTGATAATAGTAATTCATCATAAAAAACGACTATATGAATAATTAAAAAAATAAATGCATCAACGTTGTACCTTGAAATTTAAACATAATTAAAAAATAAAAATTAATTTATTCTCGAAATTATATAGTGTTATTATTTTTATTAATGTTACTACTATTATATAATAAATAATAAATCATAAAATTGATTACAAAACTCATCATAAAAAATGACTATATGAATAATTAAAAAAAGAAAAAAAAACAGCCTTTGGCCCCAACATTCTTGGGAGACATTGGTTGCCTTATCATGCAACCAACGCCTCCCAAGGGCGTTGGGGGTAATTCAGGCATTTCAACCCCTTAAAAACATTATTTGGGTGTGCATATAACAGATCAGCCCGTTATACACACGTCCAAATCACGATTTTTGGGAGTGAATTACAATTATGCCCCCATTTGGGGGTGTACATTCCAGAACTACTAGTCTCTTTCGTTTCTTCAAGTCAATCAACCAAATCATGCGAAGTCAACTCCTCTTCCTTCTCCTTCTCCTTCTCCTCCTCTTCTCTCTCCTCACCGCCTCCACCGTTTCCTCCGCCTTCGATGACGGCGACGACGAAGACATCCGCTTCCTCCAATCCCTCGAGATCTCCGACCACCCTCACTCCAACGATGAAAACCCAGTCAACGTCGACGACCTCGATGACGACTACGACGACTTTGACGACTCCGATGTCCGTCCCAATTTCCACACCGATGAAAAATTCAACGATGATGTGATCAATGTCCACGACCCAGACGTGGTGGTTTTGGTGGAGAGGAACTTCACGGACGTGATCGAGGAGAATAAGTTCGTAATGGTAGAGTTTTATGCGCCGTGGTGTGAGAATAGTAGGATGCTGGCGCCGGAGTATGCTGCTGCTGCGACGGAGCTGAAGGCGGAGGAGGTGGTGTTGGCGAAGGTGGATGCCACGGTGCAGACTGAGCTGGCTGGGGAGTATCGTGTTCAAGGCTTTCCGAGTTTGTTTTTCTTTGTTGATGGTGAATATAAACCATATAATGGTCAACGCACAAAGTGAGTCATCTAGTCCTTTCAATTTCTTTTAAATTGGCATTTTTGTTTTAAGTGAAAAAAATGAATTTGAGTAAGTATATGATATTGTGTATAAATTTATTTTGACTTACGGACTTCTTTTGTAGTGCATTCTTCATTTAGTAGCGGTGTTTACGGTTGTTGGTTATGGACGTTTGTGACATTTGTATTGAACTGTTAAAGGAAGATCACGAGTAAGAAGTAATTAGTCGTGAATTTTTCTAATCAAGTAACCGTTATGGAGAAGGGTAGTGGATTGGGTGATATTAATGCAATCAGCTAGAAGCTTTGGCCAATTTGATGGATCGAGATAGTTGAGAGTCTAGACCTATATGTACCCTTAATGGATCAAAACTGAAGATTCGGCCAGTTCGATGGATTGAAGTTGCTGAGAGTCGAGATGTATAGTTACTGATGGATGCACCATCAATACATTCTTATATAGTGCTCACTTTTAATTTTTCAAATTCTTTAGAAACTCAGAATAAGGGAAATTGTTTGAGGTAGGAATTCATGAATTTTATGCATTAATTGTTGTTGTACCAATCTTCTCACAGTTTCCGCTCTTTATGCCATGCTGGGATTCTTCACACCTAGTTCAATTTTACTCCCCTCCCCTTAACGTTCCTGATCTCGAAGACCTTGACAGTTGACATTTTGCTGGTCATCTTTTAGCTCATAATAAAGTTATAATATAGTCCAATCGATTTTTGGAGTGTTTTTATAAAAAGTTCTGTTTTTTTAATCAGTTCTCGTCCATGAAATTGGTAAAATGTTCCCCTGTTTGACAATATAGGTATTTACTCTTGATTGGTGCAGGCAGAGAAATCTATGTACATAACTTAATCTATATATATTTATGTTCTCAATATGTTGATAAAGGTTGATGCCTGTGCTATATGAGTAATGAATAATTTATTATGGAGCTGTTGTTCCTGCAGAGAAGCCATTGTTTCTTGGGTCAGAAAGAGGACTGGACCTGGTATAAGAAATATAACGAGTATAGAGGAGGCAGAGCATATATTGACCTCTGAGAGCAAAGTTGTATTTGGGTACCTCGATTCCTTAGTGGTATTTGTTCCCGATTCGACCATTCTCCCATTGCTCTTGCTTTGCATATGATAACTCTTCTCAAACTTCCAATGACTGTTATATCTTCGAACCTCAAATTGTATTGATGTTGCTTCTTGTTGTCAAGTAGTACAAACAATAGTTTGATTCTGTAGATCTCACTTGAAGTAAATCATTTGACATTTTAACTTATTAGTTTAGTCCCCTATCTCCATGATATTTGTTGTTTTGCATCTTCTTTTATCTTCCATGAGTTAAGATTAACGATGTTCCTTTATTTATTTTACTTGATTATTGGGGAAATATAATTCAGGGTCCTGAAACTGAGGAGCTCATTGCTGCTTCAAAGCTAGACAACGATGTCAACTTTTACCAGTCTTCGAACCCAGATGTTGCACGAATATTTCACATGGACTCAGATGTTAAGCGGCCTGTTCTAGTCATGTTGAAGAGGGAGGCTGAGAAAGTGACCCATTATGGTGAGCTGTTCTTCTGACAATCTAGTTGGTGGTTTGGAAGCAGGTTTTACTAAAAATGGAAGTACCTATACTAATTTCCTGTCGCCTTAGCAGATGGGAAATTTACTAGATCTGCTATATCTAAGTTTGTTACTGCAAACAAACTTCCACTGGTCATAACTTTTACCAGAGAAAGTGGCTCCTCAATTTTCGAAAGTCCTATAAAGAAACAGGTAATGGGATGGTCAGTTTGTTGTAAATACAGTGATTTTTAAATTATACTTAATAGAGGATGTTTAATAACTGTTCACTCTTTCCCCTTCTTACTAGGTGATGCTCTTCTCCACATCAAAGGAGTCAGAGAAGGTCCTACCAGGATTCCAGGATGCTGCAAAACATTTTAAGGGAAAGGTGCTAACTTTTTCTTGTTGCAAATAAATTATAGTCTGTAAAACTATTCTAATTAAGAAGATGTCAACCATTTATTATTCAGAATATTGTGCTTGGGGTAGGAACATGTATTCGAGAAAGTGGAAGCCCGAGGGAGGACAATTTTTTTCTTACTATAACCGACATTTTCTGTGCAGGTTAATTATAATTTAAGGTAAAGGTTTAAGAAGCCAATGTAACTAGTCATTTAATTCAACTGATAATGATATATGGTTACATGTACCTGGATGGACACTATATGCCTTGCCATTTGAAGTTTGTTGTTGGGAGTAGTCTCTTCTATTGAGTCTTAACTTGATAAAAAACAATGACCGCTTTATCACGCTCTAGTGTGACAATTTTTTGTTGTTTTTACCTTCCTATACTAAATAGAAAAGAAAGACACTTTCTATATGCTCACCAGGAGTGTGCTCCTTTACTTCTTGCATGTAGCTTTTATTCGTGCATATCAAAGTGGACGATGAAGATGGAAGACCAGTTGCAGAATACTTTGGTGTCTCTGGCGATGCTCCAAAAGTATTTGGTTTTCTCTTATTTTTCGTATTATGATACTTGATATCCTTACATTTATGACTTATTATGCAAAACTATTCTGTAGTTGATTACCTACATGTGGACAGGTTATTGGATACTTGGGGAATGATGATTCTAGGAAATATATATTTGATGGCGAAATGACACTGGGGAAAATTAAGGTTGTATTTCTTTCCTATTCCGTAAATTGATCAGTTCATCTAGATTTGCTCCATCTTACTGCCTTGGTTTAAATGATATTTTTAGCCATAGTTATATGCGTCACCATTTATCTAGATTTGCCTATCTTACCTTCACTACCATACAATCACGGTTTAACTTATTTTTCCTGTATTACTTATATGCATCAGGTATTTGCTGAGGATTTCTTGACAGGGAGACTCAAACCAATCTATAAGTCTGATCCTATTCCTCAAAGTGTGAGTTCTAATCCTTTTGAAGCTTATTTATTTATCTTTTAGTCAAACCAACTCTTACGTGCTATACTTTTATGTAATATAGAATGATGAAGATGTTAAAGTTGTGGTTGGGAATAACTTCGATGACATTGTTTTAGACGAGTCAAAAGACGTGCTTCTTGAGGTACCACAATTAGATATTCAGAAGTCACTAGAAAGTTTTACATTGGATATATATATATCTTATACAGATATGGTTTATTTCAGATATATACACCATGGTGTAGCCACTGCCAAGCTCTTGAACCAACATATAACACGCTTGCCAAACACTTGCGTGGGATCAAATCTTTAGTTATAGCCAAGATGGATGGGAGCACAAATGAACACCCCAGGGTTAAGGTAATTTTGTTATTCACCTACTGATTGAACTCCACTAAATGTGACTTCTTTTCCACACCCAGTTCTTCCTTACCATAATGTTGTCGGTTTTACTATCAACTTCGACCTTTTCTATTTTGATCTTTAAATATTATTTAGGTTTAGTTATGGTTTTGTCCTATATACTATCACATAATTTTTAAATTGCGCTCTAGTATTATTATCGTGTCAAATCTTCAAATAAACTACACTTAAGTTTCAGATTGCCCCTTCAACTATCAAAATATCCCACCATGTGATGAAATGTTGTTTTAGCAAAAGCCTCATGTTCTCTTTAATTATACGTGGAAAATTTGATATAATAATATGTTGTATATACATATGAATGAATTGCATAGGCCTGGACTATACACAGACATCTAGTTAAAGTTAAAACTCCATCGACTAGCAACTGGAGCTGTTACCAATACTCCATAGATGTCTGAAAGAGTACTCATTTACGTCAATGATTAGATTCTTGAAGTCTGGCCGGTAGTCATTGGAGCTCCTAAAATTAAAGAACGAAAAGTTTGAAGGACCCTACCAAACCCAAAATCCACTCGAATAAAGGTTTAGGAGTTCCTGGACAATTTTACTTCCTAATCTGTTATATTTAACATT
This sequence comes from Echium plantagineum, assembly GCA_003412495.2. Classification (NCBI taxonomy): domain Eukaryota; kingdom Viridiplantae; phylum Streptophyta; class Magnoliopsida; order Boraginales; family Boraginaceae; genus Echium; species Echium plantagineum. Next base: position 18,559,728 of record CM016562.1, read on the forward strand.
GTAATTAAAGAATAGGAGGCTGCACCAGAATGTGCTTACCTTTAACTAGTTGATTTAGTTGCTTCCAACTTGGCAGGCTGATGGATTCCCGACACTTCTCTTCTTCCCAGCAGGAAATAAGACCTCTGATCCTGTAAGTGATGTCCATATTGGTTGAACTTGATTATAAATACGTCGGAGGCAAATTTGGTGACTTTTAAAAGATGCAGATGACTGTTGAGACGGATCGAACTGTTGTGGCATTGTACAAATTCCTCAGGAGACATGCATCTATTCCTTTCAAGCTCGAGAAACCAGCTGCGACCACCAATTCTGAGAGTTCTGATGTCAATGGAAGAGTTAATAGCAACACCAACAACAATGAATACAAAGAGGAGCTATAGAGTTTTACTTCCAGATCTGTATCATGTGCAAGAGACTTGTTCAAACGCGTAGGGACTATATAGATTTAGATAGAGGTAAAATATAGTGAGAATCTGTTTCTGCGGCTCCAATAATCCACAGCTCACGTTCATGAGGGGGTTCGACAGTGCGTTTCATACGTACGGTATTATTTTTTCACTAAAAATAACGTGTGGAACAAGCGGCGTGTGGAAATGTTTTTCCATTGAAATATGGTTCCCCAGAAAATCTTGAAGGGAGTGTTTGTACTGTGTACTACAAATGAGGATAACTTTTCCACGTGAAGAATTTTGTAATTGCCGAAGTTAACTGTTTGTACTACGTGCTACAGAAGAGGATATAACTTGTACCACGTGAAGAATTTTGTTATTGTGGAAGTTAATTGAATTGAATTTATTGTTTAGTGTTTATATTTGTGAAAGTTTCGAATTGACCCCTATACTATCACGAAAGTTTCAAACTGTACCCTAATACTATCATATTTATGAAAAGTTTTTTTTTCA